>OZ030018.1:64030993-64463493 GCA_964023405.1 Apodemus agrarius
TTACTCCATGGTGATCTGATAGGAGGCATGGGATTAGCTCGATCTTCTTGTATTTGTTGACATCTGTCTTGTGACCGATTATATGGTCTATTTTGGAGAAGGTACCATGCGGTGCTGAGAAAAAGGTATATTCTTTAGCTTTAGGATGAAATGTTCTATATATATCTGTTAAATCCAATTGGTCCAGAGTTTCAATTAGTTTCACTGTGTCCCTGTTTAGTTTCTGCTTTCCTGATCGGTCCATTGAGGAGAGTGGGGTGTTGAAGTCACCCACAATTATTGTGTTAGGTGTAATGTGTGCTTTAAGCTTTAGTAAGGTTTCTTTTACGAAGGAGGGTGCCCTTGCATTTGGAGCATAGATGTTCAGTATTGAGAGCTCTTCCTGGTGGATTTTCCCTTTGGCCAGCAAGAAGTGACCTTCTGAGTCTCTTTGGATGATTTTAGGTTGAAAGTCAATTTTATCTGATATTAGAATGGCTACTCCAGCTTGTTTCCTGAGACCATTTGCTTGTAAAATTGTCCTCCAGCCTTTTACTCTAAGGAAGTGTTTGTCTTTAACACTGAGATGTGTTTCCTGTATGCAGCAAAATGTAGGGTCCTGTTTCCGTATCCAGTCTGTTAATCTATGTCTTTTTATTGGGGAATTGAGTCCATTGACGTTAAGAGATATTAAGGAATAGTAATTATTACCTCCAGACATTTTTGAAATTATATTTATTTATCTTATTTATTTTTTATATTCGAGAGGTTATCTTCTTTTGGGTTTGATGAGAGGAGGTTTCTATCTTGCTTCTTCCCGGGTGTAGTTTCCGTCCTTGTCTTGGTGTTTTCCCCCTATTATCCTTTGTAGGGCTGGATTTGTGGAGAGATATCTTGCAAATTTGGTTTTGTCATGGAATACCTTGATGTCTCCATCAATGGCGATTGAGAGTTTTGCTGGGTAAAGTAGTTTTGGCTGAAGTTTGTGTTCTCTTAGAGTTTGCATGATATCTGCCCAGGATCTTCTAGCTTTCATGGTCTCAGGTGAGAAGTGTGGTGTTATTCTGATAGGTTTTCCTTTATATGTTACTTGGCCTTTTTCTCTTGCTGCCTTTAGTATTCTTTCTTTGTTTATTACATTTGGAGTTTTGATTATTATGTGACGGGATGTATTTCTGTTCTGGTCCAGTCTGTTTGGGGTTCTATAGGCTTCTTGTATATTCATGGGCATCTCTCTCCTTAGGTTGGGGAAGTTTTCTTCCATAATTTTATAGAAGATATTAGCTGGCCCTTTAACTTGTAAATCTTCACTCTCGTCTATACCTATAATCCTTAGGTTTGGTCTTCTCATAGTGTCTTGGATTTCCTGGATGTTTTGGGTTACCACCTTTTTGCATTTAGTATTTTCTTTGACTGTTGAATCAATGGTTCCTATGGTATCTTCGGCTTCTGAGATTCTGTCTTTGAATTACCTTTCTTTACAAGTAAAGAACCCAGAGTGTCTGGTAATCTTTGTATAACATCAGAATTTTTTGCTTATTCTTTAATACTATGTGTCAACTAACACAGCCTCACTGGCTCAGTTTTGTAGATTCCTGTCAGGTTTGACTTACAGAAAAGGAATACGGCCTTCTAAAAAGAAGGAAAGGGAACTTGGCTTGAGAGTCCTTTGTCTGTTCATACGTTCTGATGCTTTGTAGAAGAAGGAAACACAGCTATGTGCCCTGCATGATGCAGAAACACTGCATGCTTCCTTTTCTGTTCTGTGCTTTCTTCTATACAACCTCTTTGTACCCTATGAGTTGGCAAAGATGGAACTTTTCAGATGAGGAGTTCCCTCTGCTGTCATGTACCCAAGCAGTGCTCCTTGGGTAAACTCTGGACTCCTCCCTCCTATCTGTCATGTCATAAACATTGACCTTCAATCACTGAGAGATCAGGACTTCAGTAACAATTGGAAAGTTTTTTCATGATTTCCAGGGTAGATTTGTGATAGTGGGGAAGGCATGGCAGTAGGTGAGAGGCAACTGGTCTCATGTGACTTATGAGGAGGCAGAGAAGGACAAGGGGGCTCTCCGCTCATTTTCTCATTCATGTTTAGTCTAGGACAACGGTATAATGTCACCTATATATAAAATTGGAGGTGCAGATTTGTATCCAAGAACTTTCTAATCATATCCCATCAAGTTGGCAGGATTAACAATCATGATTGGGCACCAGACGTCTAATAAGTAATTTCATTTGAGACTGAGCTTTGCTATTATGAGACACAGGTTTACCTTGAACTCCCCATGTATCCCATCTTTACTATGAACTCATGATCCTCTTGAATCTGCCTCTCAGATTCTGATATCATTAGCATGTGACTCTGAACCCAGTGCTAACATCTGCCAACTTTATATGGCTTCTTCTTGTAACATTTTTTGTTGATGTTGAGAACTCAGAAAATGAGACAGTGGGGATGTAGATCAGCTTTAGAACTCTTTGCCATGCTTACTCAAGGCACAGATTCAATCCCTTGTACCACCAAGAAAAATAGTCTTTCCCAAGGTGGTTCACAGAACTCTTCCCTTGAAGACAGCCATAAAACCTAAAAACATTGGTCAAAATTTCCTCTTCCCTTTCCTGTAGGTCTTGACCATGAGCAGCCTGTTTAACCAGCCTTGCCTTCTAGTAGGTCATAAAATCTTCATTCTAGGAGGGGTACTGCCAAGGACCATAAAGATGGACCTCTGCACTGATATACCAACAATCTGAAGAGACCAGCCTTGCTGGTTCTTCTACCCAGTCTTTCATCAGTAGATTGTGAGTCTGATTGTCCAGTCATATCTGCAGTTAGCTGTCCATTGGGGTCAAATAAAAATGTTACAAATGGGGAGCTGTTTTTGGATATTTGTGACTCCATTTCCAAAGTGTCCGCTTTCATTTATATTTTTTGATTACATAAACCTGGCCCACCTGTGTTTGCTCTGCTGTTTCCACTAACATGTGAAACTTAGAAAGAAGAGGGTGAGTCTTACCCTCTTGCTTGCTTCTCCATGACATTCATTGTAATGATTCATTTTGCACTGTGTCAAAAATTTGAAATATGCTTCTTTGACACACCTTTCCTTAAAAGCTTTATTTTCTCTTATTTTTATGACAGTGTTTCAATGATGTAGAACTCACTAAGTAGATCAGGCTATCCTTGAACTTACAGAGCTCCACTTTTCTAGGGCTCTAAAGCACTGAGATAAAAGATCATGGCCACCATACATGCTGACAACTTCTGAATATCAACATAGAGATTTCTGTAGTTTGCCAATGTAAAGACCAGGTAGCCAGTTTGTTCTCAGCTCTCAGCTCTCAGCCTCTCAGCCTCTCAACCTCTCAGCCTCTCAGATGTGATTCAGCTGAATTTGCAGTGTTAATAAAGCTGACTCAACCAAGTCTTTACTATGTATGTTTGCATCCTGTTGTAGATAGCCCTGGGCTTGTATTTTGATGTTAATTCCACTCCTCAGAGGGGCTGCAGATGAAGATTTGCCTTGTGAACCTTCTCCCCACCTTTACTTTTCAAATAAAGGCTTGAGCCAATGATTGGGCAGGAGCAAGTGGGAGGGGCAGAGAGTCTAGGGGAGGAGGTATGGGGTATAAAACAGGAAGAGGAGGAACAACAGAAGAAACAGAGGCAGCAAGGAGAGAAGCTGGGGACCTGGAGAAACCCCAAGTTATATGGAATAATATAGATGGAAACAGAGTAGTGAAGTGGGAGGCTGCCCAATCTAGGCTTGTAGCTTGTTTTGTTGACTGTTGAGTTGAGCTTTCTTTTACCAGGGAACTGGGATGGAAACATAGTAGCAACAGCATCCCACTGGTTTTTCTTTTCTTGAGATCTCTGACCCATACACACTACCCACTGGAGTATCCTCTTACCTGTTTAAGGGACAGAAGCAATCAAGTGAGCTGCCCAATGCAGAATCCTGAGGGTCATACTTGACCTTTTTTTTTTTTTAAGATTTACTTAATGTATATGAGTACACTGTAGTTGTCTTCAGACACACCAGAGGAGGGCATCAGATCCCATTACAGATGGTTGAAAGTCATCATGTGGTTGCTGGGAATTGAACTCAGGACCTCTGGAAGAGTAGTCAGTGCTCTTAACCATTAAGCCATCTCTCCAGGCCCTACTTTGCCTTCTTATTTCCAAATATGATCCATTAGACAAAATTGTCCTTTCTTAAAAATGATCAGGTGCCTTTTGTTCTCATGATGGTCTGGGTGACCTTTTGTAAACAAACACTCAATGATGTTATTCTCAATGATTTAAGAAGAGAAATGGGAGAGAGAGAGAGAGAGAGAGAGAGAGAGAGAATACAAAATGCAACTTCATACAATTCAGTGAAGCCTTGATGCTCAGCCTTTGTATAACTTTATCTCTGTGTTAAGAATGGAAAAAAGAGCGAGGTGCCATCTTACCTTGGGACACTGCGCAGAATTCTAGCAGCTGGAGTCAGGGGCTTGGACTGAGACCTAGCTTACTCTAGCACAGACAACGCCCGCCAGGCTCTGGCCCACACCCAGAGCCAGAACAGATCAGCAGATCCAGGCAACCACAGCTCAGCAACGGTCACTGACCCCTGGGGACAGGCGCGCTGTGCTTTCAGCTGGGCTGTCATCTACAATAAGACCAACTAACTCCAGAGATAAACAGATGGCAAAGGGCAAACGCAGGAACGTTACTAACAGAAATCAAGGCAATATGGCACCATCTAAACCCAATTCGCCAACCACAGCAAGTCCTGAATACCCCAGCACACCAGAAAAACAAGAGTTAGATATAAAAGCACAGGTCATGATGCTCCTAGAGGAACACAAAAAAGACATAAACAAATCTCTTAAAGAAATGCAGGGGAACATCAATAGGGTAGAAGCTCTTACAATGCAAACACAAAAAACACTTAAAGAACTCCAGGAGAATATGGGCCATCAGACAGAAACCAATAAAGAGGAAATGAGAAAATCAGTTAAAGAAATGCAGGAGAACTTGAAACAACATGCAGAAGTCATGAAAGAGGGAGCACAAAAATATATTAAAAAATTACATGAAAACACAAACAAATGAAGGAACTGAGCAAAACCATCCAAGATCTGAACACAGAGGTACAAACAACTAAGAAATCACAAAAGGAGGCAACTTTGGAGATAGAAAACCTTGGGAAGAAATCAGGGGTCGTAGATGCGAACATCAACAACAGAATACAAGAGATAGAGATAAGAATCTCAGATGCTGAAGATAACATAGTAACCATTGACTCCACAGTTAAAGAAAATGCAAAATCCAAAAGGCTTGTAACCCAAAACATCCAGGAAATCCAGGACACAATGAGAAGACCAAACCTAAGGATTATAGGGATAGATGAGAGTGAAGATCTACAACTTAAAGAGCCAGCAAATATCTTTAACAAAATTATGGAAGAAAACTTCCCTAACTTAAAGAGAGAGATGCCCATGAATATACAAGAAGCCTACAGAACTCCAAACAGACTGGACCATAACAGAAACACCTCCCGTCACATAATAATCAAAACCCCAAATGTACTAAACAAAGAAAGAATATTAAAGGCAGTAAGAGAAAAAGGCCAAGTAACATATAAAGGAAGACCTATCAGAATCACACCAGACTTCTCTCCAGAAACCATGAAAGCTAGAAGATCCTGGGCAGACCTCATGCGGACCCTAAGAGAACACAAATGTCAGCCAAGACTACTATACCCAGCAAAACTCTCAATCAACATAGATGGAGAAATCAAAATATTCCATGACAGGACCAAATTTACACAATATCTTTCCACTAACCCAGCTCTACAAAGGATAATAGGAGGAAAACTCCAATACAAGGAAGGAAACTGCACCCAAGAAAAAGCAAGACAGTAAACTTCTTCCATCAAACTCAAAGGAAGATAACTACTCAAAAACAAAAATAACATCAAAAATGTCAGGAAGTAATAATCTCTATTCCTTAATATCTCTTAATATCAATGGACTCAATTCCCCAATAAAAAGACATAGACTAACAGACTGGATACGGAAACAGGACCCTACATTTTGCTGCTTACAGGAAACACACCTCAGAGTCAAAGACAAACACTACCTTAGAGTAAAAGGATGGAAGACAATTTTGCAAGCAAATGGTCACAGGAAGCAAGCTGGAATAGCCATTTTAATATCAGATAAAATTGACTTTCAACCCAAAGTCATCAAAAGAGACACAGAAGGTCACTTCTTGCTAGTCAAAGGAAGAATCCACCAAGAAGAACTCACAATTCTAAACATCTACGCTCCAAATGTAAGGGCACCCTCATTCGTAAAAGAAACTTTACTAAAGCTCAATGCACACATTGCACCTAACACAATGATTGTGGGGGACCTCAATACTCCACTATCCACAGTGGACCGATCAGGAAAACAGAAACTAAACAGGGACACGGAGAAACTCATCGAAACATTGGACCAATTGGATTTAACAGATATATATAGAACATTTCACCCTAAAGCAAAAGACTATACCTTTTTCTCAGCTCCTCATGGTACCTTCTCCAAAATCGACCATATAATTGGACACAAGACAGATCTCAACAAACATAAAAAGATCGAACTAATCCCATGCCTCTTATCAGATCACCATGGAGTAAGAGTGTTCTTCAATAGCAATAAAAACAACAGAAAATCCTCATACACGTGGAGGCAGAACAATATTCTACTCAATGATACCTTAGTCCAGGAAGAAATAAAGAAAGAAATCAAAGATTTCTTAGAATTTAATGAAAATGAAGGCACAACATACCCAAATCTATGGGACACAATGAAAGCAGTGCTAAGAGGAAAACTCATAGCCCTGAGTGTCTCCAAAAAGAAACAGGAGAGAGCATATACTAGCAACTTAATGGCGCACTTGAAAGCTCTGAAACAAAAAGAAGCAGTTTCACCCAAGAGTAGTAGAAGACAGGAAATCATCAAACTCAGGGCTGAAATCACTCAAGTTGAAACAAAGAGAACCATACAAAGAATCAACAAAACCAGGAGCTGGTTCTTTGAAAAAATCAACAAGATAGATAAACCCCTAGCCAGACTTATCAAAGGGCACAGAGACAGTATTCAAATTAACAAAATTAGAAATGAAAAGGGAGATATAACAACAGAAACTGAGGAAATTCAAAAAATCATCAGATCCTACTACAAAAACAACGCAACTGGAGAATCTGGAGGAAATGGACAATTTCCTAGACAATTACCAAATACCAAAATTAAACCAGGATCAAATAGATCGTCTAAACAGACCCATAACCCCCAAAGAAATAGAAGGGGTCATAGAAAGTCTCCCAACCAAAAAAATCACAGGACCAGATGGTTTTAGTGCAGAATTCTATCAGACCTTCAAAGAAGTCCTGATACCGATACTCTTCAAACTGTTCCACAAAATAGAAACAGAAGGAACACTACCCAACTCATTCTATGAAGCCACAATTACCCTGATACCAAAACCACACAAAGATCCAACTAAGAAAGAGAACTACAGGCCAATTTCTCTTATGAATATCGATGCAAAAATACTAAACAAAATACTTGCCAACCGAATCCAAGAACACATCAAAATGATCATTCACCATGATCAAGTTGGCTTCATCCCAGGGATGCAGGGATGGTTCAATATATGGAAATCCATCAATGTAATCCACTACATAAACAAACTCAAAGAAAAAAACCACACGGTCATCTCATTGGATGCTGAAAAAGCATTTGACAAAATTCAGCATCCTTTCATGCTAAAGGTCTTGGAAAGAGCACGAATTCAAGGCCCATAAACAATATACAGCAGACCAATAGCCAACATCAAGGTAAATGGAGAAAAACTTGAAGCAATCCCACTAAAATCAGGGACTAGACAAGGCTGTCCCCTCTCACCATATCTCTTCAATATAGTACTTGAGGTACTAGCTAGAGCAATTCGACAACAGAGGGAAGTCAAAGGGATACAAATCGGAAAGGAAGAAGTCAAACTATCACTATTCGCAGATGATATGATAGTATACTTAAGTGACCCAAAAAACTCCACCAGAGAACTCCTGCAACTGATAAACAACTTCAGCAAAGTGGCTGGCTATAAAATCAACTCAAGCAAATCAGTAGCCTTCCTATACGTGAAGGATAAGCAGGCCGAGAAAGAAATTAGGGAAATGACACCCTTCACAATAGCCACAAATGATATAAAGTATCTTGGAGTGACGCTAACCAAACATGTGAAAGATTTATATGACAAAAACTTCAGGTCTCTGAAGAGGGAAATTGAAGAAGACATCAGAAAATGGGAAAATCTTCCATGCTCATGGGTTGGCAGGACTAATATAGTCAAAATGGCAATCTTGCCCAAAGCAATATACAGATTCAACGCAATCCCCATCAAAATCCCAACTCAGTTCTTCATAGAGTTAGAAAGAGCAATTCTCAAATTCATCTGGAATAACAAAAAACCCAGGATAGCTAAAACTATCATCAACAGCAAAAGTACTTCTGGGGGAATCAATATCCCGAACCTCAAGCAATATTACAGAGCAGTAGTATTAAAAACTGCATGGTATTGGTTCAGTGACAGGGAGGCAGATCAAGGGAATAGGATCGAAGACCCAGAATTGAACCCACATATCTATGGCCAATTGATCTTCGACAAAGGAGCTGAAAACATCCAGTGGAAAAAAGATAGCCTTTTCAACAGATGGTGCTGGCTCAACTGGAGGTCAACATGCAGAAGAATGAGAATTGATCCACTCTTATCTCCTTGCACTAAGCTCAACTCCAAGTGGATCAAGGACCTCCACATAAAACCAGACACACCAAAACTAATAGAAAAGAAACTGGGGAAGACCCTTGAGGACATTGGCTCAGGGGAAAAATTCCTGAACAGAACACCAATTACTTATGCTCTAAGAGCAAGAATAGACAAATGGGACCTCAGAAAACTACAAAGTTTCTGTAAGGCAAAAGACACTGTCAAAAGGATAAATCGGCAACCAACAAATTGGGAAAAGATCTTCACCAACCCCACATCCGACAGAGGGCTAATATCCAATGTAAACAAAGAACTCAAGAGGTTAGACCCCAGAAAACCAAATAATCCTATCACCTGAAGAAATTCGGATGGCTGAGAAACACCTTAAAAAATGTTCAAAATCATTAGTCATTAGGGAAATGCAAATCAAAACAACCCTGAGATTTCACCTCACACCAGTCAGAATGGCTAAGATTAAAAACTCAGAAGACATCAGGTGTTGGCGAGGATGTGGAGAAAGAGGAACACTCCTCCACTGCTGGTGGGAATGCAAGCTGGTACAACCACTCTGGAAGTCAGTATGGCGGTTCCTCAGAAAACTGGACATGATTCTTCCGGAGGACCCAGCCATACCACTCCTGGGCATATACCCACAAGATTCCCCAGCATGCAATAAGGATACATGCTCCACTATGTTCATAGCAGCCTTATATATAATAGCCAGAAGCTGGAAAGAACCCAGATGTCCCTCAACGGAGGAATGGATACAAAAAATGTGGTATATATACACAATGGAGTACTATTCAGCCATTAGAAACAATGAATTCATGAAATTCTTAGAGAAATGAATGGAGCTGGAGAATGTCATACTAAGTGAGGTTACCCAGTCTCAAAAGAATACCCATGATAAGTGGATATTAAGAATCTTGGAACACCAAAGACATAAATCACATACCAAGTGATGTCTGACAAGAAGAAAAGAGTGGACACTGGAGGTAGAGTGGACCAAAGCATCATTGTGGGGGAGTACAAGAACAGTGAGGTGGGAGGGGGTGGATGAGGGAGCAGGGGGAAGGAAAAGGACATGTGGGACCCTTGGGGTGGGGAACCAGAAAAAGGGAAATGAATTGTAACTATAGAATATATCCAATAAAAAAAAAGAATGGAAAAAAATTAGCAAAAGGCATCTGGACCGTGTATACTTTAATTTCAATTATCATAAAACTATTTTTTGATCACAGATTTGTATGTACTCGCTAAGAAACATCAGAGTAAAGAAAAAAGGAGATGATCTCCATGTCCTTCACCCTCAAATAAGTTTTAATCTCACTCATTTGGGAGCTAACCGGACTAGAGAAAAACAAGATAACTTTAAAAATTACCATTACGCAGAATTATTAAAAAAGCTACATTAATTATTCCATCTACCCTGAAACAATTTCCTCCAGAAGAGTAACATACAATTTATGATAAATTCAGATGGCAGTCCATATGAATGTTAGATCTAAGGAGATTTAAAGAGGTGGTTGTAGCCAATTGTGTACACTCACCATAGGTGAAACAAGTTCTAAATAATTAAGCCATGCAAAATCGTGTAATTCCAAAAGATTGGTAAGATTTCATAACAGCGATCCTAGAAGCTGGCCCTCAAATACATGTGCTTACATGTGGGACAGGAATGCTTTGGCTATGGAACAACATAATAGTACTGGGCGGGTTAATATTTCCAAGGATCAGTTGCTAGGTGAGAGTGAATATGCTGAGTCACAAATGCAGATTCTGTTTGATGATGTCACCTTCGGCCAATGTCTTAAAGTAGATTTAAATGCTTGGGACAAGGCTGAACAACAGTGAAGACAATCTGAATCATTTACCAAGAAAACTCAAGGCTCAGATAAAGCTTTTAGTGATTTTTTACAATGATGAACTTTAACTGTAAATAGAGCAATATCAGATCCAGATTCAAGAGCAGGATTAATTGAATCTTTAGCTTTTAAGAAATTAATGCTGAATGCAAAAGGGCAACTAGACATTTAAGGACCAGATTTGCACCTATTTTGGAATGTATTAATACTACAGTAGATATTGGGTCTAATGTGTTTGATGCTGCTATGATAGGACAGGCAATTGCTGAAAGTATGAGAGCTCAGAATGTCTGATGCTGTGGCTATGGAAGACCACATTTCTCTGATGAAAATCCAGGAAGAATACTTCCTGAGATGTGGAAAAGATATGGAAAGTGCAGACACAGGGCTTAGATCATGCAGAGATATACAAGGCAATCCCTTACAGTCAGGAATTACTGCTGCCTAAGGGCTTTTGCTCAGGTCCTACCAAAAAGCAACATGAGGCATTTGTTCCATGTCAGCAAAAAAGAACATGTTCTAGAGAGCAAGTAGAAAAATTAAGTGACCGATATTGCAAACATCACGGTTCTGTATTTAACTACACATGTGGATAGAATAAGAGATTTTAAAGGCACAGGAAGTATATATTTTGGCCAAGAGACCAAAGTTGAAATTACAATTAGATGGAATTGACATTGTAGACCCACCTTCAATGTAAACTTTCCTGGTGGCCTACTGAAGGATATGCTATTTTCAGAAAAAGCTTTTGTCTTTGCATGTTGAGAAAAGGTGAATAGGGTCTTTACACCTTCCAGAGTTATATGTATTGGATATGACAAAGGGAGACTCCCAGAGAAATAGATGCCAGAGAATCAAACAAAATATATATCCTGGTGATACTAAAATTTTGTTTTGATATTTGTATATTACAGAATATACAACTTGGTGAATCTCCTTTTCAGACATGCTGAACTGACCTGCTTGAAAATCCTGATGTCCTGGTCTATCAGCTGGATCCAGTCAAGACACAGACATCAGAGACTAGTCAATCCCATTTACCCCGCCCTCTCCCACCTTCAAAATATGTCAACGCCATATTCAACTTGAAGAAGTCATCGACCCAGTTCTCTGAACTTTGGGGCTGGAGGGGCTTATGATAGGTTGTCTTTCTAGCAATGTAGAAATGGTCATAATTGGAACAGAGAGGAATAGCTAGAATTGATTACATAGCCATCATCTCATTTGGTAGAAATCCTTTTAATTCTTACTAAGTTGAAGTCATAATTCCTTATTTTGGTACAGAAAATAATTTCTTATTTTGTTTTGATGCAAAATCAAGGTTTTCATTGGTATAAATTTCTTTTATTGATACAAAAAATGTAAAAGTATGGAGTTTAGACCCAGTACTTCTATAACTGTTATTATAAACTGATCTGAGATGTTTAAGCCTATGAGTTAAGGTCCAAATAGCAAACTCATGGCTCTGAGTTTATTGTTATGGTGCTTTCAGATATTTTAATTAAAAATAGCTGAGAGTAGATAACTGAAAAGAGTCCAGATTACTTTACATAGATAGTTGATTTTCAAAAGGTCAGAAATCCACAGAATGTGAAATGTAATGTTATTTATTCACTTGTTGTTGAATTAAGTCTGCTCTTGACAGCTTTCCTTTTCTTGGATAAGTCCTGAATGAAGCCAGGACATAAGTCAGGTGTAAAGTTATAAGTCCTTTTAGTTAGGATAGAAGACAGTATTCTATCTTAATGACATCAGTATTGGACTGGGTATTAGGTCTATCTTGTACTTTATAAATGGCAAAATAGTAGTAGTTGTGCTCTATTTATATTTGAGAGGAAGATTTTGTTTATTAGAACAGAAAGGGAGCTCAACCAGGGAAGCGCCTGATCTACAGGGAGCGCCACAGTTAGACAGAGCCCCATGGTCCACCACCATCTTGGCAAGAGCAGTTCAAGCAGATGGAGCCCCAGTGGACTGAGATCACCACCATCTAGGCAGTCCAGCAAGGGAAGCTCCAGAGTTGCAGGGAACCCCGCAAATAGACAGAGCCCCGTGACCTGCCACCATCTGGTAGCTGGCAGTTCAACCAGATATGCAGAGGGCACCAGAGTGAAGGATTGCCCAGGGCACAGCCTGCCTGGGTGCCTTCCACACCAGGGAGCCGGGCAACTCTACAGCTGCCTGGGCATGCCCGGAAGCATCTTACCTGCAGGAAGTCCTGTGGATAGAGGAGCCCTGTGGACCAAGATTGCCACCATCTTGAATCCCGCAGTTTAACCAGGGAAGCACCTGATCCTCAGGGAGTCACGTGGTTAGATGGACATGGCACACTAGGGCTCTAACCACACCCAAGAGTAGGGCAGCACATCAGCAAACTGTCCCAGGGGAAACCTAGTCATCCAGTGGTGCAGAAGTAGCCTCTGAGGCCCACAGGAGGTTCCAGCACCAGCCAGTGTCAACAGGACCAACTAACACCAGAGATAATCATATGGCAAAAGGCAAACACAGGAATGTTAGTAACAGAAATCAAGGCAATATGGCAACATCTGAACCCAATTCCCCAACAACAGCAAGTGCTAGATACCCCAACACTCCAGAAAAACAAGGTTTGGATTTAAAATCACTGGTCATGATGCTATTAGAGGAACACAAGAAGGACATAAATAAATCTCTTAAGGAAATACAGAAGAAAATGGATCAAAAGTTAGAAGCCCTTACAAGGGAAACACAAAAATCATTTAAAGAAATTGAGGAGAATATGGGTCAAAAGATAGAAGCCAATAAAGAGGAAATGCAAAAGTCACTTAAAAAAATAGAGGAGAACTTGAGTCAACAGGCAGAAATCATGAAACAGGAAACACAAAAAACTCTTATAGAATTACAGGAAACACAAACAAATAAGTGAAGGAACTGAGCAAAACCATCCAGGATCTAAACACAAAAGTAGAAACAACTAAGAAATCACAAAGGAAGACAACTTTGGAGATAGAAATCCTTGGGAAGAAATCAGAGGCCATAGATGCAAATATCAATAACAGAATACAAGAGATAGAAGAAAGGCTCAGATGCCAAAGATACCATAGAAAGCATTGACTCGACAGTCATAGAAATTGCAAAATGCAAAAAGCTTGTAACCCAAAACATCCAGGAAATCCAGGACACAATGATAAGACGAAACCTAAGGATTATAGGTATGGATGAGAGTGAAGATTTACAATTTAGAGGGCCAGCAAATATCTTCAACAAAATTATGGAAGAAAACTTCCCTAAAGAGAGAGATGCCCATGAATATATAAGAAGCCTACAAAACTCCAAACAGACTGGACCAGAACAGAAATACCTCCTGTCACATAATAATAAAACCCTAAATGTAGTAAAAAGAAAAGAATATTAAAAGCAGTAAGAGAAAAAGGCCAAGTAACATATAAAGGAAGACCTATCAGAATTACACCAGACTTCTCACCAGAGACCGTGAAAGCTAGAAGATCCTGGTTGGATCTCATAGAGAATCTAAGAGAACACAAAGGCCAACCAAGACTACTATATCCAGCAAAACTCTCAATCACCACAGATGGAGAAACCAAGATATTCCATGATAAACCCAAATTTACACAATATCTTTCCACAACCCCAGCCCTACAAATGATAATAGGTGGAAAACACCAATACAAGATGGGAAACTACACCCTGGAAAAAGCAAGATAGTAACCTTCTTCCATCAAACTGGTCTAGTAGGTGGGACTTCTGAGTTGGACACGGCAAGAGAAGGAGGAAAATGTTAGAGCTTTTGGAACTGGGAAAGTGAAAGGGCAAGGTATAGCTGCTAAAGTTTCCTGGTATCATGGCGGATGAGTCAGGATTCTCCACCAGAGAAATCAGATTTAATAAGGCTTATAAGATTTTATTTTAGTTGTTGCACCCAGAGATTGAGTTACCATTATTTCTGACCCAAGTTTGCATGGTGTTTTTCTTCTTGTGACAATTCAACTGGGTTCCAGAGAGAAAGGTACTGCTGCAAAGCATGGCTTTGCCTGATGTGCACCACAAAGGCCATGGGGGTATAAAAGCATGGGGCTGGGATGGTAGCGAACCGCCAGTGGGAATCTAGTGAGCTGAGTGGAGAGATTGTGGAGTTCTGAGTCAGAGTCTCCACAATATAAAAACAGGTCAGCCATTGCTCACCAGTGCATGGCTGGCCAGGACGCCAGCCAGAGAGTTGCTAGCTTAAGATGAGAAGCATGCTGATTCGTTTTTAATATTTCCCACAAGAGGTGGAAGCCATATATTTCTCATTTCTGTGATTTCCAACACTTAACTCAGAAATAAATCATGAATCAAATATGAAAATTTTATTTGATATCAATCTTTTTCCTGAATGCACAGACTCACTGGGATTTCTGGTTGTGGCAGGTCTGACCCCTGACAAGCCTCCTTTTAACATTCTCCTGAGTTGCTACTTTTCTGGGCAGGATGCTGAGAGGAAATGCTCTGGCCATCAAAGAGACACAAGATTTTAACTGCACTCATGAACTCCTCCTCTACAATGTATCATCTCCACATTACCTGAGGGATTGGAGAAATGAGTGTGGCCTCAGGCAGGTCTTACAGCATCCCTGAGAGGAAATGCTGAGTGGAGTTGTGGGGAAATGAGTTGGGGGAAGTGAGCAAGCATGTGTGTCCAGGACTCAGGTGTGGTGAGCATGGTTCCTCCCTGCAATCTCTGTGCCAATAATGTCATCCTGTTGTGTCATTTGAGGAAAGACATACATAACCTGAGTTTCTAAATACGATAAACCTTGATGAGTTCTTTAAAGAGAATACTTAATAATTTCAAGGAGGGTTGCTTAGAATCCCCTCCATTTTATGAAGTTAATAAAGCTGTATAGGATGGAGTTTTACTTGCAATTTCAAAAAGTTTATCCCCAAACACGAAGAATAAAGTGGCCAACACCTTCATTTCTTCTACAGCTGTACTTTCACCAACCCAACGCTCTCTTATTTATTCATTCATTTATTTATTTCCTTTTTTTCAGACAGGATTTCTATGTATACAAACTATTGACTGTATTGGGACTGACTGTGTAGTACATGCTGACCTTGAACTCCCAGATATCTGTCTGTCTCTGACCCCTAGTGCTGGGATTAATGATGTGTGCCACCAGGTCCCATGATTCTATTTGTTTAGAGGGTATTGCATGTAGCCCAGGTTGACCTAGAACATACTCTGTGATCCAGGCTTTCCTGAAACTACTATGAACCTTGAACTTCCTACCTTCCTGCCTAAAGACATGTCCTTACATGCCTGATCTTTCTGACACTACTTCCCAAGTTTTGGAAATACAGTCTTTAGATAACTGATCAGTTAATAGCCCAACCATTTAAAATGTAAGGCATCTCTTTAAAAGTGTTAGGTATCAAGAGGATAGTGCTAGGAAGAACAGGGAATAGGGCACAGCAAAGAGACAGGTGCTTGCTGCTCACCCATCCCTGCTTACTGGGGTGATTCCATTAAAAAGAAATGGGAGAGACATGTTGAGTTCTGAGTGACAGAGATATAGATAAGGATAATAGGTAGAAAACACCAATACAAGAAGGGAAACTACACCCAGGAAAAAGCAAGATAGTAAACTTCTTTCATCAAGCCCAAAAGAAGGTAACCACTCAAATATAAAAATAACATCAAAAATAACAGGAAGTAATAATCTATACTCCTTAATATCTCTTAACATCAATGGACTCAATTCTCCCAATAAAAAGACATAGACTAACAGACTGGATACATAAACAGGACGCTACATATTGCTGCATACAGGAAACACACCTCAGTGTCAAATACAAGCACGGCCTCAGATTAAAAGACTGGAAAACAATTTTACAAGCAAGTGGTCTTAGGAAACAAGCTAGAGTAGACATCCTAATATCAGATAAAATTTACTTTCAACCTAAAGTCATCAAAAGAGACATGTAAGGACACTTCTTACTGGTCAAAGGAAAAATCCAACAAGAAGAACTCTCCATTCTGAACATCTATGCTACAAATGCAAGGGCACCCTCACTCATAAAAGAAACTTTACTAAGCTCAAAGCACACATTGCATGTAACAGAATAATTGTGGGTGAATTCAACACTCCAATCTCCTTAATGGACAGATCAGGAAACAGAAACTAAACAGAGACACAGTGAAACTAATTGAAGCATTGAACCTATTAGATTTAACAGATATATACAGAACATTTCATCCTAAAGCGAAAGAAAATAACTTTTTCTCAGCACCCCATGGTACATTCTCCAAAATCGACCATATAATTGGTCACAAGACAGACCTCAATAAATTTAAGAAGAACAAAATACTCCCATGCCTCCTATCAGATCACTATGGAATAAGAGTGGTCTTCAATAGAAAAAAAAAAAAGAAAGAAAGAAAGAAAGAAAGAAAGAAAGAAAGAAAGAAAGAAAGTAAGAAACCCACATTCACATGGAGGCTGAATAACGTTCTACTCAATGATACTACCTTGGGCAAAGAAGAAATAAAGAAATCAAAGACTCCTTACAATTCAATGAAAATGAAGGCACAACAGAGCCAAATATATGGGACCCAATGAACAAAGAAAGCCCTGCTAAGAGGAAAACTCATAGCCCTCGGTGCCTCCAAAAAGAAACTGGAGAGAGCATCCACTAGCAGATTAATGGCTCACCTGATGGCCCTGGGAAAATAAGAAGCTAATTCTCCCAGGAGGAGTAGAAGACAGGAAATCCTCAAATTCAGGGCTGAAATCAATCAAGTAGAAACAAAGAGAACCATACAAAGAATCATCAAAACCAGGAGCTGGATCTTGGAGAAAACAAACAAAATAGATAAACCCTTAGCCAGACTACCCAAAGGACACAGAGACAGTATCCAAATTAACAAAATTAGAAAGGAAAAAGGGGATATAACAACAGAAACTGAGGAAATTCAAAAAATCATCGCATCCTACTATAAAAGTCTATATTCAACACAACTGGAAAATCTGGAGGAAATGGACAATTTCCTAGAGAGATACCAAATACCAAATTTAAATCAGGATCAAATAGATCAACTAAACAGTCCCATAACACCTAAAGAAATAGAAGTGGTCATAAAAAGACTTCCAACGAAAAAAAAGCACAGGACAAGATGGTTTCAGTGCAGAATTCTATCAGACCATCAAAGAAGACCTAACACCAATACTCTTCAAATTATTCCACAAAATAGAAACAGAAGGAACACTACCCAACTCGTTCTATGAAGCCACAATTACGCTTATACCAAAACCAAACAAAGATCCAACAAAGAAGAACCACAGGCCAATATCCCTTATGAATACCGACGCAAAGATACTCAATAAAATTCTTGCCAATCGAATCCAAGAACACATCGAAACGATTATTCACCATGATCAAGTAGGCTTCATCCCAGGGATGCAGGGATGGTTCAATATACAAAAATCAATTAATGTGACCCACTACATAAACAAACTTAAGGATAAAAAACACATGGTTATTTCATTACCATGATGATAATACCAGATGATAGGATAGTATACTTGTGACCCAAATAACTCTACCAGAGAACCCCTATAGTTGATACACAACTTCGGCAAAGTGGCTGGTTATAAAATCAACTCAACCAAATCAGTAGCCTTCCTGTACTCAAAGGGTAAGCAGGCTGGAAAAGAACATGAGGAAATGACACCCTTCACAATAGCCACAAACAATATAAAGTATCTTGGCATGACTCTAACCAAATAAGTGAAAGATCTATATTAGAAGAACTTCAGGTCTCTGAAGAAGGAAATTGAGGACCGCAGAAAATGGAAAAATCTTGCATGCTCATGGATTTGCAGGATTAATAAAGTAAAAATGGCCATCTTACCAAAAGCAATCTATAGATTCAATGCAATTCCCATCAAAATCCCAACTCAGTTCTTCACAGAGTTAGAAAGAGCAATTATCAAATTCATCTGGAATAACAAAAAACCTAGAATAGCTATAACTATTCTCTACAGTTAAAGAATTTCCTGGGGAATGAGTATCGCAGACCTCAAGCAGTACTACAGAGCAATAGTGTTAAAATCTGCATGGTATTGGTACAGTGACATACAAGTAGATCAATGGAATAGGATTGAAGACCCAGAAATGAACCCACAGACCTATGGTGACTTGATCTTTGACAAGGGAGCTGAAACTGTCCAGTGGAAAAAAAGGAGCCTTTTCAACAAATGGTGCTGGCTCAACTGGAGGTCAGCTTGCAGAAGAATATACATTGATCCAGTCTTACCTCCTTGTACTAAGCTCAACTCCAAATGGATCAAGGAACTCCACATAAAACAAGACACACTGAAACTACTAGAAAAGAGAATTGGGAAGTTCCTTGAGGACATGGGCAGAGGGGAAAAGTTCCTGAATAGAACACCAACAGCATATGCTCTAAGATCAAGAATTGACAAATGGGACCTCATAAAATTACAAAGTTTCTGTAAGACAAAAGACACTGTCAAGCAGAGAAAATGGCAACCAACAAATTGGGAAAGGATCTTCACCAACCCTACATCCAACAGAGGGCTAATATCCAATATATACAAAGAACTCAAGAAATTAGACTCCAGAGAGCCAAACAATCCTATTAAAAAATGGGGTAAAGCTGGGTGGTGGAGGCACATGCCTTTAATCCCAGCACTTAGAAGGCAGAGGCAGACACATTTCTGAGTTCAAGGCCAGCCTGGTCTACAGAGTAAGTTCCAGGACAGCCAGGGCTATACAGAGAAACCCTGTCTTGAAAAACAACAAAAACAAAAACAAAAAAATGGGGTACAAAGCTAAACAAAGAATTTTCACCTGAAGAAATTCAGATGGCTGACTGAAAAGCATCCTAAGAAATGTTCAACATCATTAGTCATTAGAGAAATGCAAATCAAAACAACCCTGAAATTCCACCTCACACCAGTCAGAATGGCTAAGATTAAAAACTCAGAAACAGCAGGTGCTGGGGAGGATATGAAGAAAGAGGAACATTCCTCCACTATTGTTGGGATTGCAAGTTGGTACAACCACTCTGTAAATTAGTCTGGCGGTTCCTCAAAAAATTGGGCAGGACACCTCTGGAAGACCCTGCTATACTACTCCTGGGCATATAACTAAAGGATTCCCCAGCATGTAATAATGATACATGTTCCACTATGTTTAGAGCAGCTCTATTTGTAATAACCAGAAGCTGGAAAGGACCCTGATGTCCCTCAATGGAGGAATAGATTAAAAAATATATATATGGTATATATACACAATGGAGTACTATTCAGCCATTAGAAACAACGAATTCATGAAATTCTTAAACAAATGAATAGAGCCAGAGAACATCATCATAAGTGAGGTAACCCAATCTCAAAAGAACACTCATGGTATGCACTCACTGATAAGTAGATATTTGCCTAGAAGACTGGAATACCTAAGACACAATCCACATATCAAATGATGTCCAAGAAGAAGGATGGAAGGGCCCCTGATTCTGGAAAGGATTAAAGCAGCAGTGTAGGGAAATACCAGAACAGGGAAGAAGGAAGGGGTAAATGGGGAAACAGGGTGAGGGAAGAGGGCTTATGGGACCTGCAGGGAGGGGGGAAGCATGGAAAGGGTGTAATCATATGAAATGTAAATTAAGAATATATTGAATAAAATAAAATTTAAAAAAAGAACAGAAAGGGGTAAGTGTTGTAGATGGGCCTAGTGCTGTTTGTATTTTGATGCTAATTCCACTCTCCTAGGAGGGGCTGCAGACAAGGAGTGAGTTACATACTCAGGTGACTTCTTCTTCTTCTTCTTTTCTTTTTTTTTCCCTAGAGACAGGGTTTCTCTCTATAGCCCTGGCTGTCATGAAACTCACTCTGTAGACCAGGCTGGCCTCGAACTCAGAAATCCACCTGCCTCTGCCTCCCATGTGCTGGGATTAATAGTGTGTGCCACCACTGCTTGGCTTCTCAGGTGACTTCTAAGAACCAATCCCATAATGAATAAAGGAACCAATCACTGGGGGCGAATAGGTGGGACTTCTGGGTTGGACAGAGGAAGAGACAGAGGGAGGGCTTAGAGAGATTTTGGAACAGGGATAGTGAAAGGGCAAGATGTAGCTGCTAAAGTTTCCTGGTATCATGGCAGATCAGTCAGGATTCTCCACCAGAGGAATCAGATTTAATAAGGCTTACAAGAATGTTGCACCCAGAGTTGTTACACCCAGAGTTTGAGTTACCATTATTTCTGAGTCAAGTTTGCATGGTGTTTGTCTTCTTGTGACAATTCCACTAGGTTCCAGAGAGAAAGGTACTGTTGCAAAGCATGGGATTGCCTGATGTGCACCACAAAGGCCATGGGGGTATGAAAGCATGGGGCTGGTATGGTAGCAACCCACCAGTGGGAATCTAGTGAGCTGAGTGGAGAGATTGTGGAGTTCTGAGTCAGAGTCTCACGAGATTAAAAACAGGTCGGCCATTGCTCACCAGTGCATGTATGGCCAGGCAACCAGGCAGAGTTGCTAGCTTAAGATGAGAAGCATGCTGGTTCGTTTTTTAATATTTCCTATAAGAGGTGAAACCCATATATTTCTTGTTTCTGTGATTTCCAACACTTAACTCAGAAACAAATCATGAATCAAATTATGAAAATTTTATTTGATACCAATCTTTTTCCTGAATGCGTCAACTCACCTGAATTTCTGGTTGTGGCAGGTCTGACCACTGACAAGCCTCCTTTTAACATTCTCCTGAGTTGCTACTTTTCTGGGCAGGATGCTGAGAGGAAATGATCTGGCCAGCACAGAGACCCAGGATTTTAAGTGCACTCATGAACTCCTCCTCTACAATGTATCATCTCCACATTACCTGAGGGATTGGAGAAATGAGTGTGGCCACAGGCAGGTCTTACTGCATCCCTGAAAGAAAATGCTGAGTGGAGTTGTGGGGAAATGAGTTGGGGGAAGTGAGCAAGCATGTGTGTCCAGGACTCAGGTGTGATGAGCATGGTTCTTCCTTGCAACCTCTGTGCCAATAATGTCATCCTGTTGGGTCATTTGAGGGAAGACATACATAACCTGAGTTTCTAAATACGATAAACATTGATGAGTTCTCTAAAGCGAATACTTAATAATGTCAAGGAGGGTTGCTTAGAATCCACCCAATTTTATAAAGTTAATAAAACTGTTTATGATGGACTTTTACTTGCAATTTCAAAAAGTTTATCCCCAAACATGAAAAATAAAGTGGCAAACACCTTCATTTCTTTTACTGCTGTAGTTTCACCAACCCCACTCTCTCCTATTTACTCACTTATTTATTTATATACTTTTTTTGAGACAGGGTTTCTATATATACCAATTATTGGCTGTCTTGGAACTGATTGTATAGACCAGGCTGACCTTAAACTCCCTGATATCTGTCTGTCTCTGTCCCCTACTGCTGGGATTAATGATGTGTGCCACAAGCTTGATATCAAATATAATTTCTTAATTTCAGGTTGTGATTCTATTTGCTTAGAGGGTATTGCATGTAGCCCAGCTTGACCTAGAACTTACTCTGTAGCCCAGGCGTTCCTGAAACTCACTATGAACCTTGAACTTCCTACCTTTCTGCCTAAAGACATGTCCTTATGTGCCTGATCCTTCTGACACTACTTCCCAAGTGATGGGATTAGTCTTTATGTAACTGATCAGTTAACAGCCCAACCATTTAAAATGTAAGGCATCTCTTTAGAAGTGTTGGGTATCAAGAGGGTAGTGCTAGGGAGAACAGGGAATAGGGCACAGCAAAGAGACAGGAGCTTGCTGCTCACCCATCCCTGCTTACTGAGGTGATTCCATTAGAGAGAAAGGGGGGAGACATGTTGAGTTCTGAGTGACAGAGACATAGATGTTTGTTACTTTATTCTGTTTCTGTATTTAAATGAATCTAAAAAGAAGAAAAAATGAAATATGCATATCTAAAAATTGCCTAAGAATTTCATGAATTCATTGTTTTTAATAGCTGAGTAGTATTCCATAGTGCAAATATACCACATTTTCTGTATCTATTCCTCCTTGGGGACATCTGGGTTCTTCCCAGCTTCTTCCTATTATAAATAGGGCTCCTATAAACATAGTTGAGCATATGTCCTTATTACATGCTGGGGAATCCTCTGGGTATATGCCCAGGAGTGGTATAATGGGGTCCTCGGTAGAATCATGCCCAGTTTTCTTAGAAACTGTCAGACTGATTTCCAGAGTAGTTGTACCAACTTGAAATCCCACCAGCAGTGGAGGAGTGTTCCACTTTCTCCACATCCTCACCAGCACCTGCTGTCTCCTGGGTTTTTTATCTTGGCCATTATGACTGGTGTGAGGTGAAATCTCAGGGTTGTTTGGATTTGCATTTCCCTGATGACTATGGTGTTGAACGTTTCCTTAGGAACTTCTCCGCAATTCGATTCTTCTCAGGTGTAAATTCTTTGTTTAGTTATGTACCCCATTTTTTAAATAGGGTTATTTGGCTCTCTGGAGTCTAACTTCATCCTAAGTGAGGTAACCTAATCAAAAAAGAACACACATGATATGCACTCACTGATAAGTGGATATTAGACAAGAAACTCAGAATACCTAAGACACAATTCACATATCAAATGATGCCCAAGAAGAAGGAAGGAGAAGTCCCTGGTCCTGGAAAAGCTCAATGCAGCTTGTAGGGGAATACAGGGAAGCAGGAGGGGTTGATTGGGGACAAGGGGAAGGGGAGAGGGTTTAGGGGACTTTCAGGGAGGGGGGGAACCAGGATAGGGGAAATCATTTGAAATATAAATAAAGAATATATCTAATAAAAAAGCTAATAAATCACCTTTCTTTAGATTTACAGAACCCACAGAGTGTCTGGTAATTTGTATATATGGTTAGGATCTTAAGCTTCTTCTTATCCTGTACGTCAGCAAACATACCCTTCCAGATTTGTACATTTCTGTAGTGTTTTACTTAAAGGAAAGAAATAGGGCTGTCTAAATAGGAAGGAAAGGGAACTTTGCTTGAGACCCTGCTGTGAAACTTTCTTGAATGTGATGCAGAGGTTTATAACCAAGGTGTTTCTAACCAAATCCTGACATGTTGATTTTCATCTAAAGTTCTAATAATTGATTTAACTGGAGACAGAATTTGGATTTTATATAGCGCACACAGGCTTTCCTTATACACCTCATGTAGTCCATCTTGATCTTGAACTTGAGAATCTGTCTCTCAGATCCTCTAAAATCTATCTCTCAAATTTTGGGACTATAAGCATGTGACTCTGTCCAGTGCTAACATCTTCCAACATTAAATGACTTGTTCTTGCTGATGTTCAGAAGTAGGAAATGATATGTTTAGGCTGGGGATGTAGCTCAGTGTTGGAGCTCTTGGCCAAGCTCGCTCATGGCACTAGGTCAGTCTCTAGTGGCACCAAGAAAAGATATTCTTTCCCAAAGCAAGGCCAATCACTTGAAGGCAGCCATAAACCTGAGAAACCTTGTTCAAAACTTCCAATGCCCTTTTTTTTAAAATTTGACTTTCCTTGCCTTGTAAGAGGTCATACAATCTTCATCCTAGGAGGGGTTCTGCCTGGTACCATAGAGATAGACCACCTCACAGATAAACCAAGAATCTAAACAGACTAGCCTTGCTGGTTCTCCTGCCCAATCTTCAGGGTCCCAGGAGAAGAAAGGAGATGCAGGGAAAGAGAAGGGGCTTTTGCTGCCATGCATTAGGATGAGAAGAAAGCAGCAGTCATGTTAGTCTACAGGCAGCTAGGGCCTGCAGCCTCTGCAATGGAGCTGATCTCAGAGTTAAGCCAGGAGGTGCCAGAGTGCAGGCCTCATGGTCATCACAAAGGTGGAAGCATGTTTGTTTGTTTGTTTGTTTGTTTCTTTGTTTGTTTTAAATTACAAGCAATTCAACATTTCTCTAGCCCAGCTAGCTATGTAATGAATGAGACTGATACTAATTTGAGGGAGAAGGATAAGGAGATGTTTTCTTTTATTCTCTTATGTTTTAAAGAGGTCAGAGAAAACTGTGATCATTATAAATAGTTTTACTGTAATAATTAAAAAGAAACTACACCGAGTACAGATGGCCTCTGCTATAGTGTTTTCTTATTTTAACTAGAAAATATTTTCTTTTTTGAATCTTGCTAATACTTTGTTTTCTTTGGAGACTTTATTATACTCAAGTTTAAAATTTCTTTCTATGACTGTCAATACTTAGTTCCTTCCCTTTTTGCAGCATCTATGCATATTTATAAAACATTTCTTATTTTTCTTTCACTGTTTCAAAAGATAATATTTATTTCAGTGCTTAAGCTTCTCTAAACTGTCCTCTGGGAACTGACCACTCCTTTTGGGGGATACATTACTGACTCTGAGGTCTGGGATTTCACTCATCTGACTCCAGCTGATGCCTCCCATCATGCTCCTGTGCCTGGATTCTCTCCTCTGGGTCTTGTGTCTAGAATTCACATTTGTACCCTGCATCTCATGCCCCACATTGGTGCACCAGACATTGCAGGGCTTTCCTCAGATGATGTTTGAGGTTTCATAAACATATGGACGCAGCTACATTTTAAGGTTGTCGGCCTTTTGCTGAGGCAGTCTCTCAGCTAGCCTCTAACTTAACCCCACTTCTCTAAATGGTTCTCACTGCACCCTTCCCAAGTCTCTCCGGCCTCCATTCGGTCTTTCTTCTGCATCTGTACATATCTTCATCTGCACAGAACTCCTGCCTGTTCTGCTACCCTAGTTTAAGATGTCAACATTAATTATGGAAAGAGCCACACCCATCCTGAACCAGTTGACTTTGGAGGCTAGATGACACTGCAGCTTGCCTTTCATTTTTGAACAAGTGAGAAAGTGACAAACATTTACACAATCTATTAGCCTGGTATTAACTCAATTAACAGTTGAAAACATAGTCTCTCTCTCTCTCTCTCTCTCTCTCTCTCTCTCTCTCTCTCTCACCCTCTCTCTGTCTTATTTTTTCATGGTTTGTTTTTTTCTTGGTTTCTGTTTTTATTCTTTTCTAATTAGTTAATTATATTATTTTTTTGCATCCCAAATGCTGCCCCTATATCCCAGTCCCTCTTTGCATAGACCTTCCTCTCATCTCCCCTCCCCATCACCTCTGAGAGGGTAGCCACACCTTGGGTATCCCCCTACCCTGCCTCATGAAGGCTCTTCAGGATAAGGTCCATCCTCTCCTACTATGGCCAGACAAAGCAACCCTCTGCTACATATGTGCCTGAGGCCTCAGACCAGCCATGTATGCTCTTTGGATGGAGACTTAGTCTATAGGAATTCAAAGGGGATAAGCTTAGTTGACACTGTTGGTCACTCTTAGGGTTGACACACCCTTCATTTCCTTCAGTCCTTCCCCCTAACTCTTCCATAAAGGTTCCCAACCTTTTTCCCATGCTTGGATGTGGGTATCTGCCTCTGTCTCAGTCAGCTGCTGCATAGAGGCGCAAAGAGGACAGCCATGCAATGCTCCTGTCTACAAGTGTAACAAAGAAAGCATCAGTAATAGTGGCAGGGACTGCCCATGAGATAGAGCTCAAGCTGGACAGTCAATGGACAGCCATTCCTTCAGTCTCTGATCCGTTGTTGTCTCTGTATTTCTTTTAGACAGGAGCAATTTGGGGTCAAAAACTTTGTAGGTGAGTTTGTATCCCCATCTCACTGTTGGGGATCCTGTCTGACTAAAGAAGGGGATCTCTACAGGTTCTATATTTCCACTTTTGAGAGTTTTGTCTAAAGTCACCCACATTGAGTTCTGGGTGCCTCCCCCATTCCATACCCTAAAGATCTCTTCCCCCCACTTGAAGTGAAAACGTAAAAAGTGGTGGGTGTTGTTTTGCTGGGACAAACTCATGACAGAGTGTTTTCCTAAACCAGACACAACAAAAGGACATTTTGCTAAAGCAGACACATGAAGGATTGTATTGCTGAGGGGGGCACAGGTGAAAGGCTAAGGCAGAAACATGGAGGAAAGTTTAGCTGAAGCAGACACAGGTAAAAGGATGTTCTGCTAAAGCAAGCATGTGAAAGAACATGTGATGAAGGATTCACAATGCATTGGTCTGCTTAAATAGTTGAGCTCATTTTGTGTAGATTACAGAGAGAGAAATTAACCAAAATCTTCTGCTGGTGTTCTGGTGGCTTCTTGCTTGTTCTGTGGACTTGGGCCAATTGGCAGAATCATAATTACTGAGACAGACTCACATGCTGAGGCAGGACACATGGTGGGACAAGACCTGTGGAGACACTTGATGTTTGGAGGGAGTGTAAATAGGACTCAGTGGACACTGGAGGAGCCTGAGGTTGGCATGCTTGCACAACTAAACTTCTCTTGGCCTCACGTCTTCACTGATCTTCCTTTTATTGAGAGAGGCAGAGTGGAGTACTTCTCCAGGCCTTCTGTTGACCTAACTTTGTGCCATTCCAAATGAGGCTTCATCCCAGGGATGCAGGGATGGTTCAATATATGGAAATCCATCAATGTAATCCACTATATAAACAAACTAAAAGAAAAAAAGCACATGGTCATCTCATTAGATGCTGAAAAAGCATTTGACAAAATGCAGCATCCTTTCATGCTAAAAGTCATGGAAAGAGCAGGAATTCAAGGCCCATACCTAAACATAGTAAAAGCAATCTACAGCAAACCAGTAGCCAACATCAAAATAAATGGAGAGAAACTTGAAGCATTCCCACTAAAATCAGGGACTAGACAAGGCTGCCCTCTCTCACCCTATCTTTTCAATATAGTACTTGAAGTTCTAGCAAAAGCAATTAGACAACATAAGGAAGTCAAAGGGATACAAATTGAAAAGGAAGAAGTCAAACTATCATTATTTGCGGACGATATGATAGTTTACTTAAGCGACCCAAAAAACTCCACCAGAGAAATTCTACAGCTGATAAACAACTTCAGCAAAGTAGCAGGTTATAAAATTAATTCAAGCAAATCAGTAGCTTTCTTGTACTCAAAGGACAAGCAGGCTGAGAAAGAAGTTAGGGAAATAACACCCTTCACAATAGCCACAAACAACATAAAGTATCTTGGCGTAACTCTAACCAAACAAGTGAAAGATCTGTACAACAGGAACTTCAAGTCCTTGAAGAAAGAAATCGAAGAAGACCTCAGAAGATGGAAAAATATTTCTTGCTCCTGGATTGGCAGGATCAATATAGTAAAAATGGCCATCTTGCCAAAAGCAATATACAGATTCAATGTGATCCCTATCAAAATCCCAACTCAATTCTTCATAGATCTAGAAAGAGCAATTCTCAAATTCATCTGGAGCAACAAAAAACCCAGGATAGCTAAAACTATTCTCAACAATAAAAGGACTTCTGGGGAATCTAGATCCCTGACCTTAAGCAGTACTACAGAGCAATTGTGTTAAAAACTGCATGGTATTGGTACAG
Organism: Apodemus agrarius; assembly: GCA_964023405.1. Classification (NCBI taxonomy): domain Eukaryota; kingdom Metazoa; phylum Chordata; class Mammalia; order Rodentia; family Muridae; genus Apodemus; species Apodemus agrarius. Next base: position 64,059,122 of record OZ030018.1, read on the forward strand.
CAACAGGCAAGTAGATCAATGGAATAGGATTGAAGACCCAGAAATTAACCCACAGATTTATGGTCACTTGATCTTTGATAAAGGAGCCACAACCATCCAGTGGAAAAAAGATAGCCTTTTCAACAAATGGTGCTGGTTCAACTGGCGGTCAACATGAAGAATGCGAATTGACCCACTCTTATCTCTTTGCACTAAGATCAACTCCAAGTGGATCAAGGACCTCCACATAAAACCAGACACACTGAAACTATTAGAAAAGAAACTTGGGAAGACCCATGGGCACAGGGGAAAAGTTCCTGAACAGAACACCAATAGCTTACGCACTAAGATCAAGAATTGACAAATGGGACCTCATAAAATTACAAAGTTTCTGCAAGGCAAAAGACACTGTCAGAAGGACAAAACGGCAACCAACAAAGTGGGAAAAGATCTTCACCAACCCCACATCCGACAGAGGGCTAATATCCAATATATACAAAGAACTCAAGAAGTAAGACTGCAAAGAACCAAATAACCCTATCAAAAAATGGGGTACAGAGCTAAACAAAGAATTTTCACCAGAAGAAATGCGGGTGGCCGAGAAACACCTTAAGAGATGTTCAACATCATTAGTCATCAGGGAAATGCAAATCAAAACAACCCTGAGATTCCACCTCACACCAGTCAGAATGGCTAAGATTAAAAACTCAAGAGACAACAAGTGCTGGCGAGGATGTAGAGAAAGAGGAACATTCCTCCCCTGTTGGTGGGATTGCAAAATGGTAAAACCACTCTGGAAATCAGTTTGGCGGTTCCACAGAAAATTGGGCATGTCACTTCCAGAGGACCCTGGCATACCACTCCTGGGCATATACCCAGAGGATTCCCCTGCATACAATAAAGACACATGCTCCACTATGTTTATAGCAGCCTTGTTTATAATAGCCAGAAATTGGAAGGAGCCCAAATATCCCTCAAAGCAGGAATGGATACAGAAAATGTGGTATATTTATACAATGGAATACTACTCAGCAATTAAAAATAATGAATTCATGCAATTTGTAGCTAAATGGTTAGACGTGGAAAATATCATCCTGAGTGAGTTAACCCAATCACAAAAGAATACACATGAAATGCAATCGCTGATAAGTGGATATTAATGAGCCCAGAAGCCCTAAATACTCAAGGCACAATTAGCAAGTCAAATGGTTCCCAAGAAGAAGAAAGGTGAGGACCCTTGGCCTGTAAAGATTGGGTCCAGTTTTGTAAAGAAACCGTGGGGGGAGGGGGAATGATTGGGGAATAGTTGGGGGGGGAGAGGAACTATGGGACATATGGTCGGAGGGAACTGGAAAAGGGGAAAGCCTTTGGAATGTAAATATAGAATATAGAAAATAAAAATTAAAAAAAATAGTTGAGCTCATTTGTGTAGATTACAGAGAGAAAAATTAACCAAAATCTTTTGCTGGTGTTCTGGTGGCTTCTTGCTTGTTCTGTGGACTTGGGCCAATTGGCAGAATCATATTACTGAGACAGACTCACATGCTGAGGCAGGACACACGGTGGGACAAGACCTGTGGAGACAGTTGATGTTTGGAGGAAGTGTAAACAGGACTCAGTGGACAGTGGAGGAGCCTGAGGTTGGCGTGCTTGCATAGCTAAACTTCTCTTGGTCTCACCTCTTCACTGATTTTTGTTTTATTGAGAGAGGCAGAGTGGAGTACTTCCCCTGGCGTTCCATTAGCCTAACTTTGTGCCATTACAGGCCTGTTTGTTCCTGTTACGTGTTTTGCTACTGATACCCCGACACTAATGAACTGGAATTAAGGTATGCCCATAGAGTGATTGCAAGTAAATTAAACTATTGATGCAGACCTGTAAACTTAACTGCAGATGTACAGAAAATGCAGATGGATTTCCTCCATAGAACAATTTCTAAACAGGTCCACTTCCTTTTTTTTTCCCACTACTTCCGGTGGGTGGTGGGCTAAAAGGGAAGTTAAAGCATCTAAAAACCATCACTAAAAGAAGTACATGAAAAATTAAAATCACATCCATGTCCCACTCACAGCACCTACATATTTCTATTCAGTTTCCTTGCCTCATAGGCCTCTCTCCTATCTCCCCCATATCTGATCATGTCCCCCCTTTCTTCTTGTTTAATTTTATTGGGTCTGTCAGTGTGTCATGGGTATTCTCTACATTTTGCTAATATACACTTATCAGGGAATACATACCATACATGTTCTTTTGGGTCTGAGTTACTCATTCAGGATGATATGTCCTAGTTCCATCATTTTCCTGAAAAATTCATGTCTTTGTTTTTCATAGCATTCCATTGTGTAAATGAACCACATGTTCTGTATCTATTCTTTGGTTGAGGGGCATCTAGGTTGCTTCTAATTTCTGGCCTTTATCAATAAGACTGCTATAAATACAGTGGAGCACAAGTGACACACTTTTTCATACCTAGTAAAGACAATATCTGTAGCTCATCCCAACAATTTGTGAGGTATAATATGACTTTCAGGTTCTGAATACATTGTAGAACAATGAAATCAAGCAAATTAATCCATTTATCATCTCAAACACTCAATATTTTTAATGAGAATGTGAATAAGACCCCAAGAAGGAGGGTTTCTATCTGGCAGTATTAAGCACAAAGGGCCTGAGGTGTCTTCTTAGAATTGAATGAGGCCAGCAACTAGCATGTACCAAGTAGGAAACTACATTTAAATAAGGTTAGGTAAAGTTTGAGGATCAAGGCTTTTTATAGCCTTGTATAGACTTTCTTGAGGATAGTGCATTGTATAAGGTGGGGTTTTGTGCTCTCTCTCTCTCTCTCTCTCTCTCTCTCTCTCTCTCTCTCTCTCTCTTTCTGTCCCTGTCTCTGTCGCTCTCTCTGCTTCCATCTCTCTCCCTCTCTCTCCCTCTTCTCATTTCTCTCCTTAAATCAGTAAGAAAAATTTGATGTGAATTATACAGAAGTATAACATCATCCAGTTTGTTTTCACAAACAGTCACCCTGACTACCATGAGGAGAACAAAGGGCTCCTAATTATTTTTAAGAAGAAAGGGCAATTTTGTCTAAAGCATCATTTTGGGGAATAAGAAGGTAAAGTATGACCCTCAGGCTTCTGCACTGAGCAGCTCATTGGATGGCTGGCAATGCCTTTAACCAGGTAGGAGGAGACTCCAGTGAGAAGAGTGTATCAGTCAGAGATCTCAAGGGGGAAAGAACCAGTGGGATGCAAATACACATGGTAAAGACTTCATTGAGTCAGCTTTATTAAAACTGCAACCTCAACTGAATCACACCTGAGAGGCTGAATAGCCAGGGGCTGCCTGGTTCTTGAAGATGACTGCACAGCAGCTGGAATTGCTTGCTGCAGAGGCCAGCAAACCAGTCCACAAGGCTGGGTGCCTCACTGAGTAGCACTGGCTGTTGTGGAACTCACTATGCATATCAGGCTCTCATTGACCTCACTGAGCTCCACTCGCCTCAGCTCCAGCTCCTGAAGCCCTGAGATCAGAGCCAAGCACCATCACACCTGCCTGACAACCTTGGAATGTCAACATCTAGTCCTTCCTCTGTAGCTGGACATACAATAAAGACAATTGTGCAGGGAGAGCCAGTCCGTCTCTGGCTCCAAACCTGGAAGGTTCCTGGAGATCTTCTTGTCTTTAGTTCATGGTGGAAGCCTGGCAATGTTGGTTCTGATTTCAACAGAGTAAATCAACGTGGATGCAGAGGGAAGACGAAGAGATCAGAAGGCAAGCTACCTTCCTTCTACGCAACTCTTTCTTTCCAGACCCCTGCAAACATCTACTGCCAACAGTTAGGGTGTGTCTCTGCCCTCTGTGGTGAAGGCACTAGGTGCAGTTCTTCGAGGAATGCTCTCTGCTCACCTGATTCCAATTGTTATCAATCCAGAATTTTCTACATTTCTAGAATTTCTAAATTCAAATTGATATTAAAAACCAGTTGACATAATGAGTCAGTTAACATGCAAGGAGATGCCAAGGCTACAGCTATGAACAAACACAGAAAATACTTCATAGTCAAAGCCACAGCTTCTTCTGGCCCAGACTTTAATGGCCTGAAACCCAAGACACATGTTTTGTGACTGCAAATTCTGGCCTCTGGTCTTACCCCTCTGATTCCTCCACACACATACCCTCTCTGTTTCTCTGTGTCTCTGTGTCTTTGTCAGTGTGTATGTGTGTGTGGGTGTGGGTGTGTGTGGGTGTGTGTCTGTGTGTATCTTGGGGTCTCTCTCTCTGTGTGTATGTATGTGTGTGTTTAATTTGTTCTCTCTGTCTCTTTCTAAAGGCAATAGTGATTATATATATGCCATCGATTCTCCCCTCCCACTCCTCCACTATATCTTCAAGCCAATCACTTCCTACCATGATGACTTTCCAATTAGCACTGGCTACTGAAAGGCTGACTGATCCTGGTGGTTTGATCTTATTTAGGTGACCACAGCTGCACTGAGTTCTTGTATAGGGTGGCCTGGTCAGTGAGTTCTTGCATATGTGGCCTTGTCCCACTCAGAAGACAGTGTGGCATAGCTCTCTATCTCATTCCCACTGATTTTCATCTTCAGTATTCCATTATTCTCAACCACCTCCCATTTCCCTTCTGTTCTCTGGAAGAATCATGCCTTGACTCTTCTGGCACTTGTTGTCATTGTTGTATGGACAACTACATAGAATTAGATGTCGATACTCAAATTTATCAGCCAGGTGTTATGGTGCTCAACTTTAACCATAGCACTTGAGAGGCAGAGGCATGTGGAGCTCTGAATTCAAAGCTAGCCTGATCTACACAGTGAGTTCCATACCTGTCAGAGATTCTCAGTGAAACCCTGTCTCAAAAAAAAAAAAAAGAATTATTTCAAACTTTTGACTTAGGGCAAAATGAATCATTACAATAAAAGTCATGTAGGGGCATAAAAGAGGGTAAGACTCATCCTCTTCTTTCTAAGGTTCACACTCCTATGACAAAAGACAGCACAGAAAAAAGGTTCAACAGGTTTATGTAATCAAAGTTTTAAATGACATAGGACACGTTGGAAATAGAGTCCCAAATACCCAAGAAAAGCAGCTGATCATTTTTAATATTTTTATTTGACCCAAAATGAACAGTTAACTGCAGATGTGACTGGACAAACAGGTTCATGACCTACTGGCAAAAGACTGGGTAGAAGAAGCAGCAAGGCTGGTCTGTTCAGATTCTTGTTCTTTCTAGGAGAAGGTCCATCTCTATGGTACTGGACAGAACTCCTCCTAGAATGAAGTTTGTATGACTTCCTACTAGGAAGGCTCAGTAAACATCCTGCTCAGAGTCAGGACCTACACAAAAGGGAAGGGGAAGTTTTGGACAAGGTTTCTAGGTTTTATGGCTGTCTTGAAGGGAACAGTTCGATGATCCACCTTGGGAAAGAATATCTTTTATTGGTCATACAAGGGATTGACCTAGTGCCTTGAGTAAGCTTGGCAATGAGCTCTAACACTGAGCTACATCCCCGATGTGTCATTTACTGAGTCTGAACATAAACAAAGAAAATTGTAGGAACAAGCCATTGGAAGTTAGCAGATGTTAGCACTGGGCACAGAGGCACATGTTCATAATCCAAGAATTTGAAAGATTTACAAGATCAAGTTCAAGACAGACTACATGAGGAGGTCACTGAAAGGCTGCATTGCTACATAGTGGGAAAGTTCTGTCTTCAATAAAATCACTTATTAGAACTCTGGTTGAACATCATGATGAATCATCCGGGCAACTTGAGAGAATCTATTCCGAAAGACCTTGGATGCAAACCTCTGCACCTCAACCAAAGGTGTTCATCAGAGGCCTCTCAGCCCAAGTCCCCTTTCCTTCTTTTCAGAAGGCCATCTTTCTTTTCTGTAAGTCAAACCTCATAGAAATGGGTCTATAAAACTGACCCAGGCTAGGTCAGTTGATGCACAGCATTAAAAGAAGAAGCCTAAGATTCTGATTCTGTTGTTGTTGTTGTTGTTGTTGTTGTTGTTGTGGTGGTGGTGTTGGTTGGTGGTGGTGGTGGTGGTGGTGGTGGTGGTGGTGGTGGTGGTGGTGCTGCCGCTGCTGCTGCTGCTGCTGCTGCTGTTACTGTTGCTGTTGTTTAAGACAGAATCTCAGCCTCCTAGTAAGAAGGATTTTGCCTGCTTTTGGATATGTGTATTTCACATTTATCTTGATTTCTAGGATTGTTTCAAATCCTGGAGAACACAATAAAATAACAGGCACCTGTCTCTGCCACTAAGAATCAAAGTTTACCCCCCTTCACTCCTACCTCCTCCCCGCAGTGGACAGGGATAGGTGAGCAGCAAGCCTCTGTCCCTGGTCCCTGTAATTCCTAGCACTTCCCTCTTGACACCAGCAATTCTTCTCATGAGAAGCCTTATCTTTTACATGGTTGGGATATTATCTGATAAGTTACCTACTGACTATAATTCCATCGCTTGGAAGCAGAGGCAGAAGGATCAGACACTCAAGGCCATTTCTGTAACCCCAGAGCTCTGCAAGTGGAGGCAGAAGAGTCAGAAGTTCAGGGTTCATAGTGGGTTTGAGGACAGCCTGGGCTACAGAATGAGTTCCAGCACAGCCTGGGGTACATGAAATCCCTTCTAAAAGTGGACTCCCTGGACATAGTGGTACATGTCTTAATTCCCAGCACTTGGGAAGCAGTAGCAGGCAGATATTGGTGAGCTCAAGGCCAGCCTGTTGAGTTTTAAGACAGCCAGTGACTATTACACAAAGAAATCATGTCTCCCAAAAAAGGGAAAGAGAGAGAGACTGGAAGAGACAAAGACACAGAGAGAGTGAGACAGAGGGAAACAACAGCAGTATAAGAAATAACAGTGTTTTCGATTTTATTCTTCATGTTCGGCAATAAACTTTTTTAAAACTGCAAGTAAAAATCCACCTTAGAGAGTTTTATTCTTTATAAAGTTGGTCAGATCCTAAATAACCAGCTTTGATATTGTTGAGTATTGACTTTAAAGTACTCTTCAAGTTTTAACATATTTAGAAACTCAAGCTATACATGTCCGCCCTACTCTGACACAACATGATGACATTATTGGCACAGAATGTGCAGGGAGGAACCATGCTCACCACACCTGGGTCCTGGACACACATGCTTGCTCATGTCCCCCACCTCAGTTCCCCCAACTCCACTCAGCATTTCCTGTCAGGGATGCAGAAACACTTTCCTGGGGCCACACTCTTCCGCATTTCCTCTGATACTGTGGGGATAACTCATTAGAGGAGGTGTTTACACATACCTTTAAAACCCTGAGTCTCCGTGCTTGCAGGATCATTTCTTCTCAGTATCCTTCCCAGCAATGGATCAAGACACCATCACGATTGTAGGAGGCTTGTCGGAGGCCAGACCTGCTACGCCAGAAATCCAAAGGATCACAGACAAGGTGAGTCAATACATTTCAGAAAAAAACTTGACCCTAAAACAAACTTTCATAATTTGGTTCATAATTTGGCATGGCATTAAGAGTGTGGAAAATCACAGAAACCAGAAATATATGGGTATAGGTCAGACTTTTATACAGCTGGAAGTGAAACATTAAGACATTCAGAGTAATTTTGACAATCCAAGAGTAAAATCAGCGAAGCCACACTCTTTACTGCAGCCTCAGTTTCCCCAGTAGCTGAAGGTGAATTCATGCTGGATCCTCTCTACACCTCATATGCCTGATCGCAGGAATTCTAATGACTGATGGAATTTTCCAGTCTCTCTAGTTGAGGCTGATAAATGGAGGCTCCTAAGGTTATTAAGGATCCCTGAGCTGATACAGGATGCAATGCCCAAACCATCACAGTCAAAATAGAACTCCATGTTCCTAGCAAGTTAATGCATGTTGCTCAACTGTCATCTATATAAAAAGGTGTATCGTGTTGCCAGTTTTGCAAAGGAGAATTATGCAGGTAGGTTTGCAATGTGTCACCTTATTTTCTTACATCACATTGTTTCCTCTCTGAAGCCAATTCAACATGAAGGACAGTGTGTGTGTGTGTGTGTGTGTGTGTGTGTGTGTGTGTGTGTTTGAAACCTTGTCTCACTAGATGGTCTAGCCTGCAGGTAACTCAGGTAGCCTCAAACTCAAGGCACTCCTCTTGTCTCAACTTCTCAAGTGCTGGGATTATAGGCATATGCCACCATGCTAGGCATAATCAGATTTTATGTGAGTAGAACAGATGGGAACCATCTTGCTTAGGGCAATGAACATTCTAGAAGAGGTGGCAGTCCTAAAAATTCAGTGACTAAATATTTAACGGTAAACAGTTCCACTCATAGGTTTATTTCAACAAATATCTTAAAGCATTTTATTTAATTATTGAATATTAAATCTATAAATCTTCATTAGAATCCTCAAATCAAGTTGGTGTACATGTTCCAGATGGTGGCTCAACTCCCAGATGTCACTCATCTGTCCTGTCTTGCAGGAGAAAGCCTCAGGGGACAACTCCCACTAAGTGTTGGGAGGCAGAGACACAGGCAATATATTATATATTTTTAGGAAGCATATTCTCAAGCACAGCAATCATTCCCCTACAAAGAACACTACAGGCCAGATACTATGAAATATCCTTATTAAATCAGGGAATTCAGTCTACTCCTCTGATATTATTGTCGGCTGGGTCCCCACACAGCGTCAGGCCAGAAGGGGATATTATAACCCTAGAATGATCTGAGGGTGCCCAGAGAAAATCTCCACTATGTGCTGTTTACTTTGTATTTAGTGAACAAATATAGATATACTTATTGGGGCCCTTCATTGCAAATCATGATTACAATGGGTTTGTTTTTTATATTTTTATTTTAAAGTGTGTGTGTGTGTGTGTGTGTGTGTGTGTGTGTTAATTGTTGAGGCAGGACTCACTGGGTAACCCCAACTACTTGGAACTTTCTATCTAGCCCACACTGCTCTTGAATGTCATTCTCCTGCCTCAGTCTTTCGGGTTCTGAGATGGGAGGCTGATGGCTTGAGCAGCCAGCCCAGGTTCGTCATCATCCCTAAGGACTCTTAGCAGGATCAGGTTCCCAGTTTTGTGAAGCAGAAAACCTGAGTCAACACAGCTCTAACATCATCCCTTAATTTTTCCTCATAAGATCAAACCACAGCTGGAAGAGAAAACCAAAGAGAAATATGAAAAATTCGAAGCCGTTAAGTATAAAACTCAAGTCGTCGCTGGAGAAAATTACTTCATTAAGGTTAGACACCAGCTTCCCTCTAGCACTGATGTGATTGTCTCCTGTTGCTCCAACCCTACCTTCATTTCTACCATTGCTCTTTAATAAAGTAGCTTGCAAGTAGGAGACCACCAAATCGATCTGATGACAGGATAATTACCTTGTATTTCCTCATGAATACAGAAAGCTTTCTTATGTGGTTCTTAATTTCTAGAACTCTTTAAAAAAATGATGGAGTAACAGCTCAAAGATTGGTTTACTGCCAAGGCTGATTTTTCTGTCATTTGGATGTGGAGGCTAACATTTTAGTGTATGGGAATTGGCCAGTGCCTTAGAGCATTTTCCACCTCAAACTTCCTATTTCTGTGTGGTCAAATTACATTCACTTAAAGAAGGACTTCAATCATTAGCTGAAAAAATAATTCAAGCCACTTTGATCCTTTAAATGAGTAGTTATTAATATAATTTAAATTATTTTTAAATTATTTTTTATACATGAATGCTCTGTCTACATGAATGCCTGCATGCCAGAAATGGGCATCAGGTCTCATTACAAATAACTATGAGCCAGCATGTGTTGCTGGGAACTGAATTCAGGACCTCTGGAAGAGCAGTCAGTATTCTTAACTGCTGAGCCATCTCTCCAGCTCCCAAGTAATTCTTTCCATAGCTCAAGAAGGTCCAACTGATGGCACTCCAGCGACAGTACAAAGCCATATTTACAGTATTTTATAATACATTTTAGGAGCTGGAGAAATAACTCAACTGTCAAAAGCGGCTCTTGCAGAAACCTCAAGCTCAGTGTCCAGCACCCATGTCAGGTGGCTCACAGTCAGTTGTAACCCCAGCTGTAAAGATCTGGTACCTCTGGTCTCTGAGGGCACCTGCTCCCATGTGTCCATAGACATATACTTATAAACACACAACTTTTTAAACTTTAAAACAGATTCTATATCAAAAAAATAAAATTAAATGTTTTCCTGATTAAGTTCTAATAAAAAACTTTCTGACATTCTCGTGATATCAAGGGAAACAATTCAAAAACTCAATTGTTGATAGTAAATAGGAGATATATTTATCTCTAAGTATTAAACAATGTTAATCCTGACTGAAAAGACAGCAGACAGTCAAGTGCCTTTACTTCCTCTGCTTTGTCATTGGACCAAGGCACAGTGGCATTTGTTCCTTTTTAAAAAACAGTTTCTTAAGCTATATGTTTTTAATGTGTTTCGTTCGTTTGGCTTTTTTTAATGACATGAGCTGAACTAGCCAGCTCAACATGAGTCACTCTCAAGCTGGGCTGTATATGAGGACTGCACCAGCTCAGTTCAATCAAATTTGAGCTCCTGGTATTGTCCAAGCCTGAAGAAGCATGTGAGCTAACCCCAGCTGAGTCCTCAGAAGGGATTGCTTCCTTCCAGGATCTTTCTTCACATACATGAAAAAAATTGGAAAATGATTGTCTTCAAAGTTAGGAAAATTTCCACCAAAATTGGGATTATTTTGATAACTTTGATTATCTAAATATAAACGACTCCCTCACATATTTCATTAATAAAAATTCATCAGAATATGGTCTTGGCAATTTTTCCCTTGACCACTCCATTTCAATGTGTTTTCTTGCTCCCCAGCCTGAGTGCCCCCAACCCCCACTCTCTCACCCTCCATTGTTCTGTTGAGCCTTAGTTCCCTCTGTCCTTCCTGCAGGCTGGCTGTTGACACCATTGCTCTCAGCCAGTCTCTAGCTTTCTGGTAGGGGTTTCAGTCTTTCTTGAATCTGTACTGAGAGAATGGTAGAGGACTACAGGTTTTGATGTTAAGTTGTCCCAGGGTTGACCCTTTTACCACTTCTCCTGCTTGTTCAATCTGTTGATACTTGTTCCAAATCTATGTGATTCCAAGATATCCTCCCCTAAGCCTAATAATCTCCTACCTTGAACAGAGAGGATAAAAACCCAAGGTGGGTTTAAGATGTACAAGGTAATATCCTACAAGCAGGCCACACCCCTTTTCAACTGATCCTTATAAAAAAAAATCCATGAAATACAACTAAGCTACCTTTACCTTTTACCAATCAGAGAATTGATGTCTGAGAATGTAAATTACTCTGGAAGCACAGAGCCAAGATTTCCCCCAGGAGCAATGGCTGTGCTGGCTCTGGGAATTTCAACAATGTTGGCTAAGGAGGAGCTCTTTTCCAAGCAGGAAACAAAGGCTTTTTAAAAAAGATATGCCTTAGAGTGAGGAGAACACAAATACTGAGCATGGTACACACCTGTAATCCTATTACTCTGAAGAAAAAACAGGATTCCCAAGTCTGAGACTAGCCTGGGCTACACAGAGATATCCTGCCTCAAAATAAAACAGACCCACAAGAGAAACAAAATGATATACATGTTGGAATCTAACAAATCTGGGTCCCAATTTGGGCTCTGCCACATAGTCACTGACAGCTTTATGGGGGGAAAGTTACAACTCAAGGTTTTTGATTTGTGGGCGTTAGGGTGTTTGGATGGCTGTTTGTTTTGTTTTGTTTGTTGTTGTTTTGACATAGGCTCTCATGTATCTCAGCATGTCCTGGAGCTCAAACTCCATATTTACTGAAAAATACATTTCTGCTCCTTTTGCCTCTACCCCCTGGGTGCTGACATTATAGTCACATACCAACGGGCATATGATTTGCTGGTAGACCAAACCAAGGTTTCATGTAAGCTACGAAAACAATGTGCTAAGTAAGCTGCATCCCCAGCTCCAGAAAAAATAGTATCTTTGAATCTGTTTCTGGCATCTTTGATATCGATACTATAACAGCTTTTCAGACTTACAGGAAGAAATCAGTGGGGCCACACACATGCACACACATGTCCCCACACATACACACACTTTTGTATGATGCTCATCATACTGACATATTAATGGCAAACTCTGGTTAGTAGCCATTAAAGTATGAGGGGATATCAGAGCACAATGTCTACTGTAGAACAAAAAACTTTTATTGTTCTGATAAAGAAAAAAGTAGCAAGTGTTATCGGTGTAGGACCCAGGCTCATGAACAAACTACCATTGGGAGTGATACCCTGATGGTGCCTAGACTTCTTTATTTTTACTTTACAAACGATGCAGCCTTGTGGGCATTCACAAAGTGGGTTTGCAACACAGTGGAAATGTGGGGACCATACAGTCCATGTATTCTAAAGCAAATCTGAGGGGTTTTTCCTTATCAAACTATTTGCCAATTATTCTCCCAACTTAGAAGTCAGAAAACAGAATCACCAAAAACACAGGCTTCCCTCTGCTCCATTCCAGGCATCATACAGAGAAAATGTAACTCTGGAATGTAATCTGTGTCAAGATTTTAATGAAAAGTACAATAAATAAAAACCAGATGGAGAGCCGGGCGTGGTGGTGCACACCTGTAATCCCAGCACTTGGGAGGCAGAGGCAGGCGGATTTCTGAGTTCGAGGCCAGCCTGATCTACAGAGTTCCAGGACAGCCAGGGCCACACAGAGAAACTCTGTCTCGAAAAACCAAAAAAAAAAAAAAAAAAAAAAAACCAGATGGAGTAATAGATTAGTGGGTAGGAGGATTGGCTGTTCTTGCAGAGGACTTGGGTTTTGGTCTTAGCACCCACATAGTAACTTACAACCATCTCTGACTCGAATTCTAGGAGATTTAATACCTTCTTCTTATGTTTTCAGGCATTGAATGCATGTGATGCACTTATATGCAAGCAGACAAAACATTTATACAAATATATTGACAAAAATAGTTTTTCTAAAAGGTATTAAAAATACATCTCAGAAATATGTTTTCTGCCATACTCTTAGCTGCTCTTTTTCCCAACTTACAAGTCGATGAAAGTTCAGTTCACCGTGCCGCCTTGGGCTGTTCTTTCAGGACAGCTTGGCACATCAGATCTGGAGAAGAAAGTAGATCTGTCATAGAATTAAGATTTACATGAATAATCTTTCTTTGCTTCTTTCTTTCTTCCCTTTTTCCTTCCTTTCTTCCTTCCCTCCTTTCTTCCTTCCCTCCTTTCTTCCTTCCTTCCTTCCATCTTTCCTTCTTTCTTTCTTTCTTTCTTTCTTTCTTTCTTTCTTGCTTGCTTGCTTGCTTGCTTGCTTGCTTTCTTTCTTCCTTCCTTCCTTCCTTCCTTCCTTCCTTCCTTTCTTTCTTTCTTTCTTCCTTTCTTTTTTATTTTCTTTTATGTTTTGCAGATTGATGTAGGGAATGGTTGTTACGTTCACGTAAGAGTCTTCCATGGCCTTTCTGGAGAAGATAATTTCAAACTTGCTGGTTACCAGACTAACAAAAAAAAGGATGATGAGCTCATCTACTTCTAAGCAGCAAATTCAAAAGTAATCTGATTCTTCTCATTGTAAAGACATGCGGCCATCAATAAAGAAACATTCTTGAAATAACTGTTTTCCTCCCTCATTACTCAGCACTGTGTTGACCTTGACTTCCTAGACAATTATTTTTGAATATAGAATGTTTCATGAATTTGTACAACGTCCTTGGGCAATGCCAATGCTACTCTCAGTGCCATTTCAATTTTTAACCTACATGCTGCCATAGAGAACACTGTGCTCATGGTTCAGAGTTAGTATGCCACAAAAAATGATTCCAACTAGAAACCTCATAAAAACTACAGCTCAGTTGCAATTGTGTAAAAGATCTTACCACCCCAGTCTCACTGCAGGTGCATTGGTGGCTGTCAGAGCAGCACACTCCTTGCTCCCTTCCTTTGTCTGGAACCAGCATGTCATCTGTGCCTTCATGTTTGAAAATAAATTTGGTATTTTATAAGTAATGTTTTGAAACAATCATAACTGATAAGTAAGCTTCCTTCTCCCCTCCCCCCATGCTTCCCTTGCACTTGAGAGTCAGTGGCAGGGATTTCTCCATGCAAGCAAATGCTTCCTGGTGCTCACAGAGCAAATGGTGATGTGCACTTCCCACAAGGCATTCACTTGCACAGCCAAAACCTAACAATCAAGAGCAGGAAATGAACACTGATGACACAATGACACCTAGTCCTAGGTGTCACTTAACGTTTCCAACTTGTTGTGATAAATAAATAAAGTCTACTCATGTAACCAACTACATTAGTACATAGCATGACTACTAGTTCTGAAATCCTTAAGTGGTATGAGCATTTATAAGTGCCTGACCACTAACCTGTTTCTTTATTGTCCTTAACAGTTTATGAAAGTAGCATCCATAAGACTAGGACTTTGAATTACATTTTAAATGAGTTCTATTTAAGTGATAGGGACACATCTTTAAACGAGAGTCGAATCATTTACACATTATGGTGTAGCAAACACAACTTTGAATTTCTATTATCATAAAAATAAACTATCTAAAATATTTGAGTCTTGTTGTTCCTTTCTTAGTCTGAAAGGAGATACAATAATCTATTTTTTCCTAGTTTGGTGGCCTGGACCTACCTCACCATAAAGTGAAGTGTTCTGGCCCCTACTGACTTTGCTTGGAACCTCTCCACAATGTTGGTGACAGGGTTCACCCTGCTAAGGGTATAAGGAAGGAGCTAAAGACTTCTTTAACAAGTAACTGGACATTTGTCGAACTCACTGTTTTGGTTTGGAAGGCAGGGATTTTCTCTTTGAGCTTGCAAGAATAACAGAGAAGCATGTAGCAAGGCACAAATAAAACAATATTCTAGATAAGAGACCTAAGAGGACCCCTTAGGTTCAGAGGACCTCAAGAGAAAGGTAGACTAGCACTATAGAATGACACAGACAGAAAAATTTCTAAGGAGCTACAAGTTGAGTTGTAGGATCAGGTTTGTAAATAGATGTATTGTATGTAGTTAACAAAATAGATATCTCACTGAGCTAGCAGGATTGTCACTCAATTTGTAATTTCCATGATTTACTTGGTAGAAGTATTAGATCATTTAAATGGTTACCAGACTCTTTCAGGTTGAGTCACCTTGTAAGCCTTGAAATTAATTACTTAACTCTTGAATAGTTAATCCAAATATTGACTGTAGCCAATAAATATCTCATAGGAATTTTTGAAAAATCATTAAGAGTTTGTAATTGATCTCTTCTGATCTAAACTTTCTGTGACTGGGTTTTCTGAAGACCTATCTTATGTCCTTGGTTAATGATATAATCCCCACTATGTAATTCCTCAGGAGACATTTTTGATCCCCAACAAGCCAAAAATATCTTTATTTCAACAAATAGTTTTTGTAAGATATCTGCATTAGAATTACCCATCAAGATATCATCCATATAGTTTTTAGATAAATTATAGATAAATTACAGAAATGAGGAAATCTCTTTTTTTCTATATTCTTTGTTTACATTCCAGATGATTTCCCCTTTCCCAGTTCCCCCCCTCCCCATAAATCACATAAGCCCTCTTCCCTCTGCCCATTCCCCAATAACCCTCCTCCTATTTCTTGTCCTGGTAATCCCCTACAATGCTACATCAAGCCTTTCCAGAACCAGGGCCCTTTCCTTCCTTCTTCTTGGGAATCATTTGATATGTTAATTGTGTCTTGAGTATTCAGAGCTTCTGGGCTAATATCCACTCATCAGTGACTGAATTCCATGTGTATTCTTTTGTGACTGAGTTACCTCACTTAAGAGGATATTTTTCAGTTCCAACCATTTGCCTAAAATTTCATGAATTCATTGTTTTTAATTGCCAAGTAGCATTCCATTGTGTAAATATACCACATTTTCTGTATCCATTCCTCCATTGAGGGACGTCTGGCTTCTTTTCAGCTTCTGCCTATTATAAATAAGGATGCTATGAACATAGTAGAGCATATGTCCTTATTACATGCTAGGGAATCCACTGGGTATATGCCCAGGAGTGGTATAACAGGGTCCTCCAGAAGTGTCACGCCCAGTTTTCTGAGGAACCGCCAGAATGATTTCCAGATGCATAAATGGTCATAAGAAAATTATTTAAGATATATAAAAGGAATAAAATATATCAGGGAGATACTGAAATAGTTTCTCCCAAGATCCCAAATACAAACAGACTAAGCACTGAGAAAATAATTCTTACTCTGATAGTTCCCATAGTTGTTCTTATTGTATATAATTTACTGTTATTAGAAATAAAGCCATTTTTTGAACTAAAGGGGGAGATGTTGAGATGACCCACACATATTATATTTACCAGCTAAGAGAAAGTGTATCCCTGTGCTTTCCATTGTTAATTAAACAGCACCAGTCTAGCAGGATATGTAAATGTCACATCCTCAACTGTTCCAGAAACAAAGGCAAACTACCCTCAAAGCCAACTGACTTACTCTCAAGTAAGGTGTGTGGCTTTTTACATAATACAGGGCTGGTGTCTTGGAGGTAGGGATGGAGAATTGGCAGACTGTCTGGGCAGGATGCAGGCAGATGCAGAGAGGACTATAGACTTCTCCTTGTCTTCAGAGAACCTCAAGTGGGACCCATGAAAGCCCAGCAATAGAAAATATATATAGTTATAATTTTCAAATACAATTAGATTATGAAAATGTGAGCCAGGGAAAGATTACATGTCTGTAATTGTGCACTCAGGGGTCTGAAGGAGGATGATTAATGGGCCAAATGGGGCTACATATTGAAGATTAATCTGGGCAACACACTTTAGCCATCTACCTCAGAAAAATTATAAATAATGAACCAAACATATTATACAAATATATTAATTAGACATGTATTTGTATACTGTGATACAAAAAGTGCCCTAGTAAGTATAAAAAGGTATAAAATGATATTACATTAATGTATATTTAAAATTGTTCGTAGAAGAAATGACAACCCCAACTGATCAAAGAGATGATTGCATATGTGTGTATTCACAGATATATTCATATGTGGTGCCTAGAACAGGCTAATGGAGACAGAAGGAAGTCGTGGCAGCTTAGGAGTGAGGGGAGAGGGAGGAAGTTAGAGCCGGACAGCTCTTAGTTGGGTGTGGAAAGGAAAATGTTGTGAAATCGACATGGTAAGATTTGCACAAATTTGTGAACATACTAAAAGTCCCTTAAGAGAACACTTAAAATATCTAAACTGCATGGTATTTATAGCATATAAGTTATTCAATAAAAGTATTTAATGGGTCAAATGGGGGCTCAGTGAGGAAGGGCATTTGTCACCACGCCTATTTACCTCAGTTTTGGCCTTGGAACCATGTGGTGGAAAGAGAACTGACTTCGTTAAAATATCTTCTGACAAGCCGGGCGGTGGTGGCACACGCCTGTAATACCAGCACATGGGAGGCAGAGGCAGGCAGATTTCTATGTAGGAGGCCAGCCTGGTCTACAGAGTGAGTTCCAGGACAGCCAGAAGTACAAAGAGAAACCCTCTCTCAAAAAAAAAAAAAAAATCTTCTGACAACAAGTGGGCTGTGGCACACACAAACATACACACACACACACACACACACACACACACTCATACACACAAATAAATAAAATGAATATTTTAAAAGAAGACAGAAATTACATGGAACTCTAGACTTGATACCTGTAATAAATGACATTATTGCAACAACCTGAGAAGCATGAGTAGCACCTGGGAAACAGATGTCACTGTGCCATCAGTGTTCATTCCCTGCTCTTGATTGTTGGGTTTTGGCTGTGAAGAAAAATGGCCTTGTGGGAAGGACACTCTGCTGTTTCACTAGTGAGCACCAAGAATTATTTCTTGGTGATAGGAAGTCACTGGACTTGACTCTGAAGTGCTAGAGAAGCACAAGCATGGGCAGAGGACAGCTTCTTTATCAGTTATGATTGTTTCAAAACATGACTAGTAAAATACCAATTTGATTTCAAATAAGAAGGCACAGATGACATGCTGGGTTCTAGGCAAACAATGGGATCAAGGAGTGTGCCTCCCTGACAGCCATCAATGCACCTAAAGAGAGGAAGGGGTGGTGAGATCCCTTATCCAAATGTAACCGAGCTGTAGTTTTTATAAGGTTTCCAGTTTGTTCGTTCATTGTGAAGTTTCATAAAACATTGGCATTTTTAGCAGGGCAGTAGTGGAGGTGCACACCTTTAATCCCAGCACTTGAGAAAAAGAGGCAGGCAAATCTCTGTGAGTTCTAAGCCAGCCTGGTCTATAGAATGAGTTCCAGGACAGACAGGATCACATAGAAAAACCCTGTCTTGAAGAAAAAAAAAAAAACAAACTAACCAATCAAACAAAAAACCTAGCATATTTGATATTGTGATTAAATGTCTCATTATAAATAAATAAATAAATAAATAAATAAATCCTGCTGAATTACCTTTCTTTACAAGTAAAGAACCCAGAGTGTCTGGTAATCTTTGTATAACATCAGAATTTTTTGCTTATTCTTTAATACTATGTGTCAACTAACACAGCCTCACTGGCTCAGTTTTGTAGATTCCTGTCAGGTTTGACTTACAGAAAAGGAATACGGCCTTCTAAAAAGAAGGAAAGGGAACTTGGCTTGAGAGTCCATTGTCTGTTCATACGTTCTGATGCTTTGTAGAAGAAGGAAACACAGCTATGTGCCCTGCATGATGCAGAAACACTGCATGCTTCCTTTTCTGCTCTGTGCTTTCTTCTATACAACCTCTTTGTACCCTATGAGTTGTCAAAGATGGAACTTTTCAGATGAGGAGTTCCCTCTGCTGTCATGTACCCAAGCAGTGCTCCTTGGGTAAACTCTGGACTCCTCCCTCCTATCTGTCATGTCATAAACATTGACCTTCAATGACTGAGAGATCAGGACTTCAGTAGCAATTGGAACTTTTTTTTTTTCATGATTTCCAGGGTAGATTTGTGATAGTAGGGAAGGCATGGCAGTAGGTGAGAGGCAACTGGTCTCATGTGTCTTATGAGGAGGCAGAGAAGGACAAGGGGGCTCTCCGCTCATTTTCTCATTCATGTTTAGTCTAGGACAACGGTATAATGTCACCTATATATAAAATTGGAGGTGCAGATTTGTATCCAAGAACTTTCTAATCATATCCCATCAAGTTGGCAGGATTAACAATCATGATTGGGCACCAGACGTCTAATAAGTGATTTCATTGGAGACAGAGCTTTGCTATTATGAGGCACAGGTTTACCTTGAACTCCCCATGTATCCCATCTTTACTATGAACTCATGATCCTCTTGAATCTGCCTCTCAGATTCTGATATCATTAGCATGTGACTCTGAACCCAGTGCTAACATCTGCCAACTTTATATGGCTTCTTCTTGTAATGTTCTTTGTTATTGTTGAGAACTCAGAAAATGAGACAGTGGGGATGTAGATCAGCTTTAGAACTCTTTGCCATGCTTACTCAAGGCACAAGATTCAATCCCTTGTACCACCAAGAAAAATAGTCTTTCCCAAGGTGGTTCATAGAACTCTTCCCTTGAAGACAGCCATAAAACCTAAAAACATTGGTCAAAATTTCCTCTTCCCTTTCATGTAGGTCTTGACCATAAGCAGCCTGTTTAACCAGCCTTGCCTTCTAGTAGGTCATAAAATCTTCATTCTCAGAGGGGTACTGCCAAGGACCATAAAGATTGACTTCCGCACTGATATACCAACAATCTGAAGAGACCAGCCTTGCTGGTTCTTCTACCCAGTCTTTCATCAGTAGGTTGTGAATCTGATTGTCCAGTCATATCTGCAGTTAGCTGTCCATTGGGGTCAAATAAAAATGTTACAAATGGGGAGCTGTTTTGGGGTATTTGGGACTCCATTTCCAAAGTGTCCTCTGTTGTTTATATTTTTTGATTACATAAACCTGGCCCACCTGTGTTTGCTCTGCTGTTTCCACTAACATGTGAAACTTAGAAAGAAGAGGATGAGTCTTACCCTCTTGCTTGTTTCTCCATGACATTCATTGTAATGATTCATTTTGCACTATGTCAAAAGTTTGAAATATGCTTCTTTGACACACCTTTCCTTAAAAGCTTTATTTTCTCTTATTTTTATGACAGTGTTTCAATGATGTAGAACTCACTAAGTAGATCAGGCTATCCTTGAACTTACAGAACTCCACATTTCTAGGGCTCTAAAGCACTGAGATAAAGATCAGCCTCCATACATGGCTGACAACTTTTGAATATCAACATAGAAATTTCTGTAGTTTGCCAATGTAAAGAACCAGGTAGCCAGTTTGTTCTCAGCTCTCAGCCTCTCAACCTCTCAGCCTCTCAGCCTCTCAACCTCTCAGCCTCTCAGCCTCTCAGATGTGATTCAGCTGAATTTGCAGTGTTAATAAAGGTGACTCAACGGAGTCTTTACTATGTATGTTTGCATCCTGTTGTGGATAGCCCTGGGCTTGTATTTTGATGTTAATTCCACTCCTCAGAGGGGCTGCAGATTTGCCTTGTGAACCTTCTCCCCACCTTCACTTTTCAAATAAAGGCTTGAGCCAATGATTGGGCAGGAGGAAGTGGGAGGAGCAGAGAGTCTAGGGGAGGAGGTATGGGGTATAAAACAGGAAGAGGAGGAACAACAGAAGAAACAGAGAGGCGGCAGGGAGAGAAGCTGGGGACCTGGAGAAACCCCAAGTTATATGGAATAATATAGATGGAAACACAGTAGTGAAGTGGGAGGCTGCCCAATCTAGGCTTGTAGCTTGTTTTGTTGACTGTTGAGTTGAGCTTTCTTTTACCAGGGAACTGGGATGGAAACATAGTAGCAACAGCATCCTACTGGTTTTTCTTTTCTTGAGATCTCTGACCCATATACACTACCCACTGGAGTATCCTCTTACCTGTTTAAGGGGCAGAAGCCATCAAATGAGCTGCCCAATGCAGAAGCCTGAGGGTCATACTTGACCTTTTTTTTTTTTTTTTTAAGATTTACTTAATGTATATGAGTACACTGTAGTTGTCTTCAGACACACCAGAGGAGGGCATCAGATCCCATTACAGATGGTTGAAAGTCATCATGTGGTTGCTGGGAATTGAACTCAGGACCTCGGAAGAGTAGTCAGTGCTCATAACCATTAAGCCATCTCTCCAGGCCCTACTTTGCGTTCTTATTTCCAAATATGATCCATTTAAGGACATTTAAGAATTGTCCTTTCTTAAAAATGATGAGGTGCCTTTTGTTCTCATGATGGTCTGGGTGACCTTTTGTAAACAAACACTCAATGATATTATTCTCAACGATTTAAGAAGAGAAATGGGAGAGAGAGAGAGAGAGAGAGAGAGAATACAAAATGCAACTTCATACAATTCAGTGAAGCCTTGATGCTCAGCCTTTGTATAACTTTATCTCTGTGTTAAGAATGGAAAAAAAAACGAGGTGCCATCTTACCTCGGGACACTGCGCAGAATTCTAGCAGCTGGAGTCAGGGGCTTGGACTGAGACCTAGCTTACTCTAGCACAGACAAAGCCGCCAGGCTCTGGCCCGCACCCAGAGCCAGAACAGATCGGCAGATCTGGGCACTGAAAGCTCAGCAACGGTCACTGACCTCTGGGGACAGGCGCGCTGTGCTTTCAGCCAGGCTGTCGTCTACAATAAGACCAACTAACTCCAGAGATAAACAGATGGCAAAAGGCAAACGCAGGAACGTTACTAACAGAAATCAAGGCAATATGGCACCATCTAAACCCAATTCGCCAACCACAGCAAGTCCTGGATACCCCAGCACACCAGAAAAACAAGAGTTAGATATAAAAGCACAGGTCATGATGCTCCTAGAGGAACACAAAAAAGACATAAACAAATCTCTTAAAGAAATGCAGGGGAACATCAATAGGGTAGAAGCTCTTACAATGCAAACACAAAAAACACTTAAAGAACTCCAGGAGAATATGGGCCATCAGACAGAAACCAATAAAGAGGAAATGAGAAAATCAGTTAAAGAAATGCAGGAGAACTTGAAACAACATGCAGAAGTCATGAAAGAGGGAGCACAAAAATATATTAAAAAATTACATGAAAAGACAAACAAACAAATGAAGGAACTGAGCAAAACCATCCAAGATCTGAACACAGAGGTACAAACAACTAAGAAATCACAAAAGGAGGCAACTTTGGAGATAGAAAACCTTGGGAAGAAATCAGGGGTCGTAGATGCAAACATCAACAACAGAATACAAGAGATAGAAATAAGAATCTCAGATGCTGAAGACAACATAGTAACCATTGACTACACAGTCAAAGAAAATGCAAAATCCAAAAGGCTTGTAACCCAAAACATCCAGGAAATCCAGGACACAATGAGAAGACCAAACCTAAGGATTATAGGGATAGATGAGAGTGAAGATCTACAACTTAAAGGGCCAGCAAATATCTTTAACAAAATTATGGAAGAAAACTTCCCTAACTTAAAGAGAGAGATGCCCATGAATATACAAGAAGCCTACAGAACTCCAAACAGACTGGACCAGAACAGAAACACCTCCCGTCACATAATAATCAAAACCCCAAATGTACTAAACAAAGAAAGAATTTTAAAGGCAGTAAGAGAAAAAGGCCAAGTAACATATAAAAGAAGACCTATCAGAATCACACCAGACTTCTCTCCAGAAACCATGAAAGCTAGAAGATCCTGGGCAGACCTCATGCGGACCCTAAGAGAACACAAATGTCAGCCAAGACTACTATACCCAGCAAAACTCTCAATCAACATAGATGGAGAAATCAAAATATTCCATGACAGGACCAAATTTATACAATATCTTTCCACTAACCCAGCTCTACAAAGGATAATAGGAGGAAAACTCCAATACAAGGAAGGAAACTACACCCAAGAAAAAGCAAGACAGTAACCTTCTTCCATCAAACTCAAAGGAAGATAACTACTCAAAAACAAAAATAACATCAAAAATGTCAGAAAGTAATAATCTCTATTCCTTAATATCTCTTAATATCAATGGACTCAATTGCCCAATAAAAAGACATAGACTAACAGACTGGATACGGAAACAGGACCCTACATTTTGCTGCTTACAGGAAACACACCTCAGAGTCAAAGACAAACACTACCTTAGAGTAAAAGGATGGAAGACAATTTTGCAAGCAAATGGTCACAGGAAGCAAGCTGGAATAGCCATTTTAATATCAGATAAAATTGACTTTCAACCCAAAGTCATCAAAAGAGACACAGAAGGTCACTTCTTGCTAGTCAAAGGAAGAATCCACCAAGAAGAACTCACAATTCTAAACATCTACGTTCCAAATGTAAGGGCACCCTCATTCGTAAAAGAAACTTTACTAAAGCTCAAAGCACACATTGCACCTAACACAATGATTGTGGGGGACCTCAATACTCCACTATCCACAGTGGACTGATCAGGAAAACAGAAACTAAACAGGGACACGGAGAAACTCATCGAAACTTTGGACCAATTGGATTTAACAGATATATATAGAACATTTCACCCTAAAGCAAAAGACTACTTTTTTCTCAGATCCTCATGGTAACTTCTCCAAAATCGACCATATAATTGGACACAAGACAGACCTCAACAAATATAAAAAGATCAAACTAATACCATGCCTCTTATCAGATCACCATGGAGTAAGAGTGTTCTTCAACAGCAACAAAAACAACAGAAAATCCTCATACACGTGGAGGCTGAACAATATTCTACTCAATGATACCTTAGTCCAGGAAGAAATACAGAAAGAATTCAAAGATTTCTTAGAATTTAATGAAAATGAAGGCACAACATACCCAAATCTATGGGACACAATGAAAGCAGTGCTTAGAGGAAAACTCATAGCCCTGAGTGTCTCCAAAAAGAAACAGGAGAGAGCATATACTAGCAACTTAATGGCGCACTTGAAAGCTCTGAAACAAAAAGAAGCAATTTCACCCAGGAGTAGTAGAAGACAGGAAATCATCAAACTCAGGGCTGAAATCAATCAAGTTGAAACAAAGAGAACCATACAAAGAATCAACAAAACCAGGAGCTGGTTCTTTGAAAAAATCAACAAGATAGTTAAACCCCTAGCCAGACTTACCAAAGGGCACAGAGACAGTATTCAAATTAACAAAATTAGAAATGAAAAGGGAGATATAACAACAGAAACTGAGGAAATTCAAAAAATCATCAGATCCTACTACAAAAACCTAACGCAACTGGAGAATCTGGAGGAAATGGACAATTTCCTAGACATTTACCAAATACCAAAATTAAACCAGGATCAAATAGATCGTCTAAACAGACCCATAACCCCCAAAGAAATAGAAGGGGTCATAGAAAGTCTCCCAACCAAAAAAATCACAGGACCAGAAGGTTTTAGTGCAGAATTCTATCAGACCTTCAAAGAAGTCCTGATACCGATACTCTTCAAACTGTTCCACAAAATAGAAACAGAAGGAACACTACCCAACTCATTCTATGAAGCCACAATTACCCTGATACCAAAACCACACAAAGATCCAACTAAGAAAGAGAACTACAGGCCAATTTCTCTTATGAATATCGATGCAAAAATACTAAACAAAATACTTGCCAACCGAATCCAAGAACACATAAAAATGGTCATTCACCATGATCAAGTTGGCTTCATCCCAGGGATGCAGGAATGGTTCAATATAAGGAAATCCATCAAGGTAATACACTACATAAACAAACTCAAAGAAAAAAACCACACGGTCATCTCATTGGATGCTGAAAAAGCATTTGACAAAATTCAGCATCCTTTCATGCTAAAGGTCTTGGAAAGAGCAGGAATTCAAGGCCCATATCTAAACATAGTAAAAACAATAAACAGCAGACCAATAGCCAACATCAAGGTAAATGGAGAAAAACTTGAAGCAATCCCACTAAAATCAGGGACTAAACAAGGCTGTCCCCTCTCACCATATCTCTTCAATATAGTACTTGAGGTACTAGCTAGAGCAATTCGACAACATAGGGAAGTCAAAGGGATACAAATCGGAAAGGAAGAAGTCAAAATATCACTATTCGCAGATGATATGATAGTATACTTAAGTGACCCAAAAAACTCCACCAGAGAACTCCTGCAACTGATAAACAACTTCAGCAAAGTGGCTGGCTATAAAATCAACTCAAGCAAATCAGTAGCCTTCCTATACGTGAAGGATAAGCAGGCCGAGAAAGAAATTAGGGAAATGACACCCTTCACAATAGCCACAAATGATATAAAGTATCTTGGAGTGACTGCTAACCAAACATGTGAAAGATTTATATGACAAAAACTTCAGGTCTCTGAAGAGGGAAATTGAAGAAGACATCAGAAAATGGGAAAATCTTCCATGCTCATGGGTTGGCAGGACTAATATAGTCAAAATGGCAATCTTGCCCAAAGCAATATACAGATTCAATGCAATCCCCATCAAAATCCCAACTCAGTTCTTCATAGAGTTAGAAAGAGCAATTCTCAAATTCATCTGGAATAACAAAAATCCCAGGATAGCTAAAACTATCATCAACAGCAAAAGAAATTCTGGGGGAATCAATATCCCGAACCTCAGGCAATATTACAGAGCAGTAGTATTAAAAACTGCATGGTATTGGTTCAGTGACAGGGAGGCGGATCAAGGGAATAGGATTGAAGACCCAGAATTGAACCCACACATCTATGGCCAATTGATCTTCGACAAAGGAGCTGAAAACATCCAGTGGAAAAAAGATAGCCTTTTCAGCAGATGGTGCTGGCTCAACTGGAGGTCAACATCCACAAGAATGAGAATTGATCCACTCTTATCTCCTTGCACTAAGCTCAACTCCAAGTGGATCAAGGACCTCCACATAAAACCAGACACACTAAAACTAATAGAAAAGAAACTGGGGAAGACCCTTGAGGACATTGGCTCAGGGGAAACATTCCTGAACAGAACACCAATCGCTTATGCTCTAAGATCAAGAAGAGACAAATGGGACCTCATGAAACTACAAAGTTTCTGTAAGGCAAAAGACACTGTCAAAAGGATAAATTGGCAACCAACAAATTGGGAAAAGATCTTCACCAACCCCACATCCGACAGAGGGCTAATATCCAATGTATACAAAGAACTCAAGAGGTTAGACCCCAGAAAACCAAATAACCCTATCCAAAAATGGGGTACAGAGCTAAACAGAGACTTTTCACCTGAAGAAATTTGGATGGCTGAGAAACACCTTAAAAAATGTTCAAAATCATTAGTCATTAGGGAAATGCAAATCAAAACAACCCTGAGATTTCACCTCACACCAGTCAGAAGGGCTAAGATTAAAAACTCAGAAGACATCAGGAGTTGGCGAGGATGTGGAGAAAGAGGAACACTCCTCCACTGCTGGTGGGAATGCAAGCTGGTACAACCACTCTGGAAATCAGTATGGCGGTTCCTCAGAAAACTGGACGTGATTCTTCCGGAGGACCCAGCCATACCACTCCTGGGAATATACCCAGAAGATTCCCCAGCATGCAATAAGGATACATGCTCCACTATGTTCATAGCAGCCTTATATATAATAGCCAGAAGCTGGAAAGAACCCAGATGTCCCTCAACGGAGGAATGGATACAAAAAATGTGGTATATATACACAATGGAGTACTATACAGCCATTAGAAACAATGAATTCATGAAATTCTTAAAGAAATGGATGGAGCTGGAGAACGTCATACTAAGTGAGGTGACCCAGTCTCAAAAGAATACCCATGGTATGCAGTCACTGATAAGTGGATATTAGCCTAGAATCTTGGAACACCAAAGACATAAATCACATACCAAGTGAGGTCTGACAAGAAGAAAAGAGTGGACACTGGAGCTAGAGTGGACCAAAGCATCATTGTGTGGTAGTACAAGAACAGTGAGGTGGGAGGGGGTGGATGAGGGAGCAGGGGGAGGGAAAAGGGCATGTGGGACCCTTGGGGGTGGGAAACCAGAAAAAGGGAAATGAATTGTAAATATAGAATATATCCAATAAAAAAAATGGAAAAAAATTAGCAAAAGGCATCTGGACCCTGTATACTTTAATTTCAATTATCATAAAACTATTTTTTGATCACAGTTTTGTATGTACTCACTAAGAAACATCAGAGTGAAGAAAAAAGGAGATAATCTCCATGTCCTTTATCCTCAAATAAGTTTTAATCTCATTCATTTGGGAGCTAACCGGACTAGAGAAAAACAAGATAACTTTAAAAATTACCATTATGCAGAATTATTTAAAAAGCTACATTAATTATTCCATCTACCCTGAAACAATTTCCTCCAGAAGAGTAACACACAATTTATGATAAATTCAGATGGCAGTCCATATAAATGTTAGATCTAAGGAGATTTAAAGAGGTGGTTGTAGTCAATTGTGTGTACTCACCATAGGTGAAAAAAGTACTAAATAATTAAGCCATGCAAAATCGTGTAATTCCAACAGATTGGTAAGATTTCATAACAGCAATCCTAGAAGCTGGCCCTCATCTACATGAGCTTACATGTGGGACAGGAATGCTTTGGCTATGGAACAACATAATAGTACTGGAAGGGTTAATATTTCCAAGGATCAGTTGCTAGGTGAGAGTGAATATGCTGAGTTACAAATGTAGATTCTGTTTGATGATGTCACCTTTGACCAATGTCTTAAAGTAGGTTTAAATGCTTGGGACAAGGTTGAACAACAGTGAAGACAATCTGAATCATTTACCAAGAAAACTCAAGGCTCAGATAAAGCTTTTAGTGATTTTTTTTTACAATGATGAACTTTAACTGTAAATAGAGCAATATCAGATCCAGATTCAAGAGCAGGATTAATTGAATCTTTAGCTTTTAAGAAATTAATGCTGAATGCAAAAGGGCTACTAGACCTTTAAGGACCAGATTTGCACCTATTTTGGAATGTATTAATACTACAGTAGATAATGGGTCTAATGTGTTTGATGCTGCTATGATAGGACAGGCAATTGCTGAAAGTATGAGAGCTCAGAATGTCTGATGCTGTGGCTATGGAAGACCACATTTCTCTGATGAAAATCCAGGAAGAATGCTTCCTGAGATGTGGAAAAGATATGGAAAGTGCAGACACAGGGCTTAGATCATGCAGAGATATACAAGGCAATCCCTTACAGTCAGGAATTACTGCTGACTAAGGGCTTTTGCTCAGGTCCTGCCAAAAAGCAACATGAGCCATTTGTTCCATGTCAGCAAAAAAGAACATGTTCTAGAGAGCAAGTAGAAAAATTAAGTGACCGATATTGCAAACATCACTGTTCTGCATTTAACTACTCATGTGGATAGAATAAGAGATTTTAAAGGCACAGAAAGTATATATTTTGGCCAAGAGACCAAAGTTGAAATTACAATTAGATGGAATTGACATTGTAGACCCACCTTCAATGTAAACTTTCCTGGTAGCCTACTGAAGGATATGCTATTTTCAGAAAAAGGTTTTGTCTTTGCATGTTTGGAAGAGGTGAATAGGGTCTTTACACCTTCCAGAGTTATATGTATTGTATATGACAAAGGGAGACTCCCAGAGAAATAGATGCCAGAGAATCAAACAAAATATATATCCTGGTGATACTAAAATTTTGTTTTGAGATTTGTATATTACAGAATATACAACTTGGTGAATCTCCTTTTCAGACATGCTGAACTGACCTGCTTGAAAATCCTGATGTCCTGGACTATCAGCTGGATCCAGTCAAGACACAGACATCAGAGATTAGTCAATCCTATTTAACCTGCCCTCTCCTACCTTCACAATATGTCAACGCCATATTCAACTTGAAGAAGTTAGAAAGAGTCATCGACCCAGTTCTCTGAACTTTGGGGCTGGAGGGGCTTATGATAGGTTGTCTTTCTAGCAATGTAGAAATGGTCATAATTGGAACAGAGAGGAATAGCTAGAATTGATTACATAGCCATCATCTCATTTGGTAGAAATCCTTTTAATTCTTACTAAGTTGAAGTCATAATTTCTTATTTTGGTATAGAAAATAATTTCTTATTTTGTTTTGATGCAAAATCAAGGTTTTCATTGGTATAAATTTCTTTTATTGATAAGAAAATGTAAAAGTATGGAGTTTAGACCCAGTACTTCTATAACTGTTATTATAAACTGATCTGAGATGTTTAAGCCTGTGAGTTGAGGTCCAAATAGCAAAATCATGGCTCTGAGTTTATTTTTAGGGTGCTTTCAGATATTTTAATTAAAAATAGCTGAGAGTAGATAACTGAAAAGAGTCCAGATTACTTTACATAGATAGTTGGTTTTCAAAAGGTCAGAAATCCACAGAATGTGAAATGTAATGTTATTTATTCACTTGTTGAATTAAGTCTGCTCCTGACAGCTTTCCTTTTCTTGGATAAGTCCTGAATGAAGCCAGGACATAACTCAGGTGTAAAGTTATAAGTCCTTTTAGTTAGGATAGAAGACAGTATTCTATCTTAATGACATCAGTGATGGACTGGGTATTAGGTCTATCTTGTACTTTATAAATGGCAAAATAGTAGTAGTTGTGCTCTATTTATATTTGAGAGGAAGGTTTTGTTTGTTTATTAGAACAGAAAGGGAGCTTAACCAGGGAAGCGCCTGATATACAGGGAGCCCCACAGTTAGACAGAGCCCCATGGTCCACCAACATCTTGGGAAGAGCAGCTCAACCAGATGGAGCCCCAGTGGACTGAGATCATCACCATCTAGGCAGTCCAGCAAGGGAGGCTCCAGAGTTGCAGGAAATCCCGCAAATAGACAGAGCCCCGTGACCTGCCACCATCTGGTAGCTGGCAGTTCAACCAGATATGCAGAGGGCACCAGACTGAAGGATTGCCCAGGGCACAGCCTGCCTGGGTGCCTTCCACACCAGGGAGCCGGGCAGCTCTACAGCTGCCTAGGCATGCCAGGAAGCATCTTACCTGCAGGAAGTCCTGTGGATAGACGAGCCCTGTGGACCCAGATCGCCACCATCTTGAATCCCGCAGTTTAACCAGGGAAGCACCTGATCCTCAGGGAGTCACGTGGTTAGATGGACATGGCACACTAGGGCTCTAACCACAACCAAGAGTAGGGCAGCACATCAATAAACTGTCCCAGGGGAAACCTAGTCATCCAGTGGTGCAGAAATAGCCTCAGAGGACCACAGGAGGTTCCAGCACCAGCCAGTGTCAACAGGACCAACTAACACCAAAGATAATCAGATGGCAAAAGGCAAACACAGGAACGTTAGTAACAGAAATCAAGGCAATATGGCAGCATCTGAACCCAATTCCCCAACAACAGCAAGTGCTGAAAACGCCAACACTCCAGAAAAACAAGGTTTGGATTTAAAATCACGGGTCATGATGCTGTTAGAGGAACACAAGAAGGACATAAATAAATCTCTTAAGGAAATACAGAAGAAAATGGATCAAAAGTAAGAAGCCCTTACAAGGGAAACACAAAAATCATTTAAAGAAATTAAGGAGAATATGGGTCAAAAGATAGAAGCCAATAAAGAGGAAAAGCAAAAGTCACTTAAAAAAATAGAGAACTTGAGTCAACAGGCAGAAATCATGAAACAGGAAACACAAAAAACTCTTAAAGAATTACAGGAAACACAAAGAAGTGAAGGAACTGAGCAAAACCATCCAGGATCTAAAAACAAAAGTAGAAACAACTAAGAAATCACAAAGGGAGACAACTTTGGAGATAGAAAACCTTGGGAAGAAATCAGAGGCCATAGATGCAAATATCAATATCAGAATACAAGAGATAGAAGAAAGTCTCAGATGCCAAAGATACCATAGAAAGCATTGACTCGACAGTCATAGAAATTGCAAAATGCAAAAAGCTTGTAACCCAAAACATCCAGGAAATCCAGGACACAATGATAAGACGAATCCTAAGGATTATAGGTATGGATGAGAGTGAAGATTTACAATTGAAAGGGCCAGCAAATATCTTCAACAAAATTATGGAAGAAAACTTCCCTAAAGAGAGAGATGCCCATGAATATAAAAGAAGCCTACAAAACTCCAAATAGACTGGACCAGAACAGAAATATCTCCTGTCACATAATAATAAAACCCTAAATGTAGTAAAAAAGAAAGAATATTAAAAGCAGTAAGAGAAAAAGGCCAAGTAACATATAAAGGAAGACCTATCAGAATTACACCAGACTTCTCACCAGAGACCATGAAAGCTAGAAGATCCTGGTTGGATCTCATAGAGAATCTAAGAGAACACAAAGGCCAACCAAGACTACTATATCCAGCAAAACTCTCAATAACCACAGATGGAGAAACCAAGATATTCCATGATAAACCCAAATTTACACAATATCTTTCCACAACCCCAGCCCTACAAACGATAATAGGTGAAAAACACCAATACAAGATGGGAAACTACACCCTGGAAAAAGCAAGATAGTAACCTTCTTCCATCAAACTGGTCTAGTATGTGGGACTTCCGAGTTGGACACTGCAAGAGAAGGAGGAAAATGTTAGAACTTTTGGAACTGGGAAAGTGAAAGGGCAAGGTATAGCTGCTAAAGTTTCCTGGTATCATGGCGGATCAGTCAGGATTCTCCACCAGAGAAATCAGATTTAATAAGGCTTATAAGATTTTATTTTAGTTGTTGCACCCAGAGATTGAGTTTTAGCATTATTTCTGACCCAAGTTTGCATGGTGTTTTTCTTCTTGTGACAATTCAACTGGCTTCCAGAGAGAAAGGTACTGCTGCAAAGCATGGCTTTGCCTGATGTGCACCACAAAGGCCATGGGGGTATAAAAGCATGGGGCTGGGATGGTAGCGAACCGCCAGGAGGAATCTAGTGAGCTGAGTGGAGAGATTGTGGAGTTCTAAGTCAGAGTCTCCACAATATAAAAACAGGTCAGCCATTGCTCACCAGAGCATGGCTGGCCAGGACGCCAGCCAGAGAGTTGCTAGCTTAAGATGAGAAGCATGCTGATTCGTTTTTAATATTTCCCACAAGAGGTGGAAGCCATATATTTCTCATTTCTGTGATTTCCAACACTTAACTCAGAAATAAATCATGAATCAAATATGAAAATTTTATTTGATATCAATCTTTTTCCTGAATGCGCCGACTCACTGGGATTTCTGGTTGTGGCAGGTCTGACCCCTGACAAGCCTCCTTTTAACATTCTCCTGAGTTGCTACTTTTCTGGGCAGGATGCTGAGAGGAAATGCCCTGGCCATCAAAGAGACACAAGATTTTAACTGCACTCATGAACTCCTCCTGTACAATATATCATCTCCACAGTACCTGAGGGATTGGAGAAATGAGTGTGGCCTCAGGCAGGTCTTACTGCATCCCTGAGAGGAAATGCTGAGTGCAGTTGTGGGGAAATGAGTTGGGGGAAGTGAGCAAGCATGTGTGTCCAGGACTCAGGTGTGGTGAGCATGGTTCTTCCTTGCAATCTCTGTGCCAATAATGTCATCCTGTTGGGTCATTTGAGGGAAGACATACATAACCTGAGTTTCTAAATACGATAAACCTTGATGAGTTCTCTAAAGAGAATACTTAATAATGTCAAGGAGGGTTGCTTAGAATCCCCTCCATTTTATGAAGTTAATAAAGCTGTCTAGGATGGAGTTTTACTTGCAATTTCAAAAAGTTTATCCCCAAACACGAAGAATAAAGTGGCAAACACCTTCATTTCTTCTACAGCTGTACTTTCACCAACCCAACTCTCTCTTATTTATTCATTCCTTTATTTATTTCCTTTTTTTCAGACAGGATTTCTATGTATACAAACTATTGACTGTATTGGAACTGACTGTGTAGTACATGCTGACCTTGAACTCCCAGATATCTGTCTGTCTCTGACCCCTAGTGCTGGGATTAATGATGTATTCCACCAGGTCCCATGATTCTATTTGTTTAGAGGGTATTGCATGTAGCCCAGGTTGACCTAGAAAATACTCTGTGATCCAGGCTTTCCTGAAACTACTATGAACCTTGAACTTCCTACCTTCCTGCCTACAGACATGTCCTTACATGATGATCGGTCTGACACTACTTGCCAAGTTTTGGAATTACAGTCTTTAGATAACTGATCAGTTAATAGCCCAACCATTTAAAATGTAAGGCATCTCTTTAAAAGTGTTAGGTATCAAGAGGATAGTGCTAGGAAGAACAGGGAATAGGGCACAGCAAAGAGACAGGGGCTTGCTGCTCACCCATCCCTGCTTACTGGGGTGATTCCATTAAAAAGAAATGAGAGAGACATGTTGAGTTCTGAGTGACAGAGATATAGATAAGGATAATAGGTAGAAAACACCAATACAAGAAGGGAAACTACACCCAGGAAAAAGCAAGATAGTAAACTTCTTTCATCAAGCCCAAAAGAAGGTAACCACTCAAATATAAAAGTAACATCAAAAATAACAGGAAGTAATAATCTATACTCCTTAATATCTCTTAACATCAATGGACTCAATTCTCCCAATAAAAAGACATAGACTAACAGACTGGATACATAAACAGGACGCTACATATTGCTGCATACAGGAAACACACCTCAGTGTCAAAGACAAACACGGCCTCAGATTAAAAGACTGGAAAACAATTTTACAAGCAAGGGGTCTTAGGAAACAAGCTAGAGTAGACATCCTAATATCAGATAAAATTTACTTTCAACCTAAAGTCATCAAAAGAGACATGTAAGGACACTTCTTACTGGTCAAAGGAAAAATCCAACAAGAAGAACTCTCCATTCTGAACATCTATGCTACAAATGCAAGGGCACCCTCACTCATAAAAGAAACTTTACTAAGCTCAAAGCACACATTGCATGTAACAGAATAATTGTGGGTGAATTCAACTCTCCAATCTCCTTAATGGACAGATCAGGAAACAGAAACTAAACAGAGACACAGTGAAACTAATTGAAGCATTGAACCTATTAGATTTAACAGATATATACAGAACATTTCATCCTAAAGCGAAAGAAAATAACTTTTTCTCAGCACCCCATGGTACATTCTCCAAAATCGACCATATAATTGGTCACAAGACAGACCTCAATAAATTTAAGAACAAAATACTCCCATGCCTCCTATCAGATCACTATGGAATAAGAGTGGTCTTCAACAGAAAAAAGAAAGAAAGAAAGAAAGAAAGAAAGAAAGAAAGAAAGAAAGAAAGAAAGAAAGAAAAGGAAGGAAGGAAGGAAGGAAGGAAGGAAGGAAAGAAAGAAAGAAAGAAAGAAAGAAAGAAAGAAAGAAACCCACATTCACATGGAGGCTGAACAACCTTCTACTCAATGATACCTTGGCCAAAGAAGAAATAAAGAAATCAAAGACTCCTTACAATTCAATGAAAATGAAGGCACAACAGAGCCAAATATATGGGACCCAATGAACAAAGAAAGCCCTGCTAAGAGGAAAACTCATAGCCCTCAGTGCCTCCAAAAAGAAACTGGAGAGAGCATCCACTAGCAGATTAACGGCTCACCTGATGGCCCTGGGAAAAAAAGAAGCTAATTCTCCCAGGAGGAGTAGAAGACAGGAAATCCTAAAATTCAGGGCTGAAATCAATCAAGTAGAAACAAAGAGAACCATACAAAGAATCATCAAAACCAGGAGCTGGATCTTGGAGAAAACAAACAAAATAGATAAACCCTTAGCCAGACTACCCAAAGGACACAGAGACAGTATCCAAATTAACAAAATTAGAAAGGAAAAGGGGGATATAACAACAGAAACTGAGGAAATTCAAAAAATCATCACATCCTACTATAAAAGTCTATATTCAACACAACGTGAAAATCTGGAGGAAATGGACAATTTCCTAGAGAGATACCAAATACCAAATTTAAATCAGGATCAAATAGATCAACTAAACAGTCCCATAACACCTAAAGAAATAGAAGTGGTCATAAAAAGACTTCCAACGAAAGAAAAGCACAGGATGAGATGGTTTCAGTGCAGAATTCTATCAGACCATCAAAGAAGACCTAACACCAATACTCTTCAAATTATTCCACAAAATAGAAACAGAAGGAACACTACCCAACTCGTTCTATGAAGCCACAATTACGCTTATACCAAAACCACACAAAGATCCAACAAAAAAAAAACCACAGGCCAATATCCCTTATGAATACCGACGCAAAGATACTCAATAAAATTCTTGCCAATCGAATCCAAGAACACTTCGAAACGATTATTCACCATGATCAAGTAGGCTTCATCCCAGGGATGCAGGGATGGTTCAATATACAAAAATCAATTAATGTGACCCACTACATAAACAAACTTAAGGATAAAAAACACATGGTTATTTCATTACCATGATGATAATACCAGATGATAGGATAGTATACTTGTGACCCAAATAACTCTACCAGAGAACCCCTACAGTTGATACACAACTTCGGCAAAGTGGCTGGTTATAAAATCAACTCAACCAAATCAGTAGCCTTCCTGTACTCAAAGGGTAAGCAAGCTGGAAAAGAACATGAGGAAATGACACCCTTCACAATAGCCACAAACAATATAAAGTATCTTGGCATGACTCTAATCAAACAGGTGAAAGATCTGTATTAGAAGAATTTCAGGTCTCTGAAGAAGGAAATTGAGGACCTCAGAAAATGGAAAAATCTTGCATGCTCATGGATTTGCAGGATTAATAAAGTAAAAATGGCCATCTTACCAAAAGCAATCTATAGATTCAATGCAATTCCCATCAAAATCCCAACTCAGTTCTTCACAGAGTTAGAAAGAGCAATTATCAAATTCATCTGGAATAACAAAAAATCTAGAATAGCTATAACTATTCTCTACAGTTAAAGAATTTCCTGGGGAATGAGTATCGCAGACCTCAAGCAGTACTACAGAGCAATAGTGTTAAAATCTGCATGGTATTGGTACAGTGACATACAAGTAGATCAATGGAATAGGATTGAAGACCCAGAAATGAACCCACAGACCTATGGTGACTTGATCTTTGACAAGGAAGCTGAAACTGTCCAGTGGAAAAAAGGGAGTCTTTTCAACAAATGGTGCTGGCTCAACTGGAGGTCAGCTTGCAGAAGAATATACATTGATCCAGTCTTATCTCCTTGTACTAAGCTCAACTCCAAATGGATCAAGGAACTCCACATAAAACAAGACACACTGAAACTACTAGAAAAGAGAATTGGGAAGTTCCTTGAGGACATGGGCAGAGGGGAAAAGTTCCTGAATAGAACACCAACAGCTTATGCTCTAAGATCAAGAATTGACAAATGGGACCTCATAAAATTACAAAGTTTCTGTAAGGCAAAAGACACTGTCAAGCAGAGAAAATGGCAACCAACAAATTGGGAAAGGATCTTCACCAACCCTACATCCAACAGAGGGCTAATATCCAATATATACAAAGAACTCAAGAAGTTAGACTCCAGAGAGCCAAACAATCCTATTAAAAAATGGGGTACAGCTGGGTGGTGGAGGCACATGCCTTTAATCCCAGCACTTAGAAGGCAGAGGCAGACAGATTTCTGAGTTCAAGGCCAGCCTGGTCTACAGAGTAAGTTCCAGGACAGCCAGGGCTATACAGAGAAACCCTGTCTTGAAAAAAAACAAAAACAAAAACAAAAAAAATTGGGGTACAGAGCTAAACAAAGAATTTTCACCTGAAGAAATTCAGATGGCTGACTGAAAAGCATCCTAAGAAATGTTCAACATCATTAGTCATTAGAGAAATGCAAATCAAAACAACCCTGAAATTCCACCTCACACCAGTCAGAATGGCTAAGATTAAAAACTCAGAAACAGCAGGTGTTGGGGAGGATGTGGAGAAAGATGAACATTTCTCCACTGTTGTTGGGATTGCAAGTTGGTACAACCACTCTGTAAATCAGTCTGGCGGTTCCTCAGAAAATTGGGCATGCCACTCCCAGAGGACCCTGGCATACCACTCCTGGGCATATACCCAGAGGATTCCTCTGCATACAACAAAGACACATGCTCCACTATGTTTATAGCAGCCTTGTTTATAATAGCCAGAAATTGGAAGGAGCCCAGATATCCCTCAAAGGAGGAATGGATACAGAAAATGTGGTATATTTATACAATGGAGTACTACTCAGCAATTAAAAATAATGAATTCATGCAATTTGTAGGTAAATGGTTAGATCTGGAAACTATCATCCTAAGTGAGCTAACCCAATCACAAAAGAATACACACGAAATGCAATCACTGATAAGTGGATATTAATGAGCCCAGAAGCCCTAAATACTCAAGGCACAATTAGCAAGTCAAATGACTCTCAAGAAGAAAAAAAGGAGAGGACCCTGGGCCTGTAAAGATTGGATCCAGTATTGTAGACCCAGAACAGAGAAATCGTGGGGGGGGGGGGGAAGAGCGGGGAATAGCATGGGGGGAGAGGAATTATGGGACATATGGTGGGGGGTACCTGGGAAAGGGGAAAGCCTTTGGAATGTAAACAAAGAATATAGAAAATAAAAAAAAAAGAAAAAAAATATATTAAAAAAAAAAAACTCAGAAACAGCAGGTGCTGGGGAGGATATGAAGAAAGAGGAACATTCCTCCACTGTTGTTGGGATTGCAAGTTGGTACAACCACTCTTTAAATTAGTCTGGCGGTTCCTCAGAAAATTGGGCAGGACACCTCTGGAAGACCCTGCTATACTACTCCTGGGCATATAACCAAAGGATTCCCCAGCATGTAATAATGATACATGTTCCACTATGTTCATAGCAGCTCTATTTGTAATAGCCAGAAGCTGGAAAGGACCCTGATGTTCCTCAATGGAGGAATAGATTAAAAAATATATATATGGTATATATACACAATGGAGTACTATTCAACCATTAGAAACAACGAATTCATGAAATTCTTAGACAAATGAATAGAGCCACAGAACATCATCATAAGTGAGGTAACCCAATCTCAAAAGAACACTCATGGTATGCACTCACTAATAAGTAGATATTTGCCTAGAAGACTGGAATACCTAAGACACAATCCACATATCAAATGATGTCCAAGAAGAAGGATGGAAGGGCCCCTGATTCTGGAAAGGATTAATGCAGCAGTGTAGGGAAATACCAGAACAGGGAAGAGGGAAGGGGTAAATGGGGAAACAGGGTGAGGGAAGAGGGCTTATGGGACCTGCAGGGAGGGGGGAAGCATGGAAAGGGTGTAATCATATGAAATGTAAATTAAGAATATATTGAATAAAATAAAATTTAAAAAAAGAACAGAAAGGGGTAAGTGTTGTAGATGGGCCTAGTGCTGTTTGTATTTTGATGCTAATTCCACTCTCCTAGGAGGGGCTGCAGACAAGGAGTGAGTTACATACTCAGGTGACTTCTTCTTCTTTTCTTTTTTTTTTCCCTAGAGACAGGGTTTCTCTGTATAGCCCTGGCTGTCATGAAACTCACTCTGTAGACCAGGCTGGCCTCGAACTCAGAAATCCACCTGCCTCTGCCTCCCATGTGCTGGGATTAATAGTGTGTGCCACCACTGCCTGGCTTCTCAGGTGACTTCTAAGAACCAATCCCATAATGAATAAAGGAACCAATCACTGGGGGGGAATAGGTGGGACTTCTGGGTTGGACAGAGGAAGAGACGGAGGGAGGGCTTAGAGAGACTTTGGAACAGGGATAGTGAAAGGGCAAGATGTAGCTGCTAAAGTTTCCTGGTATCATGGCAGATCAGTCAGGATTCTCCACCAGAGGAATCAGATTTAATAAGGCTTACAAGAATGTTGCACCCAGAGTTGTTACACCCAGAGATTGAGTTAGCATTATTTCTGAGTCAAGTTTGCATGGTGTTTGTCTTCTTGTGACAATTCCACTAGATTCCAGAGAGAAAGGTACTGTTGCAAAGCATGGGATTGCCTGATGTGCACCACAAAGGCCATGGGGGTATGAAAGCATGGGGCTGGTATGGTAGCAACCCACCAGTGGGAATCTAATGAACTGAGTGGAGAGATTGTGGAATTCTGAGTCAGAGTCTCCACGAGATAAAAACAGGTCGGCCATTTCTCACCAGTGCATGGATGGCCAAGCCACCAGGCCGAGTTGCTAGCTTAAGATGAGAAGCATGCTGGTTCATTTTTTAATATTTCCCATAAGAGGTGGAACCCATATATTTCTTGTTTCTGTGATTTCCAACACTTAACTCAGAAATAAATCATGAATCAAATTATGAAAATTTTATTTGATATCAAGCTTTTTCCTGAATGTGTCGACTCACCTGGATTTCTGGTTGTGGCAGGTCTGACACCTGACAACCCTCCTTTTAACATTCTCGTGAGATGCTACTTTTCTGGGCAGGATGCTGAGACGAAATGATCTGGCCAGCACAGAGACCCAGGATTTTAACAGCACTCATGAACTCTTCCTCTACAATGTATTATCTCCACAGTACCTGAGGGATTAGAGAAATGAGTGTGGCCTCAGGCAGGTCTTACTGCATCCCTGAGAGGAAATGCTGAGTGGAGTTGTGGGGAAATGAGTTGGGGGAAGTGAGCAAGCATGTGTGTCCAGAACTCATGTGTGGTGAGCATGGTTCTTCCTTGCAACCTCTGTGCCAATAATGTCATCCTGTTGGGTCATTTGAGGGAAGACATACATAACCTGAGTTTCTAAATAAGATACACCTTGATGAGTTCTCTAAAGAGAATACTTAATAATGTCAAGGAGGGTTGCTTAGAATCCACCCAGTTTTATAAAGTTAATAAAACTGTTTATGATGGACTTTTACTTGCAATTTCAAAAAGTTTATCCCCAAACACGAAGAATAAAGTGGCAAACACCTTCATTTCTTCTACAGCTGTACTTTCACCAACCCCTCTCTCTCTTATTTACTCACTCATTTATTTATATACTTTTTTTGAGACAGGGTTTCTATGTATACCAACTATTGGCTGTCTTGGAACTGATAGTATAGACCAGGCTGATCTTAAACTCCCTGATATCTGTCTGTCTCTGTCCCCTACTACTGGGATTAATGATGTGTACCACCAGCTTGAAATCAAATATAATTTCATAATTTCAGGTTGTGATTCTATTTGTTTAGAGGGTATTGCATGTAGCCCAGGTTGACCTAGACTTACTCTGTAGCCCAGGCTTTCCTGAAACTCACTATGAACCTTGAACTTCCTACCTTCCTGCCTAAAGACATGTCCTTATGTGTCTGATCCTTCTGACACTACTTCCCAAGTGATGGGATTAGTCTTTATGTAACTCATCAATTAACAGCCCAACCATTTAAAATGTAAGGCATCTCTTTAGAAGTGTTGGGTATCAAGAGGGTAGTGCTTGGGAGAACAGGGAATAGGGCACAGCAAAGAGACAGGAGCTTGCTGCTCACCCAGCCCTGCTTACTGAGGTGATTCCATTAGAGAGAAAGGGGGGAGACATGTTGATTTCTGAGTGACAGAGACATAGATGTTTGTTACTTTATTCTGTTCTTCTGTATTTAAATAAATCTA
The DNA here is from genome assembly GCA_964023405.1 of Apodemus agrarius. Lineage (NCBI taxonomy): Eukaryota > Metazoa > Chordata > Mammalia > Rodentia > Muridae > Apodemus > Apodemus agrarius. The sequence continues at coordinate 64,099,669 of OZ030018.1, forward strand.
AAAAGAAGAAAAAAATGAAATATGCAGATCTAAAAATTGCCTAAGAATTTCATGAATTCATTGTTTTTAATAGCTGAGTAGTATCCCAGAGTGCAAATATACCACAATTTCTGTGTCTATTCCTCCTTGGGGTCATGTGGGTTCTTCCCAGCTTCTGCCTATTATAAATAAGGCTGCTATAAACATAGTTGAGCATATGTCCTTATTACATGCTGAAGAATCCTCTGGGTATATGGCCAGGAGTGGTATAATGGGGTCCTCCGGTAGAATCATGCCCAGTTTTCTTTGAAACTGTCAGACTGATTTCCAGAGTGGTTGTACCAACTTGCAATCCCACCAGCAATGGAGGAGTGTTCCTCTTTCTCCATATCCTCACCAGCACCTGCTGTCTCCTAGGTTTTTTATCTTAGCCATTATGACTGGTGTGAGTTGAAATCTCAGGGTTGTTTGGATTTGCATTTCCCTGATGACTATGGATGTTGAACGTTTCCTTAGGTGCTTCTCTGCCATTCGATACTCCTCAGCTGTAAATTCTTTGTTTAGCTCTGTACCCCATTTTTTAAATAGGGTTATTTGGCTCTCTGGAGTCTAACTTCATCCTAAGTGAGGTAACCCAATCACAGAAGAACACACATGATATGCACTCACTGATAAGTGGATATTAGACAAGAAACTCAGAATACCTAAGACACAATTCACATATCAAATGATGCCCAAGAAGAAGGAAGGAGAAGTCCCTGGTTCTGGAAAAGCTCAATGCAGCAGTGTAGGGGAATACCAAGACAGGGAAGCAGGAGGGGTTGATTGGGGAGGAGAGGAAGGGGAGAGGGCTTAGGGGACTTTCAGGGAGGGGGGAACCAGAACAGAGGAAATAATTTGAAATGTAAATAAAGAATATATCTAATAAAAAAGCTAATAAATCGCCTTTCTTTAGATTTACAGAACCCACAGAGTGTCTGGTAATTTGTATATATGGTTAGGCTCTTAGGCTTCTTCTAATCCTGTAAGTCAGCGAACAAACCCTTCCAGATTTGTACATTTCTGTAGTGTTTTACTTAAAGGAAAGATAGGACTGTCTAAATAGGAAGGAAAGGGAACTTTGCTTGAGGGCCTAGAGTAGAACTTTCTTGAATGAGATGCAGAGGTTTATAACCAAGGTGTTTCTAACCAAATCCTGACTTCTTGATTGTTATCCAGAGTTCTAATAATTGATTTCACTGGAGACAGAATTTGGTTTTTATGTGGCACACACAGGCTTTCCTTACACACCTCATGTAGTCCATCTTGATCTTGAACTCGAGAATCTGTCTCTCAGATCCTCTTACATCTATCCCTCAAATTTTGGGACTATAAGCATGTGACTCTGTGTCCAGTGCTAACATCTTCCAACATTAAATGGCTTGCTCTTGCTGATGTTCAGAAGTAGTAAATGATATGTTTAAACTGGGGATGTAGCTCAGTGTTGGAGCTCTTGGCCAAGATCGCCATGGCACTAGGTCGGTCCCTACTGCCACCAAGAAAAGATATTCTTTCCAAAAGCAAGTCCAATCACTTGAAGACAGCCATAAAACAAAGAAACCTTGTTCAAAACTTCCTCTGCCCTTTTGTTTAAGATTTGACTTTCCTTGCCTTGTAAGAGGTCATACAATCTTCATCCTAGGAGGGGTTCTTCTAGAGATGGACCACCTCACAGATAAACCAAGAATCTAAACAGACTAGCCTTGCTGGTTCTCCTGCCCAATCTTTCATTAGCAGGCCATAAACCTCCTGTCCAGTCACATCTGCAGCAAGCTGTCCAGTTTGGGGCAATTAAAACCATTAAAGATGAACAGCTGTCCTGTAATTCTTTTTTTTTTTTCTTAACCTACTTTTAATGCGGATTCTTTTTTTTTTTAATTTTTATTTTCTATATTCTATGTTTACATTCCAAAGGCTTTCCCCTTTCCCAGTTCCCACCCACCATACTTCCCATAGTTCCTCTCCCCCCCCAACTATTCCCCAATCATTCCCCCTCCCCCCTCGGTTTCTTTACTACACTGGATGCAATCTTTACAGGCCCAGGGTCCTCTCCTTTCTTCTTCTTGGGAATCATTTGACTTGCTATTTGTGTCTTGAGTATTTAGGGCTTCTGGGCACATTAATATCCACTTATCAGTGATTGCATTTCATGTGTATTCTTTTGTGATTGGGTTAACTCACTCAGGATGATATTTTCCAGGTCTAACCATTTACCTACAAATTGCATGAATTCATTATTTATAATTGCTGAGTAGTATTCCATTGTATAAATATACCACATTTTCTGTATCCATTCCTCCTTGGAGGGATATTTGGGCTCCTTTCAATTTCTGGCTATTATAAACAAGGCTGCTATAAACATAGTGGAGCATGTGTCTTTATTGTATGCAGGGGAATCCTCTGGGTATATGCCCAGGAGTGGTATGCCAGGGTCCTCTGGAAGTGACATACCCAATTTTCTGAGGAACCGCCAAACTGATTTCCAGAGCGGTTTTACCATTTTGCAATCCCACCAACAGTGGAGGAGTGTTCCTCTTTCTCCACATCCTCGCCAGCACTTGTTGTCTCTTGAGATTTTAATCTTAGCCATTCTGACTGGTGTGAGGTGGAATCTCAGGGTTGTTTTGATTTGCATTTCCCTGATGACTAATGATGTTGAACATCTTTTAAGGTGTTTCTCGGCCATCCGAATTTCTTCTGGTGAAAATTCTTTGTTTAGCTCTGTGCCCCATTTTTTGATAGGGTTATTTGGTTCTTTGGCGTCTAACTTCTTGAGTTCTTTGTATATATTGGATATTAGCCCTCTGTCGGATGTGGGGTTGGTGAAGATCTTTTCCCACTTTGTTGGTTGCTGTTTTGTCCTTCTGACAGTGTCCTTTGCTTTGCAGAAACTTTGTAATTTTATGAGGTCCCATTTGTCGATTCTTGATCTTAGTGCGTAAGCTATTGGTGTTCTGTTCAGGAACTTTTCCCCTGTGCCCAAGTCCTCCAGGGTCTTCCCAAGTTTCTTTTCTAATAGTTTCAGTGTGTCTGGTTTTATGTGGAGGTCCTTGATCCACTTGGAGTTGATCTTAGTGCAAAGAGATAAGAGTGGGTCAATTCGCATTCTCCTGCATGTTGACCTCCAGTTGAACCAGCACCATTTGTTGAAAAGGCTATCTTTATTCCACTGGACGGTTGTGGCTCCTTTATCAAAGATCAAGTGACCATAAGTCTGTGGGTTAATTTCTGGGTCTTCAATCCTGTTCCATTGATCTGCTTGCCTGTTGCTATACCAATACCATGCAGTTTTTAACACAATTGCTCTGTAGTACTGCTTGAGGTCAGGGATATTGATTCCCCCAGAAGTCCTTTTATTGTTGAGAATAGTTTTAGCTATCCTGGGTTTTTTGTTGCTCCAGATGAATTTGAGAATTGCTCTTTCTAGATCTATGAAAAATTGAGTTGGGATTTTGATGGGGATTGTCCTGTAATTCTTTAAGGGAATTTTGCATTGCTTCTTTAAGGGCATCTTCCTGTTGACCCATGATTGCCTGTACTTATTTAAGGGATTTTTGTGTTTCCTCTTTAAAGGCTTTTACCTGTTGACCGATGGTCTCCTGTATTTCTTTGAGGGAGTTATTTAAGACTTTCTTGAAGACCTCTAGCAGCATCATGAGATATGATTTTAAATCCAACTCTTGCTTTTCCTGTGTGTTGGGGTATCCAGAACTTGCTGTGGTGGGAGAACTGAGTTCTGATGTTGACATATGGCCTTTGTTTCTGTTGAAAGGGATCTTGTGCTTGAAAGGGATCTTTCTGTTGAAAGGGATCTGTTGAAAGGGATCTGTTGAAAGGGATCTGGTGCTAGTTGGAATTATTGTCTCTGGCTGGAGTTTGTTCCTCCTGTGGGCCTGTAAGCTTGTGACCTTACTCCTCTGAGCTCAAAAGTGAAAGCACTGCTGGGAGATATCTCTCTCCTGGAAGGCTATGCACAGAAGACTGTGGTGTCTCCTAGCTCCCCAGTGCAAATGACTGTGGGCAGGAAGACTTCCTTCCCAGGTGCTCCACTGATCATAGGCCCTGTGTGCTCCTAGCTGGGGCCCCTGCAGAGAGAAGGTGGAGATCTCACCTCTGTGCTCAAAAGTGAAAGCCTGCTGGGAGATCACTCCCTCCTGGTGGGCAATGCACAGAAGGCTATAGAGTGTTAGGGGTCCCTGGTGCAAATGGCAGCAGGAAGACTTCTGTCCCAGCTGCTCCACTGATCACAGAAGGCTCAGTTTAATGCATTCATAAATAGGTGTGGCTCTGGCCAGTAAAGATCTAATAGCCTTTTTTTTTTAATTTATTTATTTATTATATGTGAGTACACTGTAGCTGTCTTTGGATACCAGAAGAAGGTGTCAGATCTCTTTACAGATGGTTGTGAGCCACCATGTGGGTGCTGGGATTTGAACTCATGACCTCTGGAAGAGCAGTCGGCGCTCTTACCCGCTGAGCCATCTCTCTAGCCCCCTAATAGCCTTTTTTCATTCAGCATTATTGTTCTTAAAAACTAAAGATTCAATTAATAGTTCTCTTGCCTCTGGAACTGATATTGCTCTATTTACAGTTAAAGTTATCATGGTAAATGATTCAGATTGTTTTCATTGTAGTTCATCCTTCTCCCAAGCATTTAAATCTACTGCATGACATTGCTCTAAGGTGACATCATGAAACAGAGTCTGCATTTGTAACAGCATATTCCTTTTTACCTAGCAACGGGTCCTTGACAATATTAATGCTTCCAATCTTATTATGTGGCTCCATGCCAAAAGCCTCCTCTCTCTTCCATGCCAGCCAGTGTATTTGAGGCACATCTTCTAAGATAGCTGTTATTAAATCTTTCCGATCTTTAGGAATTACATGATTTTACATGGATTAATTATTTAGAACTTGTTTCACATATGGCTAGTACATGCTATAGGCTACAATCACATCTTTAATTCCTTATAGAACCAGCATCTCTATGGATTGCCATCCAAATCCATCCTAAACTGTGGGTTACTTGAGTGGAAATAATTGTTTTATTGTAGCTGGGAAAATTATTGTAGCTTTTCTAATAGTCCTGTATAATGGTAATTTTAAAAGGTGTATCATTTTTCTCTGTAGGGAGAGGTGCTGATACTAAAGTCTGGTTCCCTAGTGGTTCTTGATTCGGTCAATAAAGAGGCTAGGAGCCAATGGTTGGACACAAGCAACAGGTGGGATTTCTGGGTCCCAGGAGGAGAAAGGAGATGCAGGGAAAGAGAAGGGGCTTTTGCTGCCATGCATTGGGATGAGAAGAAAGCAGCAGTCATGTTAGGCTACAGGCAGCAGGACCTGCAGCCTCTGCCATGGAGCTGATCTCAGAGTTAAGCCAGGAGGTGCCAGAGTACAGGCCTCATGGTCACCAACAAAGGTGGAAGCATATTTGCTTGTTTTTTTTCTTTTAATTACATACAATTCAACATTTCTCTAGCCCAGCTAGCTATGAAAGGAATGAGACTGACACTAATTTGAGGGAGAAGGACAAGGAGATGCTTTCTTTTATACTCTTATGTTTAAAAAGGTCAGAGAAAACTGTGATCATTATAAATAGTTCTACTGTAATAATTAAAAAGAAACTACACCGAGTACAGATGGCCTCTGTTATAGTGTTTTCCTATTTTAACACAGAAAATATTTTCTTTTTTGAATCTTGCTAATTCTTTCTTTTCTTTGGAGACTTTATTATACTCAAGTTTAAAATTTCTTTCTATGACTGTCAATACTCAGTTCCTTCCCTTTTTGCAGCATCTATGCATATTTACAAAACATTTCTTATTTCTCTTTCACTGTTTCAAAAGATAATGTTTATTTCAGTACTTAGGCTTCTCTAAACTGTCCTCTGGGAACTGACCACTCCTTTCTGGGCATACATTACTGACTCTGAGGTCTGGGATTTTGCTCATCTGACTCCAGCTGATGCCTCCCATCATGCTCCTGTGCCTGGATTCTCTCTCTCTGGGTCTCCTGTCTGGAATTCATATTTTTACCCTGCATGTCATGCCCGCAATTGGGACACCAGATATTGAAGGGCTTTCCTCAGACAACATTTGAGGTTTCATAGACACATGGACGCAGCTACACAGTTTAAGGCTGTTGGTGTTTTGCTGAGGCAGTCTCTCAGCTAGCCTCTAACTTAACCCCACTTCTCCAAATGGTTCTCACGCATGCTTCCCAGGTCTCTCTGGCCTCCATTCGGTCTTTCTTCTGCATCCGTACATATCTTCATCTGCACAAAACTCCTGCCTGTTCTGCTACCCTAGTTTAAGATGTCAACATTAATTATGGAAAGAGCCACACCCATCCTGAACCAGTTGACTTTGGAGGCTAGATGACACTGCAGCTTGCCTTTCATTTTTGAACATGTGAGAAAGTGACAAACATTTACACAATCTATTAGCCTGGTATTAACTCAATTAACAGTTGAAAACACATGGTCTCTCTCTCTCTCTCTCTCTCTCTCTCTCTCTCTCTCTCTCTCTCTGTCTTATTTTTTCTTGGTTTCTGTTTTTATTCTTTTCAAATTAGTTAATTATATTATTTATTTGCATCCCAAATGCTGCCCCTATATCCCAGTCCCTCTTTACATAGACCTTCCTCCCATCTCCCCTCCCCATCACCTCTGAGAGGGTAGCCACACCTTGGGTATCCCCCTACCCTGCCTCATGAAGGCTCTACAGGATGAAGCCCATCCTCTCCTACTGAGGCCAGACAAGGCAATCCTCTGCTACATATGTGCCTGAGGCCTCAGACCAGCCATGTATGCTCTTCAGATGGAGACTTAGTCTCTGGGAGCTCCAAGGGGATCAGCTTAGTTGACACTGTTGGTCACTCTTAGGGTTGACACCCCCTTCATTTCCTTCAGTCCTTCCCCCTAACTCTTCCATAAAGGTTCCCAACCTCTTTCCCATGCTTGGCTGTGGGTATCTGCCTCTGTCTCAGTCAGCTGCTGTGCAGAGCCTCAAAGAGGACAGCCATGCTAGGCTCCTGTCTACAAGTGCAACAAAGAAAGCATCAGTAATAGTGGCAAGGACTGCCCATGAGATAGAGCTCAAGCTGGACAGTCAATGGACAGCCATTCCATCAGTCTCTGATCCATTTTTGTCTCTGTATTTCTTTTAGACAGGAGCAATTTGGGGTGAAAAAAAACTTTGTAGGTAAGTTTGTATCCCCATCTCACTGTTGGGGGTCCTGTCTGACTAAAGAAGGGGATCTCTTCAGGTTCTATATTTCCACTTTTGAGAGTTTTGTCTAAAGTCACCCACATTGAATTCTGGGTGCCTCCCCCATTAAATACCCTAAAGATCTCTTCCCCCCCACTTCAAGTGGAAACTTAAAAAGTGATGGGTGTTGTTTTGCTGGGACAAACTCATGACAGAGTGCTTTCCTAAATCAGACACAACAAAAGGACATTTTGCTAAAGCAGACACATGAAGGATTGTTTTGCTGAGGGGGACACAGGTAAAAGGCTAAGGAGGAACCATGGAGGAAAGTTTAGCTGAAGCAGACACAGGTAAAAGGATGTTCTGCTAAAGCAAGCATGTGAAAGGACATGTGATGAAGGATTCACAAATGCATTGGTCTGTCTTAAATAGTTGAGCTCATTTTGTCTAGATTACAGAGAGAGAAATTAACCAAAATCTTTTGCTGCTGTTCTGGTGGCTTCTTGCTTGTTCTGTGGACTTGGGCCAATTGGCAGAATCATATTACTGAGACAGACTCACATGCTGAGGCAGGACACATGGTGGGACAATACCTGTGGAGACACTTGATGTTTGGAGGGAGTGTAAACAGGACTCAGTGGACAGTGGAGGAGCCTGAGGTTGGCGTGCTTGCACAGCTAAACTTCTCTTGGTCTCACCTCTTCACTGATCTTCGTTTTATTGAGAGGCAGAGGGGAGGTTTTTCCTGGAGTTCCGTTGGCCTAAAGTTGTGCCATTTCAGATGAGGCCTGGTTGTTCCTGTTACGTGTTTTTCTACTGCTACCCGACACTAATGAACTGGAATTAAGGTATGCCCATAGAGTGCTTGCAAGTATATTAAACTATTGATACAGACCTGTAAACTTAACTGCTGATGTACTGGAAATGCAGATGAATTTCCCCCATAGAACACTTTCTAAACAGGGCCACTTCCTATTTTTCCCACTACCTCCGGTGGGTGGTGGGCTAAAAGGGAAGTTAAAGCATCTAAAAGCCATCACTAAAAGAAGTACATGAAAAATTAAAATTACACCCATGTCCCACTCACAGCAACTACATATTTCTATTCATTCTCCTGGCTCCTAGGCCTCTCCTGTCTCCCCAAAACCTGATCCTGATACCCCTTCCTTCTTGTTTAACTTTATTATGTCTTTCAGTGTGTCATGGGTTTTCTCTACATTTTGCTAATATCCACTTACCAGGGAATACATACCATACATGATCTTTTGGGTCTCAGTTACCTCATTCAGGATGATATTTCCTAGTTCCATCATTTTCCTGAAAAATTCATGTCTTTGTTTTTCATAGCATTCCATTGTGTAAGTGAACCACATGTTCTATATCTATTCTTTGGTTGAGGGGCATCTAGGTTGCTTCCAATTTCTGGCCTTTATCAGTAAGACTGCTATAAATACAGTGGAGCACAAGTGACACACTTTTTCATACCCAGTAAAGACAATATCTGTAGCTCATCCCAACAATTTGTGAGGTATAATATGACTTTCAGGTTCTGAATACATTGTAGAACAATGAAATCAAGCAAATTAATCCATTTATCATCTCAAACACTCAATATTTTTAATGAGATGGTGAATACGAACCCAAGAAGGAGGGTTTCTGTCTGGCAGTATTAAGCACAAAGAGCCAGAGGTGTCTTCTTAGAATTGAATGAGGCCAGCAACTAGCATGTACCAAGTAGGAAACTACATTTAAATAAGGTTAGGTAAAGTTTGAGGATCAAGGCTTTTTATAGCCTTGTATAGGCTTTGTTGAGGATAGTACATTGTATAAGGTGGGGTTTTGTGCTCTATCTATCTATCTATCTATCTATCTATCTATCTATCTGTCTCTGTCTCTCTGTTGCTCTCTCTGCTTCCATCTCTCTCCCTCTCTCTCCCTCTTCTCATTTCTCTCCTGAAATCAGTAAGAAAAATCTGATGTGAATTATACAGAAGTATAACATCATCCAGTTTGTTTTTATGAAAAGTCACCCTGACTACCATGAGGAGAACAAAGGGCTCCTAATTATTTTTAAGAAGAAAGGGCAATTTTGTCTAATGGATCATTTTGGGGAATAAGAAGGTAAAGTATGACCCTCAGGCTTCTGCACTGAGCAGCTCATTGGATGGCTGGCAATGCCTTTAACCAGGTAGGAGGAGACTCCAGTGAGAAGAGTGTATCAGTCAGAGATCTCAAGGGGGAAAGAACCAGTGGGATGCAAATACACATGGTAAAGACTTCATTGAGTCAGCTTTATTAAAACTGTGTGTGTGTGTGTTTAATTTGTTCTGTCTCTCTCTAAAGGCAATAGTGATTATATATATGCCACCAATTCTCCCCTCCCACTCCCCCACTATATCTTCAAGCCAATCAATTCCTACCATGATGGCCTTTCCAATTAGCACTGGCTACAGAAAGGCTGACTGATTCTGGTGGTTTGATCTTATTTAGGTGACCACAGCTGCACTGAGTTCTTGTATAGGGTGGCCTGGTCAGTGAGTTCTTGCATATGTGGCCTTGTCCCACTCAGAAGACAGTGTGGCATAGCTCTCTATCTCATTCCCACTGATTTTCATCTTCAGTATTCCATTATTCTCAACCACCTCCCATTTCCCTTCTGTCCTCTGGAAGAATCATGCCTTGACTCTTCTGGCACTTGTTGTCATTGTTGTATGGACAACTACATAGAATTAGATGTCGATACTCAAATTTATCAGCCAGGTGTTATGGTGCTCAACTTTAATCATAGCACTTGAGAGGCAGAGGCATGTGGAGCTCTGAATTCAAAGCTAGCCTGATCTACACAGTGAGTCCCATACCAGTCAGAGATTCTCAGTGAAACCCTGTCTCAAAAAAAAAAGAATTATTTTTAAATAAAGGTGTATCAAGTAATTTCAAACTTTTGACTTAGAGCAAAATGAATCATTACAATAAAAGTCATGTAGGGCACAAAAGAGGGTAAGACTCATCCTCTTCTTTCTAAGGGTCACACTCCTATGACAATAGACAGCACAGAAAAAAAACGTTCAACAGGTTTATGTAATCAAAGTTTTAAATGACATAGGACACTTTGGAAATAGAGTCCCAAATACCCAAGAAAAGCAGCTGATCATTTTTAATATTTTTATTTGACCCAAAATAGACAACTAACTGCAGATGTGACTGGACAAACAGGTTCATGACCTACTGGCAAAAGACTGGGTAGAAGAACCAGCAAGGCTGGTCTGTTCAGATCCTTGGTCTTTCTAGGAGAAGGTCCATCTCTATGGTACTGTGCAAAACCCCTCCTAGAATGAAGTTTGTATGACTTCCTACCAGGCAAGGCTCAGTAAACATCCTGCTCAGAGTCAGGACCTACACAAAAGGGAAGGGGAAGTTTTGAACAAGGTTTCTAGGTTTTATGGCTATCTTGAAGGGAACAGTTCAATTTCCCACCTTGGGAAAGAATATCTTTTATTGGTCATACAAGGGATTGACCTAGTGCCTTGAGTAAACTTGGCAACGAGCTCTAACACTGAGCTACATCCCCGATGTGTCATTTACTGAGTCTGAACATAAGGAAAGAAAATTGTAAGAACAAACCATTGGAAGTTAGCAGATGTTAGCACTGGGCACAGAGGCACATGTTCATAATCCAAGAATTTGAAAGATTTACAAGTTCAAGTTCAAGGCAGACTACATGAGGAGGTCACTGAAAGGCTGCATTGCTACATAGTGGGAAAGTTCTGTCTTCAATAAAATCACTTATTAGAACTCTGGTTGACCATCATGATGAATCATCCGGGCAACTTGAGAGAATCTATTCTGAAAGACCTTGGATGCAAACCTCTGCACCTCAACCAAAGGTGTTCAGCAGAGGCCTCTCAGCACAAGTCCCCTTTCCTTCTTTTCAGAAGGCCATCTTTCTTTTCTATAAGTCAAACCTCATAGAAATGGGTCTATAAAACTGACCCAGGCTAGGTCAGTTGATGCACAGCATTAAAAGAAGAAGCTTAAAATTCTGATTCTGTTGTTGTTGTTGTTGGTGGTGGTGGTGGTGGTGGTGGTGGTGGTGGTGGTGGTGGTGCTGCTGCTGCTGCTGCTGCTGCTGCTGCTGCTGCTGCTGCTGTTGCTGCTGCTGCTGCTGCTGTTGCTGTTGCTGTTGCTGTTGTTTAAGACAGAATCTCAGCCTCCTAGTAAGAAGGATTTTGCCTGCTTTTGGATATGAGTATTTCACGTTTATCTTGATTTCTAGGATTGTTTCAAATCCAGGAGAACACAATAAAATAACAGGCAGCTGTCTCTGCCACTAAGAATCAAAGTTTACCCCCCTTCACTCCTACCTCCTCCCCGCAGTGGGCAGGGATAGGTGAGCAGCAAGCCTCTGTCCCTGGTCCCTGTAATTCCTAGCACTTCCCTCTTGACACCAGCAATTCTTCTCATGAGAAGCCTTATCTTTTACATGGTTGGAATATTATCTGATAAGTTACCTACTGACTATAATTCCATCGCTTGGAAGCAGAGGCAGAAGGATCAGACACTCAAGGCCATTTCTGTAACCCCAGAGCTCTGCAAGTGGAGGCAGAAGAGTCAGAAGTTCAGGGTTCATAGTGGGTTTGAGGACAGCCTGGGCTACAGAATGAGTTCCAGCACAGCCTGGGGTACATGAAATCCCTTCTAAAAGTGGACTCCCTGGACATAGTGGTACATGTCTTAATTCCCAGCACTTGGGAAGCAGTAGCAGGCAGATATTGGTGAGCTCAAGGCCAGCCTGTTGAGTTTTAAGACAGCCAGTGACTATTACACAAAGAAATCATGTCTCCCAAAAAAGGGAAAGAGAGAGAGACTGGAAGAGACAAAGACACAGAGAGAGTGAGACAGAGGGAAACAACAGCAGTATAAGAAATAACAGTGTTTTCGATTTTATTCTTCATGTTCGGCAATAAACATTTTTGAAACTGCAAGTAAAAATCCACCTTAGAGAGTTTTATTATCTTTATAAAGTTGGTCAGATCCTAAGTAACCAGCTTTGATATTGTTGAGTATTGTCTTTAAAGTACTCTTCAAGTTTTAACATATTTAGAAACTCAAGCTATACATGTCCGCCCTACTCTGACACAACATGATGACATTATTGGCACAGAATGTGCAGGGAGGAACCATGCTCACCACACCTGGGTCCTGGACACACATGCTTGCTCATGTCCCCCACCTCAGTTCCCCCAACTCCACTCAGCATTTCCTGTCAGGGATGCAGAAACACTTTCCTGGGGCCACACTCTTCCGCAGTTCCTCTGATACTGTGGGGATAACTCATTACAGGAGGAGTTTACACATACCTTTAAAACCCTGAGTCTCCGTGCTTGCAGGATCATTTCTTCTCAGTATCCTTCCCAGCAATGGATCAAGACACCATCACGATTGTAGGAGGCTTGTCGGAGGCCAGACCTGCTACTCCAGAAATCCAAAGGATCATAGAGAAGGTGAGTCAATACATTTCAGAAAAAAACTTGACCCTAAAACAAACTTTCATAATTTGGTTCATAATTTGGCATGGCATTAAGAGTGTGGAAAATCACAGAAACCAGAAATATAAGGGTATAGGTCAGACTTTTATACAGCTGGAAGTGAAACATTAAGACATTCAGAGTAATTTTGACAATCCAAGAGTAAAATCAGCGAAGCTACACTCTTTACTGCAGCCTCAGTTTCCCCAGTAGCTGAAGGTGAATTCATGCTGGATCCTCTCTACACCTCATATGCCTGATCGCAGGAATTCTAATGACTGATGGAATTTTCCAGTCTCTCTAGTTGAGGCTGATAAATGGAGGCTCCTAAGGTTATTAAGGATCCCTGAGCTGATACAGGATGCAATGCCCAAACCATCACAGTCAAAATAGAACTCCATGTTCCTAGCAAGTTAATGCATGTTGCTCAACTGTCATCTATATAAAAAGGTGTATCGTGTTGCCAGTTTTGCAAAGGAGAATTATGCAGGTAGGTTTGCAATGTGTCACCTTATTTTCTTACATCACATTGTTTCCTCTCTGAAGCCAAATCAACCTGGAGGACAGTGTGTGTGTGTGTGTGTGTGTGTGTGTGTGTGTGTGTTTGAAACCTTGTCTCACTAGATGGTCTAGCCTGCAGGTAACTCAGGTTAGCCTCAAACTCAAGGCACTCCTCTTGTCTCAACTTCTCAAGTGCTGGGATTATAGGCATATGCCACCATGCTAGGCATAATCAGATTTTATGTGAGTAGAACAGATGGGAACCATCTTGCTTAGGGCAATGAACATTCTAGAAGAGGTGGCAGTCCTAAAAATTCAGTGACTAAATATTTAACGGTAAACAGTTCTCACTCATAGGTTTATTTCAACAAATATCTTGAAGCATTTTATTTAATTATTGAATATTAAATCTATAAATCTTCATTAGAATCCTCAAATCAAGTTGGTGTACATGTTCCAGATGGTGGCTCAACTCCCAGATGTCACTCATCTGTCCTGTCTTGCAGGAGAAAGCCTCAGGGGATAACTCCCACTAAGTGTTTGGAGGCAGAGACACAGGCAATATATTATATATTTTTAGGAAGCATATTCTCAAGCACAGCAATCATTCCCCTACAAAGAACACTACAGGCCAGATACTATGAAATATCCTTATTAAATCAGGGAATTCAGTCTACTCCTCTGATATTATTGTCGGCTGGGCCCCCACACAGCATCAGGCCAGAAGGGGATATTATAACCCTAGAATGATCTGAGGGTGCCCAGAGAAAATCTCCACTATGTGCTGTTTACTTTGTATTTAGTGAACAAATATAGATATACTTATTGGGGCCCTTCATTGCAAATCATGATTACAATGGGTTTGTTTTTTATATTTTTATTTTAAAGTGTGTGTGTGTGTGTGTGTGTGTGTGTGTTAATTGTTGAGGCAGGACTCACTGGGTAACCCCAACTACTTGGAACTTTCTATCTAGCCCACACTGCTCTTGAATGTCATTCTCCTGCCTCAGTCTTTCGGGTTCTGAGATGGGAGGCTGATGGCTTGAGCAGCCAGCCCAGGTTTGTCATCATCCCTAAGGACTCTTAGCAGGATCAGGTTCCCAGTTTTGTGAAGCAGAAAATCTGAGTCAACACAGCTCTAACATCATCCCTTAATTTTTCCTCATAAGATCAAACCACAGCTGGAAGAGAAAACCAAAGAGAAATATGAAAAATTCGAAGCCGTTAAGTATAAAACTCAAGTCGTCGCTGGAGAAAATTACTTCATTAAGGTTAGACACCTGCCTCCCTCAAGCACTGATGTGATTGTTTCCTGTTGCTCCAACCCTACCTCCATTTCTACCATTCCTCTTTAATAAAGTAGCTTGCAAGTAGGAGACCACCAAATCGATCTGATGACAGGATAATTACCTTGTATTTCCTCATGAATACAGAAAGCTTTCTTATGTGGTTCTTAATTTCTAGAACTCTTTAAAAAAATGATGGAGTAACAGCTCAAAGATTGGTTTACTGCCAAGGCTGATTTTTCTGTCATTTGGATGTGGAGGCTAACATTTTAGTGTATGGGAATTGGCCAGTTCCTTAGAGCATTTTCCACCTCAAACTTCCTATTTCTGTGTGGTCAAATTACATTCACTTAAAGAAGGACTTCAATCATTAGCTGAAAAAAATAATTCAATCCACTTTGATCCTTTAAATGAGTAGTTATTAATATAATTTAAATTATTTTTAAATTACTTTTTATACATGAATGCTCTGTCTACATGAATGCCTGCATGCCAGAAATGGGCATCAGGTCTCATTACAAATAACTATGAGCCAGCATGTGTTGCTCGGAACTGAATTCAGGACCTCTGGAAGAGCAGTCAGTATTCTTAACTGCTGAGCCATCTCTCCAGCTCCCAAGTAATTCTTTCCATAGCTCAAGAAGGTCCAACTGATGGCACTCCAGCGACAGTACAAAGCCATATTTACAGTATTTTATAATACATTTTAGGAGCTGGAGAAATAACTCAACTGTCAAAAGCGGCTCTTGCAGAAACCTCAAGCTCAGTGTCCAGCACCCATGTCAGGTGGCTCACAGTCAGTTGTAACCCCAGCTGTAAAGATCTGGTACCTCTGGTCTCTGAGGGCACCTGCTCCCATGTGTCCATAGACATATACTTATAAACACACAACTTTTTAAACTTTAAAACAGATTCTATATCAAAAAAATAAAATTAAATGGTTTCCTGATTAAGTTCTAATAAAAAACGTTCTGACATTCTCGTGATATCAAGGGAAACAATTCAAAAACTCAACTGTTGATAGTAAATAGGAGATATATTTATCTCTAAGTATTAAACAATGTTAATCCTGACTGAAAAGAGAGCAGACAGTCAAGTGCCTTTACTTCCTCTGCTTTGTATTGGACTAAAACACAATGGCATTTGTTTCTTTTGAAAAAACAGTTACTTAAGCTATATGTTTTTAATGTGTTTAGTTCGTTTGGCTTTTTTTAATGACATGAGCTGAACTAGCCAGCTCAACATGAGTCACTCTCAAGCTGGGCTGTATATGAAGACTGCACCAGCTCAGTTCAATCAAATTTGAGCTCCTGGTATTGGCCAAGCCTGAAGAAGCATGTGAGCTAACCCCAGCTGAGTCCTCAGAAGGGATTCCTTCCTTCCAGGATCTTTCTTCACATACATGAAAAAAATTGGAAAATGATTGTCTTCAAAGATAGGAAAATTTCCACCAAAATTGGGATTATTTTGATAACTATGATTATCTAAATATAAACAACTCCCTCACATATTTCATTAATAAAAATTCATCAGAATATGGTCTTGGCAATTTTTCCCTTGACCACTCCATTTCAATGTGTTTTCTTGCTCCCTAGCCTGAGTGCCCCCACCCCCCACTCTCTCACCCTCCATTGTTCTGTTGAGCCTTAGTTCCCTCTGTCCTTCCTGCAGGCTGGCTGTTTTCACCATTGCTCTCAGCCAGTCTCTAGCTTTCTGGTAGGGGTTTCAGTCTGTCTTGAATCTGTACTGAGAGAATGGTAGAGGACTACAGGTTTTGATGTTAAGTTGTCCCAGGGTTGACCCTTTTACCACTTCTTCTGCTTGTTTAATCTGTTGATACTTGTTCCAAATCTATGTGGTTCCAAGATATCCTCCCCTAAGCCTAATAATCTCCTACCTTGAACAGAGAGGATAAAAACCCAAGGTGGGTTTAAGATGTACAAGGTAATATCCTACAAGCAGGCCACACCCCTTTTCAACTGATCCTTATAAAAAAAATCCATGAAATACAACTAAGCTACCTTTACCTTTTACCAATCAGACAATTGATGTCTGAGAATGTAAATTACTCTGGAAGCACAGAGCCAAGATTTCCCCCAGGAGCAATGGCTGTGCTGGCTCTGGGAATTTCAACAATGTTGGCTAAGGAGGAGCTCTTTTCCAAGCAGGAAACAAAGGCTTTTTAAAAAAGATATACCATAGAGTGAGGAGAACACAAATACTGAGCATGGTACACACCTGTAATCCTATTACTCTGAAGAAAAAACAGGATTCCCAAGTCTGAGACTAGCCTGGGCTACACAGATATCCTGCCTCAAAATAAAACAGACCCACAAGAGAAACAAAATGATATACATGTTGGAATCTAACAAATCTGGGTCCCAATTTGGGCTCTGCCACATAGTCACTGACAGCTTTATGGGGGGAAAGTTACAACTCAAGGTTTTTGATTTGTGGGCGTTAGGGTGTTTGGATGGCTGTTTGTTTTGTTTTGTTTGTTGTTGTTTTGACACAGGCTCTCCTGTATCTCAGGATGTCCTGGAGCTCAAACTCCATATTTACTGAAAAATACATTTCTGCTCCTTTTGCCTCTAGCCCCTGGGTGCTGACATTATACTCACATAACAACGGGCATATGATTTGCTGGTAGACCAAACCAAGGTTTCATGTAAGCTACGAAAACAATGTGCTAAGTAAGCTGCATCCCCAGCTCCAGAAAAAAATAGTATCTTTAAATCTGTTTCTGGCATCTTTGATATCGATACTGTAACAGCTTTTCAGACTTACAGGAAGAAATCAGTGGGGCCACACACATGCACACACCTGTCCCCACACATACACACACTTTTGTATGATGGTCATCAAACTGACATATTAATGGCAAACTCTGGTTAGTAGCCATTAAAGTATGAAGGGATATCAGAGCACAATGTCTACTATAGAACAAAAAACTTTTCTTGTTCTGATAAAGGAAAAAGTAGCAAGTCTTCTCGGTGTAGGACTCAGGCTCATGAACAATCTACCATTGGGAGTGTTACCCTGATGGTACCTAGACTTCTTTATTTTTACTTTACAAACGAGGCAGCCTTGTGGGCATTCACAAAGTGGGTTTGCAACACAGTGGAAATGTGGGGACCATACAGTCCATGTATTCTAAAGCAAATCTGAGGGTTTTTTCCTTATCAAACTATTTGCCAATTATTCTCCCAACTTAGAAGTCAGAAAACAGAATCACCAAAAACACAGGCTTCCCTCTGCTCCACTCCAGGCATCATACAGAGAAAATGGAACTCTGGAATGTAATCTGTGCCAAGATTTTAATGAAAAGTACAATAAATTAAAACCAGATGGAGTAATAGATTAGAGGGTAGGAGGGTTGGCTGTTCTTGCAGAGGACTTGTTTTTGGTCTTAGCACCCACATAGTAACTTACAACCATCTCTGACTCCAGTTCTAGGAGATTTAACACCTTCTTCGCATGTTTTCAGGCATTGAATGCATGTGATGCACTTATATGCAAGCAGGCAAAACATTTATACAAATATATTGACAAAAATCTTTTTTCTAAAAGGTATTAAAAATACATCTCAGAAATATGTTTTCTGCCATACTCTTAGCTGCTCTTTTTTCCAACTTACAAGTCGATGAAAGTTCAGTTCACCGTGCCGCCTTGGGCTGTTCTTTCAGGACAGCTTGGCACATCAGATCTGGACAAGAAAGTAGATCTGTCATACAATTAAGATTTACATGAATAATCTTTCTTTACTTCTTTCTTTCTTCCCTTTTTCCTTCCTTTCTTCCTTCCCTCCTTTCTTCCTTCCTTCCTTTCTTCCTTCCTTCCTTCCATCTTTCCTTCCTTCCTTCTTTCTTTCTTTCTTTCTTTCTTTCTTTCTTTCTTACTTACTTTCTTCCTTCCTTCCTTCCTTCCTTCCTTCCTTCCTTCCTTTCTTTCTTTCTTTCTTCCTTTCTTTTTTATTTTCTTTTATGTTTTGCAGATTGATGTAGGGAATGGTTGTTACGTTCACGTAAGAGTCTTCCATGGCCTTTCTGGAGAAGATAATTTCGAACTTGATGGTTACCAGACTAACAAAAAAAAGGATGATGAGCTCATCTACTTCTAAGCAGCAAATTCTAAAGTAATCTGATTCTTCTCATTGTAAAGACATGCGGCCATCAATAAAGAAACATTCTTGAAATAACTGTTTTCCTCCCTCATTACTCAGCACTGTGTTGACCTTGACTTCCTAGACAATTATTTTTGAATATAGAATGTTTCATGAATTTGTACAACGTCCTTGGGCAATGCCAATGCTACTCTCAGTGCCATTTCAAATTTTAACCTACATGCTGCCATAGAGAACACTGTGCTCATGGTTCAGAGTTAGTATGCCACAAAAAATTATTCCAACTAGAAACCTCATAAAAATTACAGCTCAGTTGCAATTGTGTAAAAGATCTTACCACCCCATCCTCACTGCAGGTGCATTGGTGGCTGTCAGAGCAGCACACTCCTTGATCCCTTCCTTTGCCTGGAACCCAGCATGTCATCTGTGCCTTCATGTTTGAAAATAAATTTGGTATTTTATAAGTAATGTTTTGAAACAATCATAACTGATAAGTAAGCTTCCTTCTCTCCTCCCCCATGCTTCCCTTGCACTTGAGAGTCAGTGGCAGGGATTTCTCCATGCAAGCAAATGCTTCCTGGTGCTCACAGAGCAAATGGTGATGTGCACTTCCCACAAGGCATTCACTTGCACAGCCAAAACCTAACAATCAAGAGCAGGAAATGAACACTGATGACACAATGACACCTAGTCCTAGGTGTCACTTAACGTTTCCAACTTGTTGTGATAAATAAATAAAGTCTACTCATGTAACCAACTACATTAGTACATAGCATGACTACTAGTTCTGAAATCCTTAAGTGGTATGAGCATTTATAAGTGCCTGACCACTAACCTGTTTCTTTATTGTCCTTAACAGTTTATGAAAGTAGCATCCATAAGACTAGGACTTTGAATTACATTTTAAATGAGTTCTATTTAAGTGATAGGGACACATCTTTAAACGAGAGTCTAATCATTTACACATTATGGTGTAGCAAACACAACTTTGAATTTCTATTATCATAAAAATAAACTATCTAAAATATTTGTGTCTTGTTGTTCCTTTCTTAGTCTGAAAGGAGATACAATAATCTATTTTTTCCTAGCTTGGTGGCCTGGACCTACCTCACCATAAAAAGTGAAGTGGTCTGGCCCCTACTGACTTTGCTTGGAACCTCTCCACAATGTTGGTGACAGGGTTCACCCTGCTAAGGGTATAAGGAAGGAGCTAAAGACTTCTTTAACAAGTAACTGGACCTTGTCGAACTCACTGTTTTGGTTTGGAAGGCAGGGATTTTCTCTTTGAGCTTGCAAGAACAACAGAGAAGCATGTAGCAAGGCACAAATAAAACAATATTCTAGATAAGACACCTAAGAGGACCCCTTAGGTTCAGAGGACCTCAAGAGAAAGGTAGACTAGCACTATAGAATGACACAGACAGAAAAATTTCTAAGGAGCTACAAGTTGAGTTGTAGGATCAGGTTTGTAAATAGATGTATTGTATGTAGTTAACAAAATAGATATCTCACTGAGCTAGCAGGATTGTCACTCAATTTGTAATTTCCATGATTTACTTGGTAGAAGTATTAGATCATTTAAATGGTTACCAGACTCTTTCAGGTTGAGTCACCTTGTAAGCTTTGAAATTAATTACTAAACTCTTGAATAGTTAATCCAAATATTGACTGTAGCCAATAAATATCTCATAGAAATTTTTGAAAAATCATTAAGAATTTGTAATTGATCTCTTCTGATCTAAACTTTCTGTGACTGGGTTTTCTGAAGACCTATCTTATGTCCTTGATTAATGATATAATCCCCACTATGTAATTCCTCAGGAGACATTTTTGATCCCCAACAAGCAAAAAATATCTTTATTTCAACAAATAGTTTTTGTAAGATATCTGCATTAGAATTACCCATCAAGATATCATCCATATAGTTTTTAGATAATTTATAGATAAATTACAGAAATGAGGAAATCTCTTTTTTTCTATATTCTTTGTTTACATTCCAGATGATTTCCCCTTTCCCAGTTCCCCCCTCCCCATAAATCACATAAGCCCTCTTCCCTCTGCCCATTCCCCAATAACCCTCCTCCTATTTCTTGTCCTGGTAATCCCCTACAATGCTACATCAAGCCTTTCCAGAACCAGGGCCCTTTCCTTCCTTCTTCTTGGGAATCATTTGATATGTTAATTGTGTCTTGAGTATTCAGAGCTTCTGGGCTAATATCCACTCATCAGTGACTGAATTCCATGTGTATTCTTTTGTGATTGAGTTACCTCACTTAATACGATATTTTTCAGTTCCAACCATTTGCCTACAAATTTCATGAATTCATTGTTTTTAATTGCCAAGTAGCATTCCATTGTGTAAATATACCACATTTTCTGTATCCATTCCTCCATTGAGGGACGTCTGGCTTCTTTTCAGCTTCTGCCTATTATAAATAAGGATGCTATGAACATAGTAGAGCATATGTCCTTATTACATGCTAGGGAATCCACTGGGTATATGCCCAGGAGTGGTATAACAGGGTCCTCCAGAAGTGTCACGCCCAGTTTTCTGAGGAACCGCCAGAATGATTTCCAGATGCATAAATGGTCATAAGAAAATTATTTAAGATATATAAAAGGAATAAAATATATCAGGGAGATACTGAAATAGTTTCTCCCAAGATCCCAAATACAAACAGACTAAGCACTGAGAAAATAATTCTTACTCTGATAGTTCCCATAGTTGTTCTTATTGTATATAATTTACTGTTATTAGAAATAAAGCCATTTTTTGAACTAAAGGGGGAGATGTTGAGATGACCCACACATATTATATTTACCAGCTAAGAGAAAGTGTATCCCTGTGCTTTCCATTGTTAATTAAACAGCACCAGTCTAGCAGGATATGTAAATGTCATCTCCTCAACTGTTCCAAAAACAAAGGCAAACTACCCTCAAAGCCAACTGACTTACTCTCAAGTAAGGTGTGTGGCTTTTTACATAATACAGGGCTGGTGTCTTGGAGGTAGGGATGGAGAATTGGCAGACTGTCTGGGCAGGATGCAGGCAGATGCAGAGAGGACTATAGACTTCTCCTTGTCTTCAGAGAACCTCAAGTGGGACCCATGAAAGCCCAGCTATAGAAAATATATATATAGTTATAATTTTCAAATATAATAAGATTATGAAAATGTGAGCCAGGGAAAGATTACATGTCTGTAATCTTGCACTCAGGGGTCTGAAGGACGATGATCATGAGTTGGTGGCCAACTGGGGCTACATATTGAAGACTAATCTGGGCAACACACTTTAGCCATCTACCTCAGAAATATTACAAACAATGAACCAAAATATTATACGAATATATTAATTAGACATGTATTTGTATACTATGATACAAAAAGTGCCCTACTAAGTATAAAAAGGTATAAAATGATATTATATTAATGACTATTTAAAATTGTTCATAGAAGAAATGACAACCACAGCTGATCAAAGAGATGATTGCATATGTCTGTATTCACAGATATATTCATATGTGGTGCCTGGAACAGGCTAATGGAGACAGAAGGAAGTAGCGGCAGCTTAAGAGTGAGGGGAGAGGGAGGAAGTTAGAGCCTGACAGCTCTTAGTTGGGTGTGGAAAGGAAAATGTTGTGAAATCGACATGGTAAGATTTGCACAAATTTGTGAACATACTAAAAGTCCCTTAAGAGAACACTTAAAATATCTAAGCTGCATGGTATATATAGCATATAAGTTATTCAATAAAAGTATTTAATGGGTCAAATGGGGGCTCAGTGGGGAAGGGCATTTGTCACCACGCCTATTTACCTCAGTTTTGGCCTTGGAACCATGTGGTGGTGAAAGAACCGAAAGAAAAACGGGGTACTTCTGTACCCCCATAACTCAGAAACCGGCACCCCAAACACTCACGAGAGACAGACCTGATGCAATTTCGCAGGAGGATTTTAATATCCAGAGCTCTGGGGGGCTACAGCTTCCCCAGCAGAGTAAAGAAGCAAAACCCGCCGAGGACTGGCTTGTGTTGCCTTTTATAGACTTATAACAGAACCCGCCTACCACAAGCTTCTAAGCCAATCAGTTCAATCCATCCGAATTTGCTCTCTCTGACGACCTACCAGCCTCTCACAGAGGCCGGAAGAACTAGTTAAGTCATTTCTGCTTACGTGGCCGCCACGCAGTGTCTCGCCCACCCTCCCCCACTGGCCTTGCGGATTCAAGTGCCCCCCACGTGCCCAGGCATGGGGGATTCCTAGCTTTTAACCTTATTCTTTCAGTGGAAAGAGAACTGACTTTGTTAAAATATCTTCTGACAAGTCGGGCTGTGGTGGCGTACGCCTGTAATCCCAGCACATGGGAGGCAGAGGCAGGCAGATTTCTATGTACGAGGCCAGCCTGGTCTACAGAGTGAGTTCCAGGACAGCCAGAACTACAAAGAGAAACCCTCTCTCTCTCAAAAAAAAAATCTTCTGACAACAAGTGGGCTGTGGCAAACACAAACATACACACACACACACACACACACACACACACTCATACACACAAATAAATAAAATGAATATTTTAAAAGAAGACAGAAATTACATGGAATTCTGGACTGGATACCTGTAATAAATGACATTATTGCAACAACCAGAAAAGCATGAGTAGCACCTGGGAAACAGATGTCACTGTGCCATCAGTGTTCATTTCCTGCTCTTGATTGTTGGGTTTGGCTGTGCAGAAAAATAGCCTCGTGGGAAAGACACACTACTGTTTCACTAGTGAGCACCAAGAATTATTGGTGATGGGAAGTCACTGCACTTGACTCTGAAGTGCAGAAGAAGCACAGGGAAGGGCAGAGGGTAGCTTCTTTATCAGTTATGATTGTTTCAAAACATGACTAGTAAAATAAGAATTTGATTTCAAATAAGAAGGCACAGATGACATGCTGGGTTCTAGGCAAACAATGGGATCAAGGAGTGTGCTTCCCTGACAGCCATCAATGCACCTAAAGAGAGGAAGGGGTGGTAAGATCCCTTATCCAATTGTAACTGTGCTGTAGTTTTTATAAGGTTTCCAGTTTGTTCGTTCATTGTGAAGTTTCATAAATTTTGGCATTTTTAGCAGGGCAGTAGTGGAGGTGCACACCTTTAAACCCAGCACTTGAGAATAAGAGGCAGGCAAATCTCTGTGAGTTCTAAGCCAGCCTGGTCTATAGAAAGAGTTCCAGGACAGTCAGAATCACATAGAAAAACCCTGTCTTGAAGAAAAAAAAAAAAACTAACCAATCAAACAAAAAACCAAGCATATTTCATATTGTGATTAAATGTCTCATTATAAATAAATAAATAAATAAATAAATAAATAAATAAATAAATAAATCCTGCTGAATTACCTTTCTTTACAAGTAAAGAACCCGGAGTGTATGGTAATTTTGGTATAACATCAGAATTTTTTGCTTATTCTTTAATACTATGTGTCAACTAACACAGCCTCACTGGCTCAGTTTTGTAGATTCCTGTCAGGTTTGACATACAGAAAAGGAATACGGCCTTCTAAAAAGAAGGAAAGGGAACTTGGCTTGAGAGTCCATTGTCTGTTCATACGTTCTGATGCTTTGTAGAAGAAGGAAACACAGCTATGTGCCCTGCATGATACAGAAACACTGCATGCTTCCTTTTCTGCTCTGTGCTTTCTTCTATACAACCTCTTTGTTCCCTATGTGTTGGCAAAGATGGAACTTTTCAGATGAGGAGTTCCCTCTGCTGTCATGTGCCCAAGCAGTGCTCCTTGGGTAAACTCAGGACTCCTCCCTCCTATCTGTCATGTCATAAACATTGACCTTCAATCACTGAGAGATCAGGACTTCAGTAACAATTGGAAAGTTTTTTCATGATTTCCAGGGTAGATTTGTGATAGTGGGGAAGGCATGGCAGTAGGTGAGAGGCAACTGGTCTCATGTGTCTTATGAGGAGGCAGAGAAGGACAAGAGGGCTCTCCGCTCATTTTCTCATTCATGTTTAGTCTAGGACAACGGTATAATGTCACCTATATATAAAATTGGAGGTGCAGTTTTGTATTCAAGGACTTTCTAATCATATCCCATCAAGTTGGCAGGATCAACAATCATGATTGGGCACCAGACATCTAATAAGTGATTTCATTGGAGACAGAGCTTTGCTATTATGAGGCACAGGTTTTCCTTGAACTCCCCACGTATCCCATCTTTACTATGAACTCATGATCCTCTTGAATCTGCCTCTCAGATCTGATATCATTAGCATGTGACTCTGAACCCAGTGCTAACATCTGCCAACTTTATATGGCTTCTTCTTGTAACGATTTTTGTTGATGTTGAGAACTCAGAAAATGAGACAGCGGGGATGTAGATCAGCTTTAGAACTCTTTGCCAAGCTTACTCAAGGCACAAGGTTCAATCCCTTGTACCACCAAGAAAAATAGTCTTTCCCAAGGTGGTTCATAGAACTCTTCCCTTGAAGACAGCCATAAAACCTAAAAACATTGGTCAAAATTTCCTCTTCCCTTTCATGTAGGTCTTGAGCATGAGAAGCCTGTTTAACCAGCCTTGCCTTCTAGTAGGTCATAAAATCTTCATTCTAGGAGGAGTACTGCCAAGGACCATAAAGATGGACCTCCGCACTGATACACCAACAATCTGAAGAGACCAGCCTTGTTGGTTCTTCTACCCAGTCTTTCATCAGTAGGTTGTGAATCTGATTGTCCAGTCATATCTGCAGTTAGCTGTCCATTGGGGTCAAATAAAAATGTTACAAATGGGGAGCTGTTTTGGGGTATTTGGGACTCCATTTCCAAACTGTCCTCTGTCATTCATATTTTTTGATTACATAAACCTGGCCCACCTTTGTTTGCTCTGCTGTTTCCACTAACATGTGAAACTTAGAAAGAAGAGGATGAGTCTTACCCTCCTGCTTGCTTCTCCATGACATTCATTGTAATGATTCATTTTGCACAGTGTCAAAAGTTTGAAATATGCTTCTTTGACGCACCTTTCCTTAAAAGCTTTATTTTTTCTTATTTTTAGACAGTGTGTCAATGAGTAGCTACATCTGGTGTGGAACTCACTAAGTAGATCAGGCTATCCTTGAACTTACAGAGCTCCACATTTCTAGGGCTCTAAAGCACTGAGATTAAAGATCAGGGCCACCATACATGGCTGACAACTTTTGAATATCCACATAGAAATTTCTGTAGTTTGCCAACCTAAAGAACCAGGTAGCCAGTTGGTTCTCAGCTCTCAGCTCTCAGCTCTCAGCTCTCAGCTCTCAGCTCTCAGCTCTCAGCCTCTCAACCTCTCAGCCTCTCAGCCTCTCAGCCTCTCAGCCTCTCAGATGTGATTCTGGTGAAGTTGCAGTTTTAATAAAGCTGACTCAACCAAGTCTTTACTATGTATGTTTGCATCCTGTTGTGGATAGCCCTGGGCTTGTATTTTGATGTTAATTCCACTCCTCAGAGGGGCTGCAGATGAGGATTTTCCTAGTGAACCTTCTCCCCACCTTCCATTTTCAAATAAAGGCTTGAGCCAATGACTGGGCAGGAGGAAGTGGGAGGAGCAGAGAGTCTAGGGGAGGAGCTATGGGGTATAAAACAGGAAGAGGAGGAGCAACAGCAAAGAGGAAACAGAGAGGTGGCAGGGAGAGAATCTGGGGACCTGGAGAAACCCCAAGTTATATGGAATAATATAGATGGAAACAGAGTAGTGAAGTGGGAGGCTGCCCAATCTAAGCTTGTAGCTTGTTTTGTTGACTGTTGAGTTGAGCTTTCTTTTACCAGGGAACTGGGATGGAAACACAGTAGCAACAGCATCCCACTGGTTTTTCTTTTCTGGAGATCTCTGACTTATACACACTACCCACTGGAGTATCCTCTTACCTGTTTAAGGGCACTAGAAGCCATCAAGTGAGCAGCCCAATGCAGAAGCCTGAGGGTCATACTTGACCTTTTTTTTTTTTTTTTTTTTTAAGATTTACTTAATGTATATGAGTAAACTGTAGCTGTCTTCAGACACACCAGAGGAGGGCATCAGATCCCATTACAGATGGTTGAAAGTCACCATGTGGTTGCTGGGAATTGAACTCAGGACCTCTGGAAGAGTAGTCAGTGCTCTTAACCATTAAGCCATCTCTCCAGCCCCTACTTTGCCTTCTTATTTCCAAATATGAGCCATTAGACAAAATTGTCCTTTCTTCTTAAAAATGATGAGGTGCCTTTTGTTCTCAAGATGGTCTGGGTGACCTTTTGTAAACAAAAACTCAATGATGTTATTCTCAATGATTTAAGAAGAGAAATGGGAGGGGGAGGGAGGGAGGGAGGGAGAGAGAGAGAGAGAGAATACAAAATGCAACATCATACAATGCAGTGAAGCCTTGATGTTCAGCCTTTGTATAACTTTATCTCTGTGTTAAGAATGAAAAAAATTAGCAAAAGGCATCTGGATCCTGTATAGTTTCATTTCAATTATCATAAAACTATTTTTTTGATCACAGTTTTGTATGCACTCGCTAAGAAACATCAGAGTGAAGAAAAAAGGAGATAATCTCCATGTCCTTCACCCTCAAATAAGTTTTAATCTCATTCATTTGGGAGCAAACTGGACTAGAGAAAAACTAGATAACTTTAAAAATTACCATTATGCAGAATTATTAGAAAAGCTACGTTAATTATTCCATCTACCATGAAACAATTTCCTCCAAAAGAGTAACACACAACTTATGATAAATTCAGATGGCAGTCCATATGAATGTTAGATCTAAGGAGATTTAAAGAGGTGATTGTAGCCAATTGTGTGCACTCACCATATGTGAAACAAATATTAAATAATTAAGCCATGACAAATCATGTAATTCCAATAGATTGGTAAGATTTCATAACAGCGATCCTAGAAACTGGCCCTCAACTACATGAGCTTACATGTGGGACAGGAATGCTTTGGCTATGGAACAACATAATAGTACTGGAAAGGTTAATATTTCCAAGGATCAGTTGCTAGGTGAGAGTGAATATGCTGAGTTACAAATGCAGATTCTGTTTGATGATGTTCTGATTGACCTTCGGCCAATGTCTTAAAGTAGGTTTAAATGCTTGGGACAAGGTTGAACAATGAAGACAATCTGAATCATTTATCAAGAAAACTCAAGGCTCAGATAAAGCTTTTAGTGATTTTTTTTACAATGATGAACTTTAACTGTCAATAGAGCAATATCAGATCCAGATTCAAGAGCAGGATTAAATGAATCTTTAGCTTTTAAGAAATTAATGCTGAATGCAAAAGGGCTACTAGACCTTTAAGGACCAGATTTGCACCTATTTTGGAATGTATTAATACTACAGTAGATATTGGGTCTAATGTGTTTGATGCTGCTATGATAGGACAGGCAATTGCTGAAAGCATGAGAGCTCAGAATGTCTGATGGCATGGCTATGGAAGACCACATTTCTCTGATGAAAATCCAGGAAGAATACTTCCTGAGATGTGGAAAAGATATGGAAAGTGCAGACACAGGGCTTAGGTCTTGCAGAGATATACAAGGCAATCCCTTACAGTCAGGAATTACTGCTGACTAAGGGCTTTTGCTCAGGTTCTACCAAAAAGCAACATGAGCCATTTGTTCCATGTCAGCAAAAAAGAACATGTTCTAGAGAGCAAGTAGAAACATTAAGTGACCGATATTGCAAACATCACTGTTCTGCATTTAACTACACATGTGGATAGAATAAGAGATTTTAAAGGCACAGAAAGTACATATTTTGGCCAAGAGAACAAAGTTGAAATTACAATTAGATGGAATTGACATTGTAGACCCACCTTCAATGTAAACTTTCCTGGTGGCCTACTGAAGGATATGCTATTTTCAGAAAAAGGTTTTGTCTTTGCATGTTTAGAAAAGGTGATTGGGGTCTTTATACCTTCCAGAGTTATATGGATTGGATATAACAAAGGGAGACTCCCAGAGAAATAGATGCCAGAGAATCAAACAAAATATATATCCTGGTGATACTAAAATTTTGTTTTGATATTTGTATATTACAGAATATACAACTTGGTGAATCTCCTTGTCAGACATGCTGAACTGACCTGCTGGAAAATGATGATGTCCCGGACTATCAGCTGGATCCAGTCAAGACACAGTCATCAGAGACTAGTCAATCCTATTTTCCCTGCCATTTCCCACCTTCAAAATATGTCATTGCCATATTCAACTTGAAGAAGTTAGAAAGAGTCATCAACCCAGTTCTCTGAACTTTGGGGCTGGAGGGGCTTATGATAGGTTTTCTTTCTAGAGAATGTAGAAAGGGTCATAATTGGAACAGAGAGGAATAGCTAGAATTGATTACATAGCCATAATCTCATTTGGTAGAAATCCTTTTAATTCTTACTAAGTTGAAGTCATAATTTCTTATTTTGGTACAGAATTTGTTTTGATGCAAAATCAAGGTTTTCATTGGTATAAATTTCTTTTATTGATACAAAAAATGTAAAAGTATGGAGTTTAGACCCAGTTCGTCTATAACTGTTATTATAAACTGATCTGAGATGTTTAAGCCTGTGAGTTAAGGTCCAAATAGCAAACTCATGGCTCTGAGTTTATTGTTAGGGTGCTTTCAGATATTTTAATTAAAAATAGCTGGAGTAGATAACTGAAAAGAGTCCAGATTACTTTACATAGATAGTTGGTTTTCAAAAGGTGAGAAACCCACAGAATGTGAAATGTAATGTTATTTATTCACTTGTTGAATTAAGTCTGCTCCTGACAGCTTTCCCTTTCTTGGATAAGTCCTGAATGAAACCAGGACATAAGTCAGGTGTAAAGTTATAAGTCCTTTAAGTTAGGATAGAAGACAGTATTCTATCTTAATGACATCAGTGATGGACTGGGTATTAGGTCTATCTTGTACTTTATAAATGGCAAAATAGTAGTAGTTGTGCTCTATTTATATTTGAGAGGAAGATTTTGTTTATTAGAACAGAAAGGGAGCTCAACCAGGGAAGCGCCTGATCTACAGGGAGCCCCACAGTTAGACGGAGCCCCATGGTCCACCACCATCTTGGCAAGAGCAGCTAAACCAGATAGAGCCCCAGTAGACTGATATCACCACCATCTAGGCAGTCCAGCAAGGGAAGCTCCAGAGTTGCAGGGAATCCCGCAAATAGACAGAGCGCCATCTGGTAGCTGGCAGCTCAACAAGATAAGCAGAGGGCACCAGACTGAAGGATTGCCCAGGGCACAACCTGCCTGGGTACCTTCCACACCAGGGAGCCGGGCAGCTCTATAGCTCCCTGGGCATGCCGGGGAGCATCTTAGCTGCAGGAAGTCCTGTGGATGGACAGAGCCCTGTGGACCAAGATCGCCACCAGCTTGAATGCTGCAGTTTAACCAGGGAAGCACCTGATCCTCAGGGAGTCATGTGGTTAGATGGACATGGCACACTAGGGCTCTAACCACACCCAAGAGTAGGGCAGCACATCAGCAAACTGTCCCAGGGGAAACCCAGTCATCCAGTGGTGTGAAATGGCCTCAGAGGCCCACAGGAGGTTGCAGCACCAGCCAGTGTCAACAGGACCAACTAACTAGAGATAATCAGATGGCAAAAGGCAAACACAGGAATGTTAGTAACAGAAATCAAGGCAATATGGCAGCATCTGAACCCAATTCCCCATCAACAGCAAGTGCTGGATACCCCAACACTCCAGAAAAACAAGGTTTGGATTTAAAATTACTGGTCATGATGCTGTGAGAGGAGCACAAGTAGGACATAAATAAATCTCTTAAAGAAATATAGGAGAAAATGGATCAAAACTTAGAAGCCCTTACAAGGGAAATACAAAAATCATTTAAAGAAATTGAGGAGAATATGGCTCAAAAGATAGAAGCCAATAAAGAGGAAATGCAAAAGTCACTTAAAAAAATAGAGGAGAACTTGAGTCAACAGGCAGAAATCATGAAACAGGAAACACAAAAAACTCTTAAAGAATTACAGGAAACACAAACAAAGAAGTGAAGGAACTGAGCAAAACCATCCAGGATATAAAAACAAAAGTAGATACAACTAAGAAATCACAAAGGGAGACAACTTTGGAGATAGAAAACCTTGGGAAGAAATGAGAGGCCATAGATGCAAATATCAATAACAGAATACAAGAGATAGAAGAGTCTCAGATGCCAAAGATACCATAGAAAGCATTGACTCGACAGTCATAGAAATTGCAAAATGCAAAAAGCTTGTAACCCAAAACATCCAGGAAATCCAGGACACAATGAGAAGACGAATCCTAAGGATTATAGGTATGGATGAGAGTGAAGATTTACAATTTAAAGGGCCAGCAAATATCTTCTACAAAATTATGGAAGAAAACTTCCCTAACCTAAAGCGAAAGATGCCCATGAATATACAAGAAGCCTACAAAACTCCAAACAGACTGGACCAGAACAGAAATATCTCCTGTCACATAATAATAAAACCCCAAATGTACTAAAAAAGAAAGAATATTAAAAGCAGTAAGAGAAAAAGGCCAAGTAACATATAAAGGAAGACCTATCAGAATTACACCAGACTTCTCACCAGAGACCGTGAAAGCTAGAAGATCCTGGTTGGATCTCATAGAGAATCTAAGAGAACACAAAGGCCAACCAAGACTACTATATCCAGCAAAACTCTCAATCACCACAGATGGAGAAACCAAGATATTCCATGATAAAACCAAATTTACACAATATCTTTCCACAACCCCAGCCCTACAAACGGTAATAGGTGGAAAACACCAATACAAGATGGGAAACTACACCCTGGAAAAAGCAGGATAGTAACCTTCTTCCATCAAACTGGGCCAGTAGGTGGGACTACCGAGTTGGACACAGCAAGAGAAGGAGGAAAAGGTTAGAGCTTTTGGAACAGGGATAGTGAAAGGGCAAGATGTAGCTGCTAAAGTTTCCTGGTATCATGGCGGATCAGTCAGGATTCTCCACCAGAGGAATCAGATTTAATAAGGCTTATAAGATTTTATTTTAGTTGTTGCACCCAGAGATTGTGTTACCATTATTTCTGAGTCAAGATTGCATGGTGTTTGTCTTCTTGTGACAATTCCACTGGGTTCCAGAGAGAAAGGTACTGCTGCAAAGCATGGCTTTGCCTGTTGTGCACCACAAAGGCCATGGGGGTATGAAAGCATGGGGCTGGTATGCTAGCAACCCACCAGTGGGAATCTAGTGAGCTGAGTGGAGAGATTGTGGAGTTCTGAGTCAGAGTCTCCACAATATAAGAACAGGTCAGCCATTGCTCACCAGTGCATGGCTGGCCAGGACGCCAGCCAGAGAGTTGCTAGCTTAAGATGAGAAGCATGCTGGTTCATTTTTAATATTTCCCACAAGAGGTGGAAACCATATATTTCTTGTTTCTGTGATTACCAACATTTAACTCAGAAATAAATCATGAATCAAATATGAAAATTTTATTTGATATCAATCTTTTTCCTGAATGTGCCGACTCACCGGGATTTCTGGTTGTGGCAGGTCTGACCCCTGACAAGCCTCCCTTTAACAATCTGGTGAGTTGCTAATTTTCTGGACAGGATGCTGAGAGGAAATGCTCTGGCCAGCACAGAGACTCAGGATTTTAACTGCACTCATGAACTCCTCCTCTACAATATATCATCTCCACATTACCTGAGGGATTAGAGAAATGAGTGTGGCCTCAGGCAGGTCTTACTGCATCCCTGAGAGGAAATGCTGAGTGGAGTTGTGGGGAAATGAGTTGGGGGAAGTGAGCAAGCATGTGTGTCCAGGACTCAGGTGTGGTGAGCATGGTTCCTCCCTGCAATCTCTGTGCCAATAATGTCATCCTGTTGTGTCATTTGAGGAAAGACATACATAACCTGAGTTTCTAAATATGATAAACCTTGATGAGTTCTTTAAAGGGAATACTTAATAATGTCAGAAGGGTTGCTTAGAATCCCCTCCATTTTATGAAGTTAATAAAGCTGTCTAGGATGGAGTTTTACTTGCAATTTCAAAAAGTTTATCCCCAAACATGAAGAATAAAGTGGCAAACACCTTCATTTCTTCTACAGCTGTACTTTCACCAACCCAACTCTCTCTTATTTATTCATTCATTTATTTATTTACTTTTTTTTCAGACAGGGTTTCTATGTATACCAACTATTGGATGTCTCGGAACTGATTGTATAGAACAGGCTGACCTTGAACTCCCAGATATCTGTCTGTCTCTGACCCCTAGTGCTGGGATTAATGATATGTGCCACCAGGTCCCATGATTCTATTTGTTTAGAGGGTATTGCATGTAGCCCAGGTTGACCTAGAACTTACTCTGTAATCCAGGCTTTCCTAAAACTACTATGAACCTTGAACTTCCTACCTTCCTGCCTAAAGACATGTCCTTACATGCCTGATATTTCTGACACTACTTCACAAGTTTTCGAATTACAGTCTTTAGATAACTGATCAGTTAATAGCCCAACCATTTAAAATGTAAGACGTCTCTTTAGAAGTGTTAGGTATCAAGAGGATATTGCTAGGAAGAACAGGAAATAGGGCACAGCAAAGAGACAGGGGCTTGCTGTTCACCCATCCCTGATTACTGGGGTGATTCCATTAGAGAGAAATGGGAGAGACATGTTGAGTTCTGAGTGACAGAGATATAGATAAGGATAATAGGTAGAAAACACCAATACAAGAAGGGAAACTACACCCAGGAAAAAGTAAGATAGTAAACTTCTTTTATCAAGCCCAAAAGGAGGTAACCACTCAAATATAAAAATAACATCAAAAATAACAGGAAGTAATAATCTATAC
This sequence comes from Apodemus agrarius, assembly GCA_964023405.1. Lineage (NCBI taxonomy): Eukaryota > Metazoa > Chordata > Mammalia > Rodentia > Muridae > Apodemus > Apodemus agrarius. The sequence continues at coordinate 64,133,163 of OZ030018.1, forward strand.
TCCTTAACATCTCTTAACATCAATGGACTCAATTCCCTAATAAAAACACATAGACTAACAGACCGGATACATACACAGGACCCTACATTTTGCTGCATACAGGAAACACACCTCAGTGTCAAAGACAAACACAGCCTCAGATTAAAAGACTGGAAAACCATTTTACAAGCAAGTGGTCTTAGGAAACAAGCTAGAGTAGGCATCCTAATATCAGATAAAATTTACTTTCAACCTAAAGTCATCAAAAGAGACATGTAAGGACACTTCTTACTGGTCAAAGGAAAAAATCCACCAAGAAGAACTCTCCATTCTGAACATCTATGCTCCAAATGCAAGGGCACCCTCACTCGTAAAAGAAACTTTACTAAAGCTCAAAGCACACATTGCATGTAACACAATAATTATGGGTGAATTCAACACTCCAATCTCCTTAATGGACAGATCAGGAAACATAAAATAAACAGGGACACAGTGAAACTAATTGAAGCATTGAACCTATTGGATTTAACACGTATATACAGAACATTTCATCCTAAAGCGAAATAATATAACTTTTTCTCAGCACTCCATGGTACATTCTCCAAAATCAACCATATAATTGGTCACAAGACAGACCTCAACAAATTTAAGAAGATCAAAATAATCCCATGCCTCCTATCAGATCACTATGGAATAAGAGTGATCTTCAATAGCAAAACAACAACAACAACAATAACAACAACAAAAACAAAAAGAAAGAAAGCAGGAAAGAAAGGAGGAAAGGAAGAAAGAAAGAAAGAAATGAAGGAAGGAAGGAAGGAAGGAAGGAAGGAAGGAAGGAAGGAAGGAAGGAAGGAAGCCCACATACACATGGAGGCTGAACAACATTCTACTCAATGATATCTTGGCCAAAGAAGAAATAAAGAAATCAAAGAGTCCTTACACAATGAAAATGAAGGCACAACATAGCCAAATATATGGGACCCAATGAACAAAGAAAGCCCTGCTAAGAGGAAAACTCATAGCACTCAGTGCCTCCAAAAAGAAACTGGAGAGAGCATCCACTAGCAGATTAACGGCTCACCTGAAAGCCCTGAGGAAAAAAGAAGCTAATTCACCCAGGAGGAGTAGAAGACAGGAAATCATCAAACTCCGGGCTGAAATCAATCAAATAGAAATAAAGAGAACCATACAAAGAATCATCAAAACCAGGAGCTGGATCTTTAAGAAAACAAACAAAATAGATAAACCAAAGGGCACAGAGACAGTATCCAAATTAAGAAAATTAGAAAGGAAAAGGGGGGATATAACAACAGAAACTGAGGAAATTCAAAAAATCATTGCATCCTACTATAAAAGTCTATATTTAACACAACGTGAAAATCTGGAGGAAATGGACAATTTCCTAGAGAGATAAATACCAAATTTAAATCAGGATCAAATAGATCAACTAAACAGTCCCATAACACCTAAAGAAATAGAAGTGGTCATAAAAAGACTTCCAACAACAACAACAAAAAAAAAAGCACAGGATGAGATGGTTTCAGTGCAGAATTCTATCAGACCTTCGAAGAAGACCTAACACCAATATTCCTCAAATTATTCCACAAAATAGAAACAGAAGGAACACTACCGAACTCGTTCTATGAAGCCACAATTACGCTTATACCAAAACCACACAAAGATCCAACAAACAAGAACTACAGGCCAATATCCCTTATGAATACCGACGCAAAGATACTCAATAAAATTCTTGCCAATCAGCCCGGCATGGTGGCACACGCCTGTAATCCCAGCACTTGGGAGGCAGAGGCAGGCGGATTTCTGAGTTTGAGGCCAGCCTGGTCTACAGAGTGAGTTCTTGGACAGCCAGGACTACACAGAGAAACCCTGTCTCGAAAAACCAAAAAAAAAAAACAAAAACAAAAAACAAAAAAAAAAATTCTTGCCAATCGAATCCAAGAACACATCGAAATGATTATTCACCATGATCAAGTAGGCTTCATCCCAGGGATGCAGGGATGGTTCAATATACAAATATCCATTAATGTGATCCACTACATAGACAAACTTAAGGAAAAAAAAACACATGGTTATTTCATTAGATTCTGAAAAAGCATTTGACAAAATTCAGCATCCTTTCATGCTAAAAGTCTTGAAAAGAACAGGAATTCAAGGCCCATACCTAAACATAGTAAAAGCAATATACAGCAAACCAGTAGCCAACATCAAATTAAATGGAGAGAAACTTGAAGCAATCCCACTAAAATCAGCAACTAGCCAAGGCTGCCCCTCTCTCCATATCTTTTCAATATAGTGCTTGAAGTTCTAGCTAGAGCAATTTGACAATGTAAGGAGGTCAAAGGGATACAAATTGGAAAGGAAGAAGTCAAACTATCACTATTTGCAGATGATAGGATAGTATACTTGTGATTCAAATAACTCTACCAGAGAACCCCTACAGATACACAACTTCAGCAAAGTGGCTGGTTATAAAATCAACTCAACCAAATCAGTAGCCTTCCTGTACTCAAAGGATAAGCAGGCTGGAAAAGAAAATGAGGAAATGACACCCTTCACAATAGCCACAAACAATACAAAGTATCTTGGCATGACTCTAACCAAACAGGTGAAAGATCTGTATTAGAAGAAGTTCAGGTCTCTGAAGAAGGAAATTGAGGACCTCAGAAATTGGAAAAATCTTGCATGCTCATGGATTGGCAGGATTAATAAAGTAAAAATGGCCATCTTACCAAAAGCAATCTATAGATTCAATGCAATTCCCATCAAAATCCCAACTCAGTTCTTCACAGAGTTAGAAAGAGCAATTATCAAATTCATCTGGAATAACAAAAAACCCAGAATAGCTAAAACTCTTCTCTACAGTTAAAGAATTTCCTGGGGAATGAGTATCGCAGACCTCAAGCAGTATTACAGAGCAATAGTGTTAAAAAACTGCATGGTATTGGTACAGTGACAGACAAGTAGATCAATGGAATAGGATTGAAGACCCCGAAATGAACCCACAGACCTATGGTGACTTGATCTTTGAAAAGGGAGCTGAAACTGTCCAGTGGAAAAGAGGGAGCCTTTTCAACAAATGGTGCTGGCTCAACTGGAGGTCAGCTTGCAGAAGAATACATATTGATCCAGTCTTATCTCCTTGTACTAAGCTCAACTCCAAGTGGATCAAGGAACTCCACATAAAACAAGACACACTGAAACTACTAGAAAAGAGAATTGGGAAGTTCCTTGAGGACATGGGTAGAGGGGGAAAGTTCCTGAATAGAACACTAACAGCATATGCTCTAAGATCAAGAATTGACAAATGGGACCTCATAAAATTACAAAGTTTCTGTAAGGCAAAAGACATTGTCAAACAGAGAAAATGGCAACCAACAAATTAGAAAAGAATCTTCACCAACCCTACATCCGACAGAGGTCTAATATCCAATATATACAAAGAACTCAAGAAGTTAGACTCCAGAGAGCCAAACAATCCTATTAAAAAATGGGGTACAGCTGGGTGGTGGAGGCACATGCCTTTAATCCCAGCACTTGGAAGGCAGAGGCAGACAGATTTCTGAGTTCAAGGCCAGCCTGGTCTATAGAATGAGTTCCAGGACAGCCAGGGCTATATAGAGAAACCCTGTCTTGAAAAACAACAAAAACAAAAACAAAAAATTGGGGTACAGAGCTAACCAAAGAATTTTCACCTGAAGAAATTCAGATGGCTGCCTGAAAAGCATCCTAAAAATGTTGAACATCATTAGTCATTAGAGAAATGCAAATCAAAACAACCCTGAAATTCCACCCAATCAAAAAAGAACACACATGATATGCACTCACTGATAAGTGGATATTAGACAAGAAACTCAGAATACCTAAGACACAATTCACATATCAAATGATGCCCAAGAAGAAGGAAGGAGAAGTCCCTGGTCCTGGAAAAGCTCAATGCAGCAGTGTAGGGGAATACCAAGACAGGGAAGCAGGAGGGGTTGATTGGGGAGGAGGGGAAGGGGAGAGGGCTTAGGGGACTCTCAGGGAGGGAGGAACCAGGACAGAGGAAATCATTTGAAATGTAAATAAAGAATATATCTAATTTTAAAAAAGCTAATAAATCACCTTTCTTTAGATTTACAGAACCCACAGAGTGTCTGGTAATTTGTTTATATCATTAGGATCTTAGGCTTCTTCTAATCCTGTACATCAGGGAACATAGCCTTCCAGATTTGTACATTTCTGCAGTGTTTTACTTAAAGGAAAAAATGGGCTGTCTAAATAGGAAGGAAAGGGAACTTTACTTGAGAGCCGGGAGTCGAACTTTCTTGAATGAGATGCAGAGGTTTATAACCAAGGTGTTTCTAACCAAATCCTGTCATGTTGATTGTCATCCAGAGTTCTAATAATTGATTTCACTGGAGACAGAATTTGGTTTTTATGTAGCACACACAGGCTTTCCTTACACACCTCATGTAGTCCATCTTGATCTTGAACTCGAGAATCTGTCTCTCAGATCCTCTTAAATCTATCTCTCAAATTTTGGGACTATAAGCATGTGACTATGTGTCCAGTGCTAACATCTTCCAACATTAAATGGCTTGTTCTCGCTGGTGTTCAGAAGTAGGAAATGATATGTTTAGGCTGGGAATGTAGCTCAGTGTTGGAGCTCTTGGCCAACCTCGCTCATGGCACAAGGTCGGTCCCTAGTGCCACCAAGAAAAAATATTCTTTCCCAAAGCAAGGCCAATCACTTGAAGACAGCCATAAACCCGAGAAACCTTGTTCAAAACTTCCTCTGCCCTTTTGTTTAAGATGTGACTTTCCTTGCCTTGTAAGAGGTCATAAAATATTCATCCTAGGAGGGGTTCTGCCCAGAACCATAGAGATGGACCACCTCACAGATAAACCATGAATCTAAACAGACTAGCCTTGCTGGTTCTCCTACCCAATCTTTCATTAGCAGGCCATAAACCTCCCTGTCCAGTCACATCTGCAGCAAGCTGTCCAGTTTGGGGCAATTAAAACCATTAAAGATGAACAGCTGTCCTGTAATTCTTTAAGGGAATTTTGCATTTCTTCTTTAAGGGCATCTGCCTGTTGACCCATGATCGCCTGTACTTCTTTAAGGGATTTTTGTGTTTCCTCTTTAAAGGCTTTTACCTGTTGACCGATGTTCTCCTGTATTTCTTTAAGGGAGTTAAGTCTTCCTTGAAGACCTCTATCAGCATCATTACATATGATTTTAAATCCAACTCTTGCTTTTCCTGTGTGTTGGGGTATCCAGAACTTGCTGTGGTGGGAGAACTGGGTTCTGATGTTGACATTTGGCCTTCGTTTCTGTTGAAAGGCATCTTGTGCTTGCCTTTCACCATCTGGTGCTAGTTGGAATTATTGTCTCTGGCTGGAGTTTGTTCTTCCTGTGGGCCTGTAAGCTTGTGTCCTTACTCCTCTGAGCTCAAAAGTGAAAGCACTGCTGAGAGATGTCTCTCTCTCTCTCTCTCCTGGCAGGCTATGCACAGAAGACTGGAGTCTCCCAGCTCCCCAGTGCAAATGGATGTAGGCAGGAAGACTTCCTTCCCAGCTGCTCCACTGATCATAGGCCCTGTGTGCTCCTAGCTGGGGCCCCTCCAGAGAGAAGGTGGAGATCTCACCTCTATGCTCATAAGTGAAAGCCTGCTGGGAGATCACTCCCTCCTGGTGGGCAATGCAAAGAAGGTTGTAGAATGTTCTGGCTCCCTGGTGCAAATGGCAGCAGAAAGACTTCTGTCCCAGCTGCTCCACTGATCACAGAAGGCTCAGTTTAATGCATTCATAAATAGTTGTGGATTTGGCCTGTAAAGATCTAATAACCTTTTTCCATTCAGCATTATTGTTCTTACAAACTAAAGAATCAATTAATACTTCTCTTGCGTCTGGAACTGATATTGCTCCTTTTACAGTTAAGGTTATCTTGGTAAATGATTCAGATTGTTTTCATTGTAGTTCATCCTTCTCTCAAGCATTTAAACATACTGCATGACATTATGACACCTTGCTCTAAGGTGACATAATAAAACAGAGTCTGCATTTGTAACAGCATATTCATTTTTACCTAGCAACTGGTCCTTGACAATATTAACCCTTCCAGTCTTATTATGTGACTCCATACCAAAAGCCTCCTCTATCTTCCATGTCAGCCAGTGTATTTGAGGGCCATCTTCTAAGATAGCTGTTATTAAATCTTTCCAATCTTTAGGAATTACATGATTTTATATGGCTTAATTATTTAGAACTTGTTTCACATATGGCGAGTACATGCTATAGGCTACAATCGCCTCTTTAATTCCCTATAGAACCAGCATCTCTATGGATTGCCATCCAAATCCATCCTAAACTGTGGGTTACTTGACTGGAAATAATTGTTTTATTGTAGCTGGGAAAATTATTGTAGCTTTTCTAATAGTCCTGTATAATGGTAATTTTAAAAGGTGTATCATTTTTCTCTGTAGGGAGAGGTGCTGATACTAAAGTCTGGTTCCCTAGTGGTTCTTGATTTGGTCAATAAAGGTGGCCAGGAGCCAATGGTTGGACACAAGCAACAGGTGGGATTTCTGGGTCCCAGGAGGAGAAAGGAGATACAGGGAAAGAGAGGGGGCTTTTGCTGCCATACATTGGGATGAGAAGAAAGCAGCAGTCATGTTAGGCTACAGGCAGCTAGGGCCTGCAGCCTCTGCCATGGAGCTGATCTCGATGATAAGCCAGGAGGTGCCAGAGTGCAGGCCTCATGGTTACCAACAAAGGTGGAAGCATATTTGCTTGTTTGTTTGTTTTTTTAATTACATACAATTCAACATTTCTCTAACCCAGCTAGCTATGAAAGGAATGAGACTGACACTAATTTGAGGGAGAAGGACAAGGAGATGCTATGTTTTATACTCTTGTTTAAAGAGGTCAGAGAAAACTGTGATCATTATAAATAGGTCTACTGTAATAATTAAAAAGAAACTACACCGAGTACAGATGGCCTCTGCTGTAGTGTTTTCCTATTTTAACACAGAAAATATTTTCTTTTTTGAATCTTACTAATTCTTTCTTTTCTTTGGAGACTTATTATACTCAAGTTTAAAATTTCTTTCTATGACTGTCAATACTCAGTTCCTTCCCTTTTTGCAGCATCTATGCATATTTACAAAACATTTCTTCTTATTTCTCTTTCACTGTTTCAAAAGATTATATTTATATCAGTACTTAAGCTTCTCTAAACTGTCCTCTGGGAACTGACCACTCCTTTCTGAGCATACATTACTGACTCTGAGGTCTAGGATTTCGCTCATCTGACTCCAGCTGATGCCTCCCATCATGCTCCTGTGCCTGGATTCTCTCCTCTGGGTCTTGTGTCTAGAATTCATATTTTTACCCTGCATGTCATGCCCGCATTGGGGCACCAAATATTGCAGGGCTTTACTCAGACAACATTTGAGTTTTAATAGACACATGGACGCAGCTACACAGTTTAAGGCTGTTGGTGTTTTGCTGAGGCAGTCTCTCAGCTAGCCTCTAACTTAACCCCACTTCTCCAAATGGTTCTCACGCATGCTTCCCAGGTCTCTCTGGCTTCCATTCGGTCTTTCTTCTGCATTTGTACATATCTTCATCTGCACAAAACTCCTGCCTGTTCTGCTACCCTAGTTTAAGATGTCAACATTAATTATGGAAAGAGCCACACCCATCCGGAACCAGTTGACTTTGGAGCTAGATGACACTGCAGCTTGCCTTTCATTTTTGAACAAGTGAGAAAGTGACAAACATTTACACAATCTATTAGCCTGGTATTAATTCAAATAACAGTTGAAAACATAGGCGCTCTCTCTCTCTCTCTCTCTCTCTCTCTCTCTCTCTCTCTCTCTGTCTGTCTGTCTTATTTTTTCTTGCTTTCTGTTTTTATTCTTTTCAAATTAGTTAATTATATTATTTATTTGCATCCCAAATGCTGCCCCTATATCCCAGTCCCTCTTTACATAGACCTTCCTCCCATCTCTCCTCCCCATCACCTCTGAGAGGGTAGACACACCTTGGGTATCCCCCTACCCTGCCTCATGAAGGCTCTTCAGGATAAGGCCCATCCTCTCCTACTGAGGCCAGACAAAGCAACCCTCTGCTACATATGTGCCTGAGGCCTCAGACCAGCCATGTATGCTCTTTGGATGGAGACTTAGTCTCTGGGAGCTCCAAGGGGATCAGCTTAGTTGACACTGTTGGTCACTCTTAGGGTTGACACCCCCTTCATTTCCTTCAGTCCTTCCCCCTAACTCTTCCATAGAGGTTCCCAACCGCTTTCCCATGCTTGGCTGTGGGTATCTGCCTCTGTCTCAGTCAACTGCTGCGCAGACCCTCAAAGAGGACAGCCATGCTATGCTCCTGTCTACAAGTACAACAAAGAAAGCATCAGTAATAGTGGCAGGGACTGCCCATGAGATAGAGCTCAAGCTGGACAGTCAATGGACAGCCATTCCATCAGTCTCTGATCCATTTTTGTCTCTGTATTTCTTTTAGACAGGAGCAATTTGGGGTGAAAAAAAAACTTTGTAGGTAATTTGTATCCCCATCTCACTGTTGGGGGTCCTGTCTGACTAAAGAAGGGGATCTCTTCAGGTTCTATATTTCCACTTTTGAGAGTTTTGTCTAAAGTCACCCACATTGAGTTCTGGGTGCCTCCCCCATCCCATCCCCTAAAGATCTCTTCCCCCCACTGAAAGTGGAAACTTAAGAAGTGATGGGTGTTGTTTTGCTGGGACAAACACATGACAGCGTATTTTCCTAAATCAGACACAATGAAAGGACAGTTTGTTAAAGCAGACACATGAAGGATTGTTTTGCTGAGGGGGACACAGGTGAAAGGCTAAGGCAGAACCATGAAGGAAAGTTTAGCTGAAGCAGACACAGGTAAAAGGATGTTCTGCTAAAGCAAGCATGTGAAAGGACATGAGATGAAGGATTCACAAATGCATTGGTCTGTCTTAAATAGTTGAGCTCATTTTGTCTAGATTATAGAGAGAGAAATTAACCAAAATCTTTTGCTGGTGTTCTGGTGGCTTCTTGCTTGTTCTGTGGACTTGGGCCAATTGACAGAATCATATTACTGAGACAGACTCACATGCTGAGGCAGGACACATGGGGGGACAAGACCTGTGAGGACACTTGATGTTTGGAGGGAGTGTAAACAGGACTCAGTGGACAGTGGAGGAGCCTGAGGTTGGCGTGCTTGCACAGCTAAACTTCTGTTGGTCTCACTTCTTCACTGATTTTCGTTTTATTGAGAGGCAGAGTGGAGGTCTTTCCTGGAGTTCTGTTTGCCTAAAGTTGTGCCATTTCAGATGAGGCCTGGTTGTTCCTTTTAGGTGTTTTGCTACTGCTACCCCGACACTAATGACCTGGAATTAAGGTATACCCACAGTGTTTGCAAATAGATTAAGCTATTTATGCAGACCTGTAACTTAACTGCTGATGTACTGAAAATGCAGATGGATTTCCTCCAAAGAACAATTTTTTTCTTTTCTTTTCTTTTCTTTTCTTTTCTTTTCTTTTCTTTCTTTTTTTTTTTTTTTTTTTTTTTTTTTTGGTTTTTCAAGACAGGGTTTCTCTATGTAGCCCTGGCTGTCCTGGAACTCACTCTGTAGACCAGGCTGGCCTTGAACACAGAAATCCTCCTGCCTCTGCCTTCTAAGTGCTGGGATTACAGGCACGTGCCACCTTGCCTGGCTTCAAAGAAAAATTTCTTTTTTTTTTGATTTTTTTTATTGTATATATTCTATATTTACAATTCATTTCCCTTTTTCTGGTTCCCCACCCCCAAAGGTCCCACATGTCCTTTTCCCTCCCCCTGCTCCCGCATCCACCCCCTCCCACTTTACTGTTCTTGTATTCTCCCACAATGATGTTTTGGTCCATTCTAGCGCCAGTGTCCACTCCTTTCTTCTTGTGAGACATCACTTGATATGTGATTTGTGTCTTTGGTGTTCCAAGCTTCTAGGCTAATATCCACTTATCAGTGACTGTATACCATGGGTATTCTTTTGAGACTGGGTCACCTCACTTAGTATGACATTCTCCAGCTCCATCCATTTCTCTAAGAATTTCATGAATTCATTGTTTCTAATGGCTGAATAGTACTCCATTGTGTATATATACCACATTTTTTTGTATCCATTCTTCTGTTGAGGGACATCTGGGTTCTTTCCAGCTTCTGGCTATTATATATAAAGCTGCTATGAACATAGTGGAGCATGTATCCTTATTGCATGCTGGTGAATCTTCTGGGTATATTCCCAGGAGTGGTATGGCTGGGTCCTCCGGAAGTACCACGCCCAGTTTTCTGAGGAACCGCCATACTGATTTCCAGAGTGGTTGTACCAGCTTGCATTCCCACCAGCAGTGGAGGAGTGTTCCTCTTTCTCCACATCCTCGCCAACACCTGATGTCTTCTGAGTTTTTAATCTTAGCCATTCTGACTGGTGTGAGGTGAAATCTCAGGGTTGTTTTAATTTGCATTTCCCTAATGACTAGTGATGTTGAACATTTTTTAAGGTGTTTCTCAGCCATCCGAATTTCTTCAGGTGAAAAGACTCTGTTTAGCTCTGTACCCCATTTTTGGATAGGGTTATTTGGTTTTCTGGGGTCTAACCTCTTGAGTTCTTTGTATACATTGGAGATTAGCCCTCTGTCGGATGTGGGGTTGGTGAAGATTTTTTCCCAATTTGTTGGTTGCCGATTTATCCTTTTGACAGTGTCTTTTGCCTTACAGAAACTTTGTAGTTTTATGAGGTCCCATTTGTCTATTCTTGCTCTTAGAGCATAAGCAATTGGTGTTCTGTTCAGGAAATTTTCCCCTGAGCCCATGTCCTCAAGGGTCTTCCCCAGTTTCTTTTCTATTAGTTTTAGTGTGTCTGGTTTTATGTGGAGGTCTTTGATCCACTTGGAGTTGAGCTTAGTGCAAGGAGATAAGAGTGGATCGATTCTCATTCTTCTGCATGTTGACCTCCAGTTGAGCCAGCACCATCTGTTGAAAAGGCTATCTTTTTTCCACTGGATGTTTTCAGCTCCTTTGTCGAAGATCAATTGGCCATAGATGTGTGGGTTCAATTCTGGGTCTTCGATCCTATTCCATTGATCTGCTTCCCTGTCACTGAACCAATACCATGCAGTTTTTAATACGACTGCTCTGTAATATTGCTTGAGGTCCGGGATATTGATTCCCCCAGAAGTTCTTTTGCTGTTGATGATAGTTTTAGCTATCCTGGGTTTTTTGTTATTCCAGATGAATTTGAGAATTGCTTTTTCTAGCTCTATGAAGAACTGAGTTGGGATTTTGATGGGAATTGCATTGAATCTGTATATTGCTTTGGGCAAGATTGCCATTTTGACTATATTAGTCCTGCCAACCCACGAGCATGGAAGATTTTCCCATTTTCTGATGTCTTCTTCAATTTTCCTCTTCAGAGACCTGAAGTTTTTGTCGTATAAATCTTTCACATGTTTCGTTAGCGTCACTCCAAGACACTTTATATCATTTGTGGCTATTGTGAAGGGTGTCATTTCCCTAATTTCTTTCTCGGCCTGCTTATCCTTCGTGTATAGGAAGGCTACTGATTTACTTGAGTTGATTTTATAGCCAGCCACTTTGCTGAAGTTGTTTATCAGTTGCAGGAGTTCTCTGGTGGAGGTTTTTGGGTCACTTAAGTAAACTATCATATCATCTGCAAATAGTGATAGTTTGACTTCTTCCTTTCCGATTTGTATCCCTTTGACTTCCCTCTGTTGTCGAATTGCTCTAGCTAGTACCTCAAGTACTATATTGAAGAGATATGGCGAGAGGGGACAGCCTTGTCTAGTCCCTGATTTTAGAGGGATTGCTTCGAGTTTTTCTCCATTTACCTTGATGTTGGCTACTGGTCTGCTGTATATTGCTTTTACTATGTTTAGATATGGGCCTTGAATTCCTGTTCTTTCTAGGACCTTTAGCATGAAAGGATGCTGAATTTTGTCAAATGCTTTTTCAGCATCCAATGAGATGACCATGTGGTTTTTTTCTTTGAGTTTGTTTATGTAGTGGATTACGTTGATGGATTTCTGTATATTGAACCATCCCTGCATCCCTGGGATGAAGCCAACTTGATCATGGTGAATGATCGTTTTGATGTGTTCTTGGATTCGGTTGGCAAGTATTTTGTTTAGTATTTTTGCATCGATATTCATAAGAGAAATTGGCCTGTAGTTCTCTTTCTTAGTTGGATCTTTGTGTGGTTTTGGTATCAGGGTAATTGTGGCTTCATAGAATGAGTTGGGTAGTGTTCCTTCTGTTTCTATTTTGTGGAATAATTTGAAGAGTATCGGTATCAGGACTTCTTTGAAGGTCTGATAGAATTCTGCACTAAAACCGTCTGGTCCTGTGCTCTTTTTGGTTGGAAGACTGTCTATGACCCCTTCTATTTCTTTGGGGGTTATGGGTCTGTTTAGACGATCTATTTGATCCTGGTTTAATTTTGGTATTTGGTAACTGTCGAGGAAATTGTCCATTTCCTCCAGATTCTCCAGTTGTGTTGAGTATAGGTTTTTGTAGTAGGATCTGATGATTTTTTGAATTTCCTCAGTTTCTGTTGTTATATCTCCCTTTTCATTTCTAATTTTGTTAATTTGAATACTGTCTCTGTGCCCTTTAGTAAGTCTGGCTAGGGGTTTATCTATCTTGTTGATCTTCTCAAAGAACCAGCTCCTGGTTTTGTTGATTCTTTGTATGGTTCTCTTTGTTTCAACTTGATTGATTTCAGCCCTGAGTTTGATGATTTCCTGTCTTCTACTCCTCCTGGGTGAAATTGCTTCTTTTTGTTCCAGAGCTTTCAAGTGCGCCATTAAGTTGCTGGGATATGCTCTCTCCTGTTTCTTTTTGGAGACACTCAGGGCTATGAGTTTTCCTCTAAGCACTGCTTTCATTGTGTCCCATAGATTTGGGTATGTTGTGCCTTCATTTTCATTAAGTTCTAAGAATTCTTTGATTTCTTTCTTTATTTCTTCCTGGACTAAGGTATCATTGAGTAGAATATTGTTCAGCCTCCAAGCGTATGGGGATTTTCTGTACTAAACAAAGAAAGAATATTAAAGGCAGTAAGAGAAAAGGGCCAAGTAACATATAAAGGAAGACCTATCAGAATCACACCAGACTTCTCTCCAGAAACCATGAAAGCTAGAAGATCCTGGGCAGACCTCATGCAGACCCTAAGAGAAAACAAATGTCAGCCAAGACTACTATACCCAGCAAAACTCTCAATCAACATAGATGGAGAAATCAAAATATTCCATGACAGGACCAAATTTACACAATATCTTTCTACTAACCCAGCTCTACAAAGGATAATAGGAGGAAAACTCCAACACAAGGAAGGAAATGGCACCCAAGAAAAAGCAAGACAGTAAACTTCTTCCATCAAACTCAAAGGAAGATAACTACTCAAAAACAAAAATAACATCAAAAATGTCAGGAAGTAATAATCTCTATTCCTTAATATCTCTTAACATCAATGGACTCAACTCCCCAATAAAAAGACATAGACTAACAGACTGGATACGGAAACAGGACCCTACATTTTGCTGCTTACAGGAAACACACCTCAGAGTCAAAGACAAACACTACCTTAGAGTTAAAGGATGGAAGACAATTTTGCAAGCAAATGGTCACAGGAAGCAAGCTGGAGTAGCCATTTTAATATCAGATAAAATTGACTTTCAACCCAAAGTCATCAAAAGAGACACAGAAGGTCACTTCCTGCTAGTCAAAGGAAGAATCCACCAAGAGGAACTCACAATTCTAAACATCTATGCTCCAAATGTAAGGGCACCCTCATTTGTAAAAGAAACCTTACTAAAGCTCAAAGCACACATTGCACCTAACACAATGATTGTGGGGGACCTCAATACTCCACTATCTACAGTGGACCGACCAGGAAAACAGAAACTAAACAGAGACACGGAGAAACTCATCGAAACTTTGGAGCAATTGGATTTAATAGATATATATAGAACATTTCACCCTAAAGCAAAAGACTATACCTTTTTCTCAGCCCCTCATGGTACGTTCTCCAAAATCGACCATATAATTGGACACAAGACAGATCTCAACAAATATAAAAAGATCGAACTAATCCCATGCCTCTTATCAGATCACCACGGAGTAAGAGTGTTCTTCAATAGCAACAAAAACAACAGAAAAATTTCTATACAGGTCCACTTCCTATTTCCTACTACCTCTCGTGGGTGGTGGGCTAAAAGGGAAGTTAAAGCATCTAAGAACTATCATTAAAAGATGGACATGAAAAATTAAAATTATACCCATGTCCCACTCACAGCAGCTACATATTTCTATTCAGTTTCCTTGCCTCCTAGGCATCTCTCCTATCTCCCCCATACCTGATCCTGTCCCCCCTTTCTTCTTGTTTAATTTTATTGGGTCTGTCAGTGTGTCACGGGTATTCTCTACATTTTGCTAATATCCACTATCAGGGAATACATACCATACATGTTCTTTTGGGTCTGAGTTCCCTCACTCTGAATGATATTTCCTAGTTCCCTCATTTTCTTGAAAAATTCATGTCTTTGTTTTTCATAGCATTCCATTGTGTAAGTGAACCACATGTTCTGTATCTATTCCTTGGTTGAGGGGCATCTAGTGTGCTTCCACTTTCTGGCCTTTATGAATAAGACTGCTATAAATACAGTGGAGCACAAGTGAAACACTTTTTCATACCCAGTAAAGACAATGTCTGTAGCCCATCTCAACAATTTGTGAGGTATAATATGAGTTTCAGGTTCTGAATACAGTGTAGAACAATGAAATCAAGCAAATTAATCCATCTATCATCTCAAACACTCAATATTTGTAATGAGATGGTGAATAAGAACCCAAGAAGGGCCCACGGTTAGACAGAGCCCTGAGACCTGCCACCATTTTGGAGTTGGTAGCCTATCAAGGTACGCAGTGAGCACCAGAGTGAACGATTTCCCAGGGTACAGCCTGCCTGGGTGCCTTCCTCACCAGGGAGCTGGGCAGCACTACAGCTACCTGCTCAGGTGGGAGAGCATCTGATCTGCAGGAAATCCCGAAGAGGGACAGAGACCCAGGGACCGATATCCGCACCATCTTGTATCCCGCCGTTCACCCAGGGAAGCTTCTGGTCTACAGAGAGCCCTGTGGATAGACAGGGCTCCGTGGTCTGACACTCTCTTGGGGAGAGAAGCTCAACCAGATGGAGCCCGGCAGACTGAGAAAGCCACCATCTAGGCTTCGGCAGTTCAGCCAGGGAAGCCCCAGTCCTGCAAGAATTCCTGCCATTAGACAGAGCCCTGAGACCTACCAGCAACTTGGAGCTCATAGACTAACCAGGCAAACCAGGAGGAGATCATAGGAGGCCAGATAAGCACCCAGAGGCAAACCAGGAGGAGACTTGAGTCCAGCCCAGCAGAGCTGAGGAGGTAATTCAGAGCCCAGAGGTGGAAACCTTCCAGTTTCTACCTCAGGAGCATAGACGCCCTCTGAGACAGCAGCACCAAATGCCAGGCTCTCAGAAGCTTTAAAAACCAACCAGTAATAACAAGACCAACTAACTCCAGAAATAAACAATGGAAAAAGGCAAACATGGGAATATTACTAGCAGAAATTAAGGCAATATGGCAGTATCCAAACCCAGTTCCCCGACAGCAGTTAGTCCCAGACACCCCAAAAAACCAGAAAAGCAAGATTCAGATCTAAAATCACTGGTCAGGATGCTGTTAGAGGAACACTTAGATAAATCTCTTAAAGAAATACAGGAGAAAATGGATCAAAAGTTAAAAGCACTTACAAGAAAAGCACAAAAATCACTTAAAGAAATTCAGGAGAATATGGACCAAAAAATAGAAGCCAATAAGGAGGAAATACAAAAATCACTTAAAGAAATACAGGAGAATGTGGGTCAACAACTAGTAGTCATAAAAGAGGAAACACAAAAATCTCTTAAAGAATTACATGAAAACACAAACAAGCAAGTGAAAGATCTGAGCAAAACCATCCAGGATCTAAAACCAGAAGTAGAAACAACTAAGAAATCGTAAAGGGTGACAACTTTGGAGATAGAAAACCTTGGGAAGAAATCAAGGGCCATAGATGCAAATATCAAAAACAGAATACAAGAGATACACGAAAGAATCTCAGATGCCGAAGATACCATAGGAACCATGGACTCAACAGTCCAAGAAAATGCAAAATGCAAAAAGCTTGTAGTCTAAAACATCCAGGAAATCCAGGACACAATGAGAAGACCAAACCTAAGGATTATAGGTATAGATGAGAGTGGAGATTTACAATTTAAAGGGCCAGCAAATATCTTCTACAAAATTATGGAAGAAAACTTCCCCAACCTAAAGAGAGAGATGCCCATGAATATAATAGAAGCCTACAGAACTCCAAACAAACTGGACCAGAACAGAAATACCTCCCATCACATAATAATCAAAACCCCAAATGTACTAAACAAAGAATATGAAGGGCAGTAAGAGAAAAAGGCCAAGTAACATATAAAGGAAGACCTATTAGAATTGCACCAGACTTCTCACCTGAGACCATGAAAGCTAGAAGGTCCTGGGCAGATATCATGCAGACTCTAAGAGAACACAAATTTCAGCCAAAACTACTATACCCAGCAAAACTCTCAATCTCCATAGATGGAGAATCCAAGGTATTCCATGACAAAACCAAATTTGCACAATATCTTTCCACAAACCCAGCCCTACAAAGGATAATGGGGGGAAACTCCAACACAAGGAGGGAAACTACACCCCAGAGGAAGCAAGATAGAAACCTCCTCTCATCAAACACCAAAGAAGATAACCTCTCAAATATAAAAAATAATTTCAAAAACGTCAGGAGGTAATAATTACTATTCCTTAATGTCTCTTAACATCAATAGACTCAATTCCCCAATAAACAGACATAGACTAACAGACTGGATACAGAAACAGGACCCTACATTTTGCTGTATACAGGAAACACATCTCAATGTCAAAGACAAACAATACTTAGAGTAAAAGGCTGGAAGACAATTTTACAAGCAAATGGTCTCAGGAAACAAGCCGGAGTAGCCATTCTAATATCCAATAAAATTGACTTTTAACCTAAAATCATCAAAAGAGACCTGGAAGGTCTCTTCTTGCTGGTCAAAGGGAAAATACACCAAGAAGAACTCTCAATACTGAATATCTATGCTCCAAATGCAAGGGCACCCTCATTCGTAAAAGAAACTTTACTAAAGCTTAAAGCACACATTGCACCTAATACAATAATTGTGGGTGACTTCAACACTCCACTCTCCTCAATAGACTGATCAGGAAAGCAGAAACATGTGTGTGTGTGTGTGTGTGTGTGTGTGTGTGTGTGTATGTGTGTGTGTGTGTATATATATATATATATATATATATATATATATATATAAAACATTTCATCCTAAAGCAAAAGAATATACCTTTTTCTCATCACAACATGGTACCTTCTGCAAAATCGATCATATAATTGGTCACAAGAGAGATGTCAACAAATACAAGAAGATTGAACTACTCCCATGCCTCCTATCAGACCACTATGGAGTAGGAGTGGTCTTCAATAGCAACAAAAACGACAGAAATCCTACATACACATGGAAACTGAATAATACTCTACTCAATGAGACCATGGTCGAGGAAGAAATAAAGAAAGAAATCAAAGACTTTTTAGAATTAATGAAAATGAAGGTTCAACCTACCCAAATCTATGGGACACAATGAAAGCACTGCTAAGAAGAAAACTCATAGCCTTTAGTGCCTCCAAAAAGAAACTGGAGAGAGCATACACTAGCAACTTAAGGGCACACCTTAATGCCCTGGAACAAAAAGAAGCTAATTCACCCAGGAGGAGTAGTAGACAGGAAATCATCAAACTCAGGGCTGAAATCAATCAAGTAGAAACAAAGAGAACCATACAAAGAATTAACAAAGCCAGGAGCTGGTTCTTTGAGAAAATCAACAAGATAGATAAACCCTTAGCCAGACTAACCAAAGGGCATAGAGACAGTATCCAAATTAACAAAATTAGAAATGAAAAGGAGGACATAACAACAGAAACTGAGGAAATTCAAAAAATCATCAGATCCTACTACAAAAGCCTATACTCAACACAACTGGAGAATCTGCAAGAAATGGACAATCAATGTAATCCACTACAAAAACAAACTAAAAGAAAAAACCACATAGTCATCTCATTAGATGCTGAAAAAGCATTTCACAAAATTCAGCATCCTTTCATGCTAAAAGTCCTGGAAAGAACAGGAATTCAAGGCCCATACCTAAATATAGTAAAAGCAATATACAGCAAACCATTAGCCAACATCAAAATAAATGGAGAGAAATGTGAAGCAATCCCACTAAAGTCAGGGACTAGACATGGCTGCCCTCTCTCTCCATATGTTTTCAATATAGTACTTGAACTTCTAGTGAGAGCAATTAGACAACATAAGGAAGTCAAAGGGACACAAATTGGAAAGGAAGAAGTTATGGTCACTTGATCTTTGATAAAGGAGATACAACATCCAATGGAAAAAAGATAGTCTTTTCAACACATGGTGCTGGTTCATCTGGAGGTCAACATGCAGAAGAATATGAATTGACCCATTCTTATCTCCTTCTACTAAGATCAACTCCAAGTGGTTCAAGAACCTCCACATAAAGCCAGACACACTGAAACTAATAGAAAAGAAACTGGGGGAGACCCCGGAGGACATGGGCACAGGGGGAAAGTTCTAGAACAGAACACTAATAGCTTATGCTCTAAGATCAAGAATTGACAAATGGGACCTCATAAAATTACAAAGTTTCTGTAAGGCAGAAGGACAAAATGGCAACCAACAAATTGGGAAAAGATCTTCAGCAACCCCACATCCAACAGAGGGATAATATCCAATATATACAAAGAACTCAAGAAGTTAGACCCCAAAGAACCAAATAACCCTATTAAAAATTGGGGTACAGAGTTAAAGAATTTTCACCAGAAGAAATTCAGATGGCTGAGAAACACCTTAAGAGATGTTCAACATCATTAGTCACCAGGGAAATGCAAATCAAAACAACCCTGAGATTCCACCTCAAACCAGTTAGAATGGCTAAGATTAAAAACTCAAGATGACAAGAGGTGTTGGCAAGGATGTGGAGAAAGAGGAACACTCTTCCACTGTTGGTGGGATTGCAAGATGGTACAACTGCTCTGGAAATCAGTCTGGTGGTTCCTTAGAAAATTGGGCATGATACTTCCAGAGGACACTGTCATACCACTCCTGGGCATATACCCAGAGAATTCCCCTGCATGCAATAAAGGCACATGCTCCACTATGTTCATAGCAGCCTTATTTTTAATAGCCAGAAGCTGGAAGGAGCCCAGATGTCCCTCAAAGGAGGAATGGATAGAGAAAATGTGGTATATTTATGCAATGGAATACTACTCAGCAATTAAAAATAATGAATTCATGCAATTTGTAGGCAAATGGTAGGATCTAGAAAATATCATCCTAAGTGAATTAACCCAATCACAAAAGAATGCACATGAATTGCAATCACTGATAAGTGGATATTAATGAGCCCAGAAGCTCTGAATGCTCAAGGCACGATTAGCAAATCAAAAGATTCCCAAGAAAAAGGAAGGAGAGGACCCTGGTCGTGAAAAGACTGGATCCAGTTTTGTAGGAGAGTACCAGAACAGAGAAATGGTGGGGAGGGTGATTGGGTAATGGGCGGGAATAGGGAGGGAGAGGACTTATGGGACATATGGTGAGGGGGGAACTGGGAAAGGGGAAAGCGTTTGGAATGTAAACAAAGAATATAGAAAATAAAAAAAAACCAAAACAACAACAAAGAACGCAAGAAGGAGGGTTTCTGTCTGGCAGTATTAAGCACAAAGAGCTTGAGGTGTCTTCTTAGAATTGAATGAGGCCAGCAACTAGCAGGTGCCAAGTAGGACACTACATTTAAATAAGGTTAAGTAAAGGTTGAGGATCAAGGCTTTGTATAGTCTTATATAGGCTTTGTTGAGGATAGTGCATTGTATAAGGTTGGGTTTTGTGCTCTCTCTCTCTCTCTCTCTCTCTCTCTCTCTCTCTTTCTCTCTCTGTGTTTGTGTGTGTGTGTGTGTGTGTGTGTGTGTGTGTATCTTGGGGTCTTTATGTGTGTATAATTTGTTCTCTGTCTCTCTTTAAAAGCAATGGTGACTATAAGTATTCCACCAACTCTCTGCTCGCACTCCCCCACTATATCTTCAAACCATTCTCTTCCTACCATGATGACTTTCCAATTAGCACTGGCTACAGAAAGGCTGACTGATCCTGGTGGTTTGATCTTATTTAGGTGACCACAGCTGCACTGAGTTCTTGTATAGGGTGGCCTGGTCAGTGAGTTCTTGCATATGTGGCCTTGTCCCACTCAGAAGACAGTGTGGCAGAGCTCTCTATCTCATTCCCCACTGATTTTCATCTTCAGTATTTCATTATTCTCAACCACCTCCCAGTCCTCTGCCAATCTCAAGAGGAACGATGCCTAGGTTCTTCCTGCACTTGTTGACTTTATTCTATGAACAACTTCAGAAAAATAGATGTCAACCAGAAATGGTTATTGCCTTCAATCTCAGCGCTGGTAGACAGAGGCACATGGAGATCTATGACTTCAAGGTTAACCTGATACACATAGTGAGTTCCACATTATACAGAGATTCTCAGTGAAACACTGTCTCAATTTAAAAAAAAATTTTTTTAAATAACTTTTTTTAAAGAAAGGTGTGTCAAAGAAGCATATTTCAAACTTTTCACTCAGTGCAAAATGAATCATTATAACGAATATCATGTAGGAGCATGCAACAGGGTAAGACTCATCCTCTTCTTTCTAAGATTCACACACTTATGATGAAAGGCAACAAAAAAAGTGCAAGAGATTTGTGTAATCAGCATTTTAAATGACACAGGAAACTTTAGAAACGAAGACCCAAATACTCAAAAACAGCTGCCCATTTTTCATTTGTTTATTTGACCAAAAATGAACAGATAATGCAGATGTGACTGGACAGGGAGGTTTATGGACTACTGGTGAAAGACTGGGTATGAGAACCAGCAAGGCTGATGTGTTCAGATTTTGGACTATCTGTGAGGAGGTCTATCTCTATGCTACTGGGCAGAACCTGTCCTAGAATGAAGATTGTATGACCTCCTAATGAGCAAGGCTGGTTAAGCAACCTACTCAAAGTCATCTACACAGGACAGGGGAAGTTTGAACAGGGATTCTAGGTTTTATGGCTGTTTTCAAGACATCAGGTAGGATTCTATGATTCACCTTGGCAAAGAATATTTTTTCTTGTTGAACTAGGCATGGAAACTAGTACCTTGAGCAAACTTCACAAAGAACTCTACAACTGAGCTATATCCCCAACCTTAAACTGTCATTTACTGAGTCTGAACATGAGCAAAGAAATTTACAAGAACAAACAGTATAAAGTTGGCAGATGTAAGCACTGGGCACAGAGGCACATGCTTATAATTGCAGAATCTGTGAGACAGATTCAAGAGGATGATGAGTTCAAGGCCAAGTGGGGTACATAGGGATTTAAGGAAATATTATGCTACATAATAGTAAAGTTCTCTCTATTTCAATCTCTCTCTCTCTCTCTCTCTCTCTCTCTCTCTCTCTCAAACAATTATTAGAACTCTGGTTGACTGACTGTCATGATGGGTAGGAAATTTTGTCCACGTGATGGGATTTGGTTAGAAAGACCTTGGATACAAACCTCACTGAAGAATATTCAATTTGGGGTCTATTGAGATGGGAAGACCCATTTAATATATAGGTGACACTATACCATTGTCCTAGATTAAACAAAAAGAAAGTGATCTGAGAGCCAGCACGTGTCCTTCTTTGCCTCCTGACACCAGACCCATGACACGAGGTGCCTCATGCCTTCCCTACCATGACAAATTGATCCTGGAAATCATGAAACAAAGTTCTAATTGTTACTGAAGTCCTGGTCTCTCAGTGCATGAAGGTCAATGTTTATGAGATGACAGCTAGTAGGGAAGGGTCAAGGGTTCCCCCAAGGAGCACTGCTTGGGGACATAACAGCAGAGGGGAGAGCTCATCCACAAAGTTTCATCTTGGCCAACTCATAGGGTACAAAGAGGTTGTATAGGAGAAACTATAGAGCAGAAAAGGACGCATACAATGTGTCTGCATCATGCAGGGCACATAGCTGTGTTTCCTTCTTCTCCAAAGCATAGGAACATATCAACAGACAGTGGGCCCTCAAGCCAAGTTCCCTTTGCTTCTTTTTAGACATCTGTATTTCTTTTCTGTAAGTCAAACCATAGGAATTTATAAAATTGACCCAGTGAGGCTATGTCAGTTGATGCACAGGATTTAAAAAAAGCCTAAGATTCTGAAGTTTTAAAGATTACCAGACACTCCCGGTTCTTTTTGGTTTTGGTTTTTTTTAATGATATTTTTATTGTTATATGGCAAGTATACTGTATCTGTCTTCAGACACACCAGATGAGGGTGGCAGATCTCATTACCGATGGTTGAGAGCCACCATGTAGTTGCTGGAATTTGAACTCAGGACCTTCAGAAGAGCAGTTAGTGCTTTTAACCACTGAGCCATCTCTCCAGCCCCTCCTCCCACTCTCAGTTCTATACATCTAAAGAAAGGTGATTTAGTAGGGTTTTCTTTCTGACAGTCATAGTCCAATGGAAAGAAAGTTCTTAATTTTTAGAATTGTTTCAGTAAAGAAGAATGGAATAAAATAACAGACATCTATGTCTATGTCGATCAGAACTGAGCATGTCTCCGCCCTTTCTCCTGGTGAAATCACCCCAGTGAGCAGGAATGGGTGAGCAGCAAGCTTCTGTCCCTGTGCTGTCCCTGTACCCTGTTCTCCCTAGCACTTCCCTCTTGAAACCAACACTTCTAAAGCCTTATCTTTTACATGGTTGGGATATTACCTGACAAGTTACCTACTGACTATAATCATCACTTGGGAAGCAGAGGCAGAAGATCAAAAGAGTAAGAAATTCAAGGCTCAGAGTGAGTTTGAGGACAGCTTGGACTACAGAGTGAGTTCCAGTCCAGCCTGATTTATATGCAAGCTCTTCTTAAAAAGGAAAATCACAAGGCATTGTGGGGCACATCTTTTATCCTAGCACTGGGGAGGCAGAGGCAGAGGCAGGGAGGTCTCTGTGAGTTTGGGGCTAGCCTAATCACAATGTGAGTCTGAGGACATCCAGGTCTACCCAGAGAAACTTGTCTCAAAAAAACAAAATCAAAAACAAAAACCAAAGAACAATGCAGCAGAAGAAATGAGGGTGTTTGCCATGTTATTCTTCCTGTTTGGGTTAAATATTTTAGAAACAAGTAAAAGTCCACCTTAGACAGTTTTATTATCTTTATAAAGTTGGGTGGATCCTGCACAACCAGCATTGACATTATTAACTATTCTCTTTAAAGAACTTTTCAAATGTTAACATATTTAGTAACTTGGATTCTTCATGTCCTTCCTCCTATGACAAAACAGGATGGCATTATTGGCAAAGATTGCAGGGAGGGCCCATGATCACCACACCAGAGTCCTGGGCACACAAGCCTGCTCGCATTCCCCACCACACTTGCTCCAACTCTGCTCACTATTTCCTGTAAGGGATGCAGTAAGCCTTGCCCAAGGCCACACTCATTTCCCCATTCCCTCAGAAAGTGTGGAGATAAGACATGAGAGGAGGAGCTTGTGGATCCTTTAAAACCCTGAGTCTCAGTGCTTGCAGGATCATTTCTTCTCTGCATCCTGCCCAGCAAAGAAGCAACTCATCAAAATGATGCTCGGAGGTACTTCAGAGGCCAAATCTGCCACACCAGAAGTCCAGGAGATCGCAAACAGGGTGAGTCCATGTGCTTCAGGAAGAGGCTTGATCCCAGGCCAAACTCCCAACATTTGATACATAATTTGGCCCCGAGTTGAGTGTGAGAAGTGACAGAAACCAGAAATATATGATTTTTTTGGACATTTATGCAGCTAAAAGTGGAACATAATACATTTCAGGAAATGTTAACATTCCAAGAGTAAAATCAGACATACCACACTCTTGACTGCAGCCTCAGTTTCCCCAGCAGTTGAAGGAAATTTATGCTGAATCATATCTACACCTCATATGTCTGATCACAGGAGTTTTAATTACTGATGGAATTTTCCTGTAGCTCTAGTTGAGGCTGATACATGGAGGCACCTAAGTTTGTTAAGGGTCCCTGAGCTGATTCCAGGAAGAAAATGTCCACCAAACCATCACAGTCAAAATAGAACTCAATGTTCCTAGCAAGTTAATGCATGTTGCTTGACTGTGGTCTATATAAAAAAGATGTATCTTGTTGCCTGTTTTCCAAAGGAGAATTACGGAGGTAGGTTTGCAGTCTGTCACCTTATTTTCTTAGATCTAGAGAAGCAGATTGAAACAGATATTAACAAGGTCACCTTACCTGGCAAGGAGCTTTGCTGCTTTAAAGCCTGGGTTTCTGTCCCACCTCTCAGTTGATCCATTGTATCACATTGTTTCCTCTCTGAAGTCAAAAAATCCTGGAAGTCAGGATCAGTTTGTTTTGTTTTGTTATTTGCTTATGTGTTTGTGTGTGTGTTTTAGACCTGGTCTCACTAGATGGCCTAACTTGCAGATACCTCAGGCTAGCCTCAAACCCACGGCTCTCCTGCTGCCTTAACTCTCAAGTGTTGGGATTACAGGCATGTGCCACCATGCTAGGCACTGTCAGATGTTATATGAGTAGAACTGGTGGGAATCTCCATGCTTAGGGCACTGAAGATTCTAGACAGTGTCACAGTCCTCAGATTAATACTAAACATTTAAGGGTAAACAGTTCTCAGTCATAGGTTTATTTCTATAAATATCTTGGAGCATTTTATTTTTGAGGAATATTAAATCTTTAAATCTACATTAGAATCTTCATATCAAGTTGGTGTTCTCAACCTTAAATGTGCACGAGTCACCTGTTGCTGTAGACAGAATGCAGATCTGACTAAAGAGGGCTAGACAGTCCTGCGTGTCCTCATTTCTATCAAGGTTTCTGGAAGTCTCAGCACTCCTAACCATGACTTCACTTTTCTGTGGGAACAGATATATTGAGCATCCTAGAAGGCTTGGGGGGAGATAGGGTCTTAAAATAGGATGCCAAGGAAAAGTTCTCCATTTACCTGTAAGAAGAAAGAGCTAAAGGGACTAACTAAAATAACGTGCATAAAAAGTGTTTCAAAGCCAAATATGCACACATGAGTCATAGCTGATAGTTCTGTTCAGTGAAATAAAAATCTCCCTGTTCCAGTAACCAGGGCTGTAAGGGGATAGACAGGGAAATATAGTTATTTAAAGTAAATAACAGCAGATTTTATTGATTTTTTAAACAGTTGGTCATCTGGTTATCTAGAATAATTGTTCTTTTGAAACAGGTATCTTCCTAATTCTCAGAGTGGTATAAACCTCACGAGTTCCAGTAATTCTTTTGCCTCTATCCTCCAAGTGCCAAGGACTACTGGAGGGTGTCATCCTGCCTGGCTAGAATAATTTTTGAACATGATACTTCCATTTGTTCTTTGAGAATTTCATAGATACATAAAAGATATTTAGATCATACAATTTTTAAGGTAGGAAGCTACTAGAAGGACTTATCTTAATAATTACACCATCTGTGGATGACATTATCAATAATAAAATTTATTAGAACTGTACTCTTCTAGTTCTAGAGAAGCAGATTGAAACATACATATTAACAAGGTCATCATACCTGGCAAGGAGCTTTGCTGTTTTAAAAGGCTGGGTTTCTGTCCCACCTCTCAGTTGATCTTCAAATCCCCCATGAAGGCAAGGATGCATTCCATCCTGTGTTTAGATGGTGAAACCAAGACTTAAAATGCTTTAGAGCCACCCAGATGAGACACTAACCTCTCCTTTCCCATTGTACATCTCAGCACACTGTGGAGTTCTGCAGGTATGTGGGAAGGGAATGCAGGAAACTTGCCTTCTCTGTGGAAGCCAGAGCCTCAGGCTTAAGTCACCATGAGAGACGGATAGACAAGAACCATTACACAGGGACATTTCCTGAGTCACTCCTAGGTATTGAGTATCTGGCTATAAACTGTAGAAGCTTCATAAAGGCTGAAAAAAGGCCTCTATTACCCCCAAATTAACAGTATAGTGGAATCAAAATATCTAGGGAATATTATAAAATAAACCTTAATTAAGCACTGTTTCATGATCACGGTTTAAGTCCAAATAGACATTAGGCACTCCTGCCAACATTTTACTGTCAGTTAAACAGGTACAGGGTAGTGGTTCAGCTCCCAGATGTCACTCATCTGTCCTGTCTTGCAGGAGAAAGCCTCAGGGGACAACTCCCACTAAAGTTTTGGGAGGCAGAGAAACAGGCAATAAATTGTGTATTTTTAGGAAGCATTTTCTCAATCACAGCAATCATTCCCCTACAAAGCACACTACAGGCCAGATACTATGAAATATCCTTATTAAATCAGGGAATTCAGTCTACTCCTCTGAGATTATGGTCAGTTGGGTCCCCACTCAGTGTCACGCCAGAGGGGGGTATTGTATCCCTAGAATGATCTGAGGGTCCCCAGAGAAAATCTCCACTACGTGCTGTTTACTTGTTTATTTTGTATTTAGTGAACAAATATGGATGTACTTATTGGGGTCCTTCATTGCAAATCATGACTACACTGGTTTTTTTTTATTTTTTTTTAAAGTGTGTGTGTGTATGTGTGTGTGTGTGTGTGTGTGTGTGTGTGTGTGTGTTAATTGTTGAGGCAGGACTCACTGGGTAACCCCAACTAGCCTGGAACTTTCTATCTAGCCCACACTGCTCTTGAATGTCAATCTCCTGCCTCAGTCTTTCGGGTTCTGAGATGGGAGGCGATGGCTTGAGCAGCCAGCCCAGGTTCGTCATCATCCCTAAGGACTCTTAGCAGGATCAGGTTCCCAGTTTTGTGAAGCAGAAAACCTGAGTCAACACAGCTCTAACATCATCCCTTAATTTTTCCTCATAAGATCAAACCACAGCTGGAAGAGAAAACCAAAGAGAAATATGAAAAATTCGAAGCCATTGAGTATAAAACTCAAGTCGTCGCTGGAAAAAATTACTTCATTAAGGTTAGACACCTGCCTCCCTCAACCACTGATGTGATTATTTCCTGTTGCTCCAACCCTACCTTCATTTCTGCCATTGGTCTTTAATAAAGACACTTGCAAGTAGAAGACCCCCAAATCTATCCGGTGATATAATATTTACCTTGTATTTCCTCATAAATACAGAAAGCTTTCTTATGTGGTTCTTAATTTCTAGAACCCTGTAGAAAATGATGGTATAACAGCTCAGAGATTGGTTTACTGCCAAGGCTGCTTTTTCTGTCATTTGGATGTGGAGACTAACATTTTAGTGTATGAGAATTGGCCAGTGCCTTAGAGCATTTTCCAATTCAAAACTTCCAAATCTGTGCAATCAAATTACATTCACTTAAAGAAGGACTTCAATCATTAGCTGAAAAAATAATCCAAGCTACTTTCATCCTTTAAATGAGTAGTTATTAATATAATTTAAATTATTTTTACTTATTTTTTATACATGAGTGCTCTGTCTACATGTATGCCTACATGCCAGCAATGGGCGTCAGGTCCCATTATAAATGCCTATGAACCAGCCTGTGGTTGCTGGGAACTGAATTCAGGACCTCTGGAAGAGCAGTCAGTATTCTTAGCTGCTGAGCCATCTCTCCAGCTCCCAAGTAATTCTTTCCATAGCTCAAGCAGGTCCAACTGATGGCCCTCCAGTGACAGTACAAAGCCATATTTACAGTATTTTATAATTCATTTTAGGAGCTGGAGAAATAACTCAACTGTTAAAATCGGCTTTTGCAGAAACCTCAAGCTCTGTGACCAGCACCCATGTCAGGTGGCTCACAGTCAGTTGTAATTCCAGCTGTAAAGATCTGGTACCTCTGGTCTCTGAGGGCACCTGCTCCCATGTGTCCATAGACATATACTTATAAACACACAGCTTTTTAAACTTTAAAACAGATTCTATATCAAAAAATAAAATTAAATGGTTTCCTGATTAAGTTCTAATAAAAAACTTTCTGACATTCTTGTGATATCAAGGGAAACAATTCAAAAACTCAACTGTTGATAGTAAATAGGAGATATATTTATCTCTAAGTATTAAACAATGTTAATCCTGACTGAAAAGAGAGCAAACTGTCAAGTGCCTTTGCTTCCTCTGCTTTGTATTGGACTAAAACACAATGGCATTTGTTTCTTTTGAAAAAACAGTTACTTAAGCTATATGTTTTTAATGTGTTTAGTTCGTTTGGCTTTTTTTAATGACATGAGCTGAACTAGCCAGCTCAACATGAGTCACTCTCAAGCTGGGCTGTATATGAGGACTGCACCAGCTCAGTGCAATCAAATTTGAGCTCCTGCTATTGGCCAAGACTGAAGAAGCATGTGAGCTAACACCAGCTGAGTCCTCAGAAGGGATTGCTTCCTTCCAGGATCTTTCTTCACATACATGAAAAAAAATTGGAAAATGATTGTTTTCAAAGATAGGAAAATTTCCACCAAAATTGGGATTATTTTGATAACTTTGATTATCTAAATATAAACAACACCCTCACATATTTCATTAATAAAAATTCAACAGAATATGGTCTTGGCAATTTTTCCCTTGACCACTCCATTTCAATTTGGTTTCTTGCTCCCCAGCCTGAGTGCCCCCACCCCCCACTCTCTCACCCTCCATATTTCTGTTGAGCCTTAGTTCCCTCTGTCCTTCCTGCAGGCTGGCTGTTGACATCATTGATCTCAGCCAGTCTCTAGCTTTCTGGTAGGGGTTTCTGTCTGTCTTGAATCTGTACTGAGAGAATGGTAGAGGAATATAGGTTTTGATGTTAAGTTGTCCCAGGGTTGACCCTTTTACCACTTCTCCTGCTTGATTAATCTGTTGATACTTGTTCCAAATCTATGTGGTTCCAAGATATCCTCCCCTAAGCCTAAGAATCTCCTACCTTGAACAGAGAGGATAAAAACCAAAGGTGGGCTTAAGATGTACAAGGTAATATCCTACAAGCAGGTCACACCCCTTTTCAACTGATCCTTACAAAAAAAAACCATGAAATACAGCTAAGGCACCTTTACCTTTTACCAATCAGAGAATTGATGTCTGAGAATGTAAATTACCCTGGAAGTTCCCACTAATGGAAGCACAGAGCCAAGATTTCCCCCTGGAGCAATGGCTGTGCTGGCTCTGGGAATGTTAACAATGTTGGCTAAGGAGGAGCTCTTTTCCAAGCAGGAAACAAAGGCTTTTTAAAATAGATATACCATAGAGTGAGGAGAACACAAATACTGAGCATGGTACACACCTGTAATCCTATTACTCTGAAGAAAAAACAGGATTCCCAAGTCTGAGACTAGCCTGGGCTACACAGAGATATCCTGCCTCAAAATAAAACAGACCCACAAGAGAAACAAAATGATATACATGTTGGAATCTAACAAATCTGGGTCCCAATTTGGGCTCTGCCACATAGTCACTGACAGCTTTATGGGGGGAAAAGTTACAACTCAATGTTTTTGGTTTGTGGGCGTTAGGGTCTTTGGGTGGCAGTTTGTTTTGTTTTGTTTGTTGTTGTTTTGACACAGGCTCTCATGTATCTCAGGATGTCCTGGAGCTCAAACTCCATATTTACTGAAAAATACATTTCTGCTCCTTTTGCCTCTACCCCCTGAGTGCTTACATTATAGTCACATACCACCGGGCATATGAGTTGCTGGTAGACCAAACCCAAGCTTTCATGTAAGCTACGAAAGCACTGTGCTAAGTAAGCTGCATCCCCAGTTCTATGAAAAATAGTATCTTTGAATCTGTTTCTGGCATCTTTGTTATTGATACTGTAACAGCTTTTCAGACTTACAGGAAGAAATCAGTGGGGCCACACACATGCACACACATGTCCGCACACATACACACACTTTTGTATGATGCTCATCATACAGACATATTAATGGCAAACTCTGGTTAGTAGCCATTAAAGTATGAAGGGATATCAGAGCACAAAGTCTACTGTAGAACAAAAAACTTTTATTGTTCTGATAAAGAAAAAAGTAGCAAGTCTTATCGGTATAGGACCCAGGCTCATGAACAAACTACCATTGGGAGTGATACCCTGATGGTACCTAGACTTCTTTATTTTTACTTTACAAACGAGGCAGCCTTGTAGGCATTCACAAAGTGCGTTTGCAACACAGTGGAAATGTGGGGACCATACAGTCCATGTATTCTAAAGCAAATCTGAGGGTTTTTTCCTTATCAAACTATTTGCCAATTATTCTCCCAACTTAGAAGTCAGAAAACAGAATCACCAAAAACACAGGCTTCCCTCTGCTCCATTCCAGGCATCATACAGAGAAAATGTAACTCTGGAATGTACTCTGTGCCAAGATTTTAATGAAAAGTACAATAAATTAAAACCAGATGGAATAATAGATTAGTGGGTAGGAGGGTTGGCTGTTCTTGCAGAGGACTTGTTTTTGGTCTTAGCACCCACATAGTAACTTACAACCATCTCTGACTCCAGTTTAGGAGATTTAACACCTTCTTCGCATGTTTTCAGGCATTGAATGCATGTGATGCACTTATATGCAAGCAGGCAAAACATTTATACAAATATATTGACAAAAATAGTTTTTCTAAAAGGTATTAAAAATACATCTCAGAAATATGTTTTCTGCCATACTCTTAGCTGCTCTTTT
The DNA here is from genome assembly GCA_964023405.1 of Apodemus agrarius. Classification (NCBI taxonomy): domain Eukaryota; kingdom Metazoa; phylum Chordata; class Mammalia; order Rodentia; family Muridae; genus Apodemus; species Apodemus agrarius. The sequence continues at coordinate 64,164,072 of OZ030018.1, forward strand.
TTCCAACTTACAAGTCGATGAAAGTTCAGTTCACCGTGCCGCCTTGGGCTGTTCTTTCAGGACAGCTTGGCACATCAGATCTGGACAAGAAAGTAGATCTGTCATACATCTGAAATTTACATGAATAATCTTTCTTTACTTCTTTCTTTCTTCCCTTTTTCCTTCCTTTCTTCCTTCCCTCCTTTCTTCCTTCCTTCCATCTTTCGTTTCTTCCTTCTTCCTTCCTTCCTTCCTTCTTTCTTCCTTCCTTCCTTTTTTCTTTCTTCCTTCCTTCCTTCCTTTCTCTCTTCCTTTCCTTTTTATTTTCTTTTATGTTTTGCAGATTGATGTAGGGAATGGTTGTTACGTTCACGTAAGAGTCTTCCATGGCCTTTCTGAAGAAGATAATTTCGAACTTCATGGTTACCAGACTAACAAAAAAAAGGATGATGAGCTGATCTACTTCTAAGCAGCAAATTCTAAAGTAATCTGATTCTTCTCATTGTAAAGACATGCAGCCATCAATAAAGAAACATTCTTGAAATAACTGTTTTCCTCCCTCATTACTCAGCACCGTGTTGACCTTGACTTCCTAGACAATTATGTTTGAATATGGAATGTTTCATGAATTTGTACATCATCCTTGGACAATGGCAATGCTACTCTCTGTGTCATTTCAATTTTTAACCTATTTGCTGCCATAGAGAACACTGTGCTCATGGTTCAAAGTTAGTATGCCACAAAAAATGATTCCAACTAGAAACCTCATAAAAATTACAGCTCAGTTGCAATTGTGTAAAAGATCTTACCACCCCATCCTCACTGCAGGTGCATTGGTGGCTGTCAGAGCAGCACACTCCTTGATCCCTTCCTTTGCCTGGAACCCAGCATGTCATCTGTGCCTTCATGTTTGAAAATAAATTTGGTATTTTACAAGTAATGTTTTGAAACAATCATAACTGATAAGTAAGCTTCCTTCTCTCCTCCCCCATGCTTCCCTTGTACTTGAGAGTCAGTGGCAGGGATTTCTCCGTGCAAGCAAATGCTTCCTGGTGCTCACTAGAACAAATGGCGATGTGCACTTCCCACAAGGCCATTCACTTGCACAGCCACAACCTAACAATCAAGACCAGGAAATGAACACTCATGACACAATGACAGCTAGTCCCAGGTGTCACTTAACCTTTCCAACTTGTTGTGATAAACAAATAAAGTCTACTCATGTAACCAACTACATTAGTACATAGCATGACTACTATTTCTGAAATCCTTAAGTGGTATGAGCATTTATAAGTGCCTGACCACTAACCTGTTTCTTTATTGTCCTTAACAGTTTATGAAAGTAGCATCCATAAGACTAGGACTTTGAATTACATTTTAAATGAGTTCTATTTAAGTGATAGGGACACATCTTTAAACGAGAGTCGAATCATTTACACATTATGGTGTAGCAAACACAACTTTGAATTTCTATCATCATAAAAAAAACTATCTAAAATATTTGAGTCTTGCTGTTCCTTTCTTAGTCTGAAAGGAGATGCAATAATCTATTTTTACCTAGCTTGGTGGCCTGGACCTACCTCACCATAAAGTGAAGTGGTCTGGCCCCTACTGACTTTGCTTGGAACCTCTCCACAATGATGGTGACAGGGTTCACCCTGCTAAGGGTATAAGGAAGGAGCTAAAGACTTCTTTTACAAGTAACTGGACATTTGTCGAACTCACTGTTTTGGTTTGGAAGGCAGGGATTTTCTCTTTGAGCTTGCAAGAGCAACAGAGAAGCATGTAGCAAGGCACAAATAAAACAATATTCTAGATAAGAGACCTAAGAGGACCCCTTAGGTTCAGAGGACCTCAAGAGAAAGGTAAACTAGCTCTGTAGAATGACACAGACAGAAAAATTTCTAAGGAGCTACAAGTTGAGTTGTAGGATCAGGCTTGTAAATAGATGTATTGTATATAGTTAACAAAATAGATATCTCACTGAGCTAGCAGGATTGTCACTCAATTTGTAATTCCCATGATTTACTTGGTAGAAGTATTAGATCATTTAAATGGTTACCAGACTCTTTAAGGTTGAGTCAGCGTGTAAGCTTTGAAATTAATTACTTAACTCTTGAATAGTTAATCCAAATATTGACTGTATCCAATAAATATCTCATAGAAATTTTTGAAAAATCATTAAGAGTTTGTAATTGATCTCTTCTGATCTAAACGTTCTGTGGCTGGGTTTTCTGAAGACCTATCTTATGTCCTTGATTAATGATGTAATCCCCACTATGTAATTCCTCAGAGGACATTTTTGATCCCCAACAAGCAAAAAATATCTTTATTTCAACAAATAGTTTTTGTAAGGTATCTGCATTAGAATTACCCATCAAGATATCATCCATATAGTTTTTAGATAATTTATAGATAAATTACAGAAATGAGGAAATCTCTTTTTTTCTATATTCTTTGTTTGCATTCCAGATGATTTCCCCTTTCCCAGTTCCCCCCTCCCCATAAATCACATAAGCTCTCTTCCCTCTGTCCATTCCCCAATAACCCCCCTCCTATTTCTCTTCCTGGTAATCCCCTACAATGCTACATCAAGCCTTTCCAGAACCTCTCCTTCCTTCTTCTTGGGAATCATTTGATATGTTAATTGTGTCTTGAGTATTCAGAGCTTCTGGGCTAATATCCACTCATCAGTTACTGAATTCCATGTGTATTCTTTTATGATTGGGTTACCTCACTTAAGATGTTATTTTTCAGTTCCAACCATTTGCCTACAAATTTCATTAATTCATGGTTTTTAATTGCCGAGTAGCATTCCATTGTGTAAATATACCACATTTTCCGTATCCATTCCTCCATTGAGGGACATCTGGCTTCTTTCCAGCTTCTGCCTATAATAAATAAGAATGCTATGAACATAGTAGAGCATATGTCCTTATTACAAGCTAGGGAATCCACTGGGTATATGCCCAGGAGTGGTATAACAGGGTCCTCCAGAAGTGTCACGCCCAGTTTTCTGAGGAACCGCCAGACTGATTTACAGAGTGGTTGTATCAGCTTGCAACCCCACCAGCAGTGAAGGAGTGTTCCTCTTTCAACACATCCTCACCAATACCTGCTGTCTCCTGAGTTTTTTACCTTAGTCATTCTGACTGTTGTGAGGTGAAATCTCAGGGTTGTTTTGATTTGCATTTCCCTATTAATTAATGATGTTGAACATTTCTTAAGGCACTTCTCAGCCATTCAAAATTCTTCAGGTGAAAATTCTTTCTTTAGATCTGTGAGGAAACTTTTACAAATTATTTGTAATGACTGCTGAAAAAAATATTGACACAAAGGGGGGGCTCTTTAACATTCCTTGTGGCAAAACCTTCCACCCGTACCTTTTAAAAAATATTTATTAATTTTACTTATATGATTACAGTGTAGCTGTCTTCAGACACAGGACAGGAGGGCATCAGATTGCATTTCAGATGGTTGTGAGCCACCATGCTGTTGTTGGGAATTAAACTCAGGATCTCTGGGAGAGCAGTCAGTGCTCTTAACCACCTAGACATCTCTCCAGAGTCCACATGTCTGCCACATATGGCTTTGATCTTTGTTTCTGATATTCTGTTCCATTTTAGGTTTTAGGATTTAAAAGGGTGTTTTAATGTTATTAAATGCAAGGTCGTAATGCATAAATGGTCATAAGAAAATTATTTAAGATATATACAAGGAATTAAATATATCAGGTAGATACTGAAATAGTTTCTCCAAAGTTCCCAAATACAAATGGATTAAACACTGTGAAAATAATTGTTACCCTGATAGTTCTCATAGTTGTTGTTATTGTATATAATTTACTGTTATTAGAAACAAAGCCATTTTTTGAACTAAAGGGGGGAGATGTTGAGATGACCCACACATATTATATTTACCAGCTATGAGAAAGTGTGTCCTTGTGTTTTCCATTGTTAATTAAACCAGCACCAGTCTAGCAGGATATGTAAATGTCACATCCTCAACTGTTCCAAAAACAAAGGCAAACTATGCTCAAAGCCAACTGACTTACTCTCAAGTAAGGTGTGTGGCTTTTTACATAATACAGGGCTGGTGTCTTGGAGGTAGGGATGGAGAATTGGCAGACTGTCTGGGCAGGATGCAGGCAGATGCAGAGAGGACTATAGACTTCTCCTCCTCTTCAGAAAGCCTCAAGTGGGATCCATGAAAGCCCAGCAATAGAAAATATATATAGTTATAATTTTCAAATACAATTACATTATAAAAATGTGAGTCAGGAAAAGATTACATATCTGTAATCTTGCACTCAGGGGTCTGAAGGAGGATGATCAATGGGCCAAATGGGGCTACATATTGAAGATTAATCTGGGCAACACACTTTAGCCATCTACCTCAGAAAAATTATAAATAATGAACCAAACATATTATACAAATATATTAATTAGACATGTATTTGTATACTATGATACAAAAAGTGCCCTACTAAGTATAAAAAGGTATAAAATGATATTACATTAATGTATACTTAAAATTGTTCATAGAAGAAATGACAACCACAGCTGACCAAAGAGATGATTGCATATGTCTGTATTCACAGATATATTCATATGTGGTGCCTAGAACAGGCTAATGGAGACAGAAGGAAGTCGTGGCAGCTGAAGAGTGAGGGGAGAGGGAGGAAGTTAGAGCCTGACAGCTCTTAGTTGGGTGTGGAAAGGAAAATATTGTGAAATCGACATGGTAAGATTTGCACAAATTTGTGAACATACTAAAAGTCCCTTAAGAGAACACTTAAAATATCTAAACTGCATGGTATATATAGCATATAAGTTATTCAATAAAAGTATTTAATGGGTCAAATGGGGGCTCAGTGGGGAAGGGCATTTGTCACCAATCCTAATTACCTCAGTTTGGGCCTTGGAACCATGTGGTGGAAAGAGAACTGACTTCGTTAAAATATTTTCTGACAACAAATGGGCTGTGGCACACACAAACATACACACACACACACACACACACAAACACACTCATACACACAAATAAATAAAATGAATATTTTAAAAGAAGACAGAAATTACATGGAACTCTGGACTGGATACCTGTAATAAATGACATTATTGCAACAACCTGAGAAGCATGGGTAGCACCTGGGAAACAGATGTCACTGTGCCATCAGTGTTCATTCCCTGCTCTTGATTGTTGGGTTTTGGCTGTACAGAAAAATGGCCTTGTGGGGAGGACACTCTGCTGTTTCACTACTGAGCACCAAGAATTATTTCTTGGTGATAGGAAGTCACTGCCCTTGAATCTGAAGTGCTAGAGAAGCACAGGCATGGGCAGAGGACAGCTTCTTTATCAGTTATGATTGTTTCAAAACATGACTAGTAAAATAACAACTTGATTTCAAATAAGAAGGCACAGATGACATGCTGGGTTCTAGGCAAACAATGGGATCAAGGAGTGTGCCTCCCTGACAGCCATCAATGCACCTAAAGAGAGGAAGGCGTGGTGAGATCCCTTATCCAAATGTAACTGTGCTGTAGTTTTTATAAGGTTTCCAGTTTGTTCGTTCATTGTGAAGTTTCATAAAACTTTGGCATTTTTAGCAGGGCAGTAGTGGAGGTGCACACCTTTAATCCCAGCACTTGAGAAAAAGAGGCAGGCAAATCTCTGTGAGTTCTAAGCCAGCCTGGTCTATAGAGTGAGTTCTAGGACAGCCAGGACCACATAGAAAAACCCTGTCTTGAAGGCAAAAAAACCCAAACCAACCAATCAAACAAAAAACCTAGCATATTTGACATTGTGATTAAATGTCTCATTATAAATAAGTAAATAAATAAATAAATAAATAAATAAATAATACCTGCTTAATTATCTTTCTTTATGAGTAAAGAACCCAGAGTGTCTGGTAATCTTTGTATAACATCACAATTTTTTGCTTATTCTTTAATACTATGTGTTAACTAACACAGCCTCACTGGTTCAGTTTTGTAGATTTCTGTCAGGTTTGACTTACAGAAAAGGAATACGGCCTTCTATAAAAAAGGAAAGGGAACTTGGCTTGAGATTCCATTGTCTGTTCATATGTTCTGATGCTTTGGAGAAGAAGGAAACATAGCTATGTGCCCTGCATGATGCACACACACTGCATGCTTCCATTTCTGCTCTGTGCTTTCTTCTATACAACCTCTTTGTACCCTATGAGTTGGCAAAGATGGAACTTTTCAGATGAGAAGTTCCCTCTGCTGTCATGTACCCAAGCAGTGCTCCTTGGGTAAACTCTGGACTCCTCCCTCCTATCTGTCATGTCATAAACATTGACCTTCAATCACTGAGAGATCAGGACTTCAGTAACAATTGGAACGTTTTTTCATGATTTCCAGGGTAGATTTGTGATAGTGGGGAAGGCATGGCAGTAGGTGAGAGGCAACTGGTCTCATGTGTCTTATGAGGAGGCAGAGAAGGACAAGGGGGCTCTCCGCTCATTTTCTCATTCATGTTTAGTCTAGGACAACGGTATAATGTCACCTATATATAAAATTGGAGGTGCAGATTTGTATCCAAGAACTTTCTAATCATATCCCATCAAGTTGGCAGGATTAACAATCATGATTGGGCACCAGACGTCTAATAAGTGATTTCATTGGAGACAGAGCTTTGCTATTATGAGGCACAGGTTTACCTTGAACTCCCCATGTATCCCATCTTTAATATGAACTCATGATCCTCTTGAATCTGCCTCTCAGATTCTGATATCATTAGCATGTGACTCTGAACCCAGTGCTAACATCAGCCAACTTTATATGGCTTCTTCTTGTAACGATTTTTGTTGATGTTGAGAACTCAGAAAATGAGACAGTGGGGATATAGATCAGCTTTAGAACTCTTTGCCAAGCTTACTCAAGGCACAAGTTTCAATCCCTTGTACCATCAAGAAAAATAGTCTTTCCCAAGGTGGTTCATAGAACTCTTCCCTTGAAGACAGCCATAAAACCTAAAAACATTGGTCAAAATTTCCTCTTCCTTTCATGTAGGTCTTGACCATGAACAGCCTGTTTAACCAGCCTTGCCTTCTAGTAGGTCATAAAATGTTCATTCTAGGAGGTGTACTGCCAAGGACCATAAAGAGGAACTTCTGCACTGATAGACCAACAATCTGAAGAGACCAGCCTTGCCGGTTCTTCTACACAGTCTTTCATCAGTAGGTTGTGAATCTGATTGTCCAGTCATATCTGCAGTTAGCTGTCCATTGGGGTCAAATAAAAATGTTACAAATGGGGAGCTGTTTTTGGGTATTTGGGACTCCATTTCCAAAGTGTCCTCTGTCATTTATATTTTTTGATTACATAAACCTGGCCCACCTGTGTTTGCTCTGCTGTTTCCACTAACATGTGAAACTTAGAAAGAAGAGGATGAGTCTTACCCTCCTGCTTGCTTCTCCATGACATTCATTGTAATGATTCATTTTGCACTATGTCAAAAGTTTGAAATATGCTTCTTTGACGCACCTTTCCTTAAAAGCTTTATTTTCTCTTATTTTTATGACAGTGTTTCCGTGATGTAGAACTCACTAAGTAGATCAGGCTATCCTTGAACTTACAGAGCTCCACTTTTCTAGGGCTCTAAAGCACTGAGATTAAAGATCAGGGCCACCATACATGGCTGACAACTTCTGAATATCAACATAGAAATTTCTGTAGTTTGCCAACCTAAAGAACCAGGTAGCCAGTTTGTTCTCAGCTCTCAGCTCTCAGCGCTCAGCTCTCAGCCTCTCAGCCTCTCAACCTCTCAGCCTCTCAGCCTCTCAGATGTGATTCAGTTGAATTTGCAGTGTTAATAAAGCTGACTCAACCAAGTCTTTACTATGTATGTTTGCATCCTGTTGTGGATAGCCCTGGGCTTGTATTTTGATGTTAATTCCACTCCTCAGAGGGGCTGCAGATGAGGATTTGCCTTGTGAATCTTCTCCCCACCTTTACTTTTCAAATAAAGGCTTGAGCCAATGATTGGGCAGGAGGAAGTGGGAGGAGCAGAGAGTCTGGAGAGGAGCTATGGGGTATAAAACAGGAAGAGGAGGAACAACAGAAGAAACAGAGAGGCGGCAGGGAGAGAAGCTGGGGACCTGGAGAAACCCCAAGTTATATGGAATAATATAGATGGAAACAGAGTAGTGAAGTGGGAGGCTGCCCAATTTAGGCTTGTAGTTTGTTTTGTTGACTGTTGAGTTGAGCTTTCTTTTACCAGGGAACTGGGATGGAAACACAGTAGCAACAGCATCCCACTGGTTTTTCTTTTCTTGAGATCTCTGACCCATACACACTACCCACTGGAGTATCCTCTTACCTGTTTAAGGGACAGAAGCCATCAAGTGAGCTGCCCAATGCAGAAGCCTGAGGGTCATGCTTGACCTTTTTTTTTTTTTTTTTTTTTTTTTTGATATTTACGTAATGTATATGAGTACACTGTAGCTGTCTTCAGACACACCAGAGGAGGGCATCAGATCCCATTACAGATGGTTGAAAGTCATCATGTGGTTGCTGGGAATTGAACTCAGCACCTCTGGAAGAGTAGTCAGTGCTCTTAACCATTAAGCCATCTCTCCAGGCCCTACTTTGCCTTCTTATTTCCAAATATGAGCCATTAGACAAAATTGTCCTTTCTTAAAAATGATCAGGTGCCTTTTGTTCTCATGATGGTCTGGGTGATCTTTTGTAAACAAAAACTCAATGATGTTATTCTCAATGATTTAAGAAGAGAAATGGGAGAGAGAGAGAGAGAGAGAGAGAGAGAGAGAGAGAGAGAATACAAAATGCAACTTCATACAATTCAGTGAAGCCTTGATGCTCAGCCTTTGTATAACTTTATCTCTGTGTTAAGAATGGAAAAAAGAGTGAGGTGCCATCTTACCTCGGGACACTGCTCAGAATTCTAGCAGCTGGAGTCAGGGGCTTGGACTGAGACCTAGCTTACTCTAGCACAGACAACGCTGCCAGGCTCTGGTCCGCACCCAGAGCCAGAACAGATCGGCAGATCCGGGCAGCAACAGCTCAGCAACGGTCACTGACCCCTGGGGACAGGCGCACTGTGCTTTCAGCCGGGCTGCCATCTACAATAAAACCAACTAACTCCAGAGATAAACAGATGGCAAAAGGAAAACGCAGGAACATTACTAACAGAAATCAAGGTAATATGGCACCATCTAAACCCAATTCGGCAACCACAGCAAGTCCTGGATACCCCAGCACACCAGAAAAACAAGAGTTAGATATAAAAGCACAGGTCATGATGCTCCTAGAGGAACACAAAAAAGACATAAACATATCTCTTAAAGAAATGCACGGGAACATCAATAGGGTAGAAGCTCTTACAATGCAAACACAAAAAACACTTAAAGAACTCCAGGAGAATATGGGCCAACAGACAGAAACCAATAAAGAGGAAATGAGAAAATCAGTTAAAGAAATGCAGGAGAACTTGAAACAACATGCAGAAGTCATGAAAGAGGGAGCACAAAAATATATTAAAGAATTACATGAAAGCACAAACAAACAAATGAAGGAACTGAGCAAAACCCTCCAAGATCTGAACACAGAGGTGCAAACAACTAAGAAATCACAAAAGGAGGCAACTTTGGAGATAGAAAACCTTGGGAAGAAATCAGGGGTCATAGATGCAAACATCAACAACAGAATACAAGAGATAGAGATAAGAATCTCAGATGCTGAAGATAACATAGTAACCATTGACTCCACAGTCAAAGAAAATGCAAAATCCAAAAGGCTTGTAACCCAAAACATCCAGGAAATCCAGGACACAATGAGAAGACCAAACCTAAGGATTATAGGGATAGATGAGAGTGAAGATCTACAACTTAAAGGGCCAGCAAATATCTTTAACAAAATTATGGAAGAAAACTTCCCTAACTTAAAGAGAGAGATGCCCATGAATATACAAGAAGCCTACAGAACTCCAAACAGACTGGACCAGAACGGAAACACCTCCTGTCACATAATAATCAAAACCCCAAATGTACTAAACAAAGAAAGAATATTAAAGGCAGTAAGAGAAAAAGGCCAAGTAACATATAAAGGAAGACCTATCAGAATCACATCAGACTTCTCTCCAGAAACCATGAAAGCTAGAAGATCCTGGGCAGACCTCATGCGGACCCTAAGAGAACACAAATGTCAGCCAAGACTACTATACCCAGCAAAACTCTCAATCAACATAGATGGAGAAATCAAAATGTTCCATGACAGGCCCAAATTTACACAATATCTTTCCACTAACCCAGCTCTACAAAGGACAATAGGAGGAAAACTCCAATAAAAGGAAGGAAACTGCACCCAAGAAAAAGCAAGACAGTAACCTTCTTCCATCAAACTCAAAGGAAGATAACTACTCAAAAACAAAAATAACATAAAAAATGTCAGGAAGTAATAATCTCTATTCCTTAATATCTCTTAATATCAATGGACTCAATTCCCCCAATAAAAAGACATAGACTAACAGACTGGATACGGAAACAGGACCCTACATTTTGCTGCTTACAGGAAACACACCTCAGAGTCAAAGACAAACACTACCTTAGAGTAAAAGGATGGAAGACAATTTTGCAAGCAAATGGTCACAGGAAGCAAGCTGGAATAGCCATTTTAATATCAGATAAAATTGACTTTCAACCCAAAGTCATCAAAAGAGACACAGAAGGTCACTTCTTGCTAGTCAAAGGAAGAATCCACCAAGAAGAACTCACAATTCTAAACATCTACGCTCCAAATGTAAGGGCACCCTCATTCGTAAAAGAAACTTTACTAAAGCTCAAAGCACACATTGCACCTAACACAATGATTGTGGGGAACCTCAGTACTCCACTATCCACAGTGGACGGATCAGAAAAACAGAAACTAAACAGGGACACAGAGAAACTCATCGAAACTTTGGACCAATTGGATTTAACAGATATATATATATATATATATATATATATATATATATATAACATTTCACCCTAAAGCAAAAGACTATACTTTTTTCTCAGCTCCTCATGGTACCTTCTCCAAAATCGACCATATAATTGGACACAAGACAGACCTCAACAAATATAAAAAGATCTAACTAATCCCATGCCTCTTATCAGATCACCATGGAGTAAGAGTGTTCTTCAATAGCAACAAAAACAACAGAAAATCCTCATACATGTGGAGGCTGAACAATATTCTACTCAATGATACCTTAGTCCAGGAAGAAATAAAGAAAGAAATCAAAGATTTCTTAGAATTTAATGAAAATGAAGGCACAACATACCCAAATCTATGGGACACAATGAAAGCAGTGCTTAGCGGAAAACTCATAGCCCTGAGTGTCTCCAAAAAGAAACAGAAGAGAGCATATACTAGCAACTTAATGGCGCACTTAAAAGCTCTGAAACAAAAAGAAGCAATTTCACCCAGGAGGAGTAGAAGACAGGAAATCATCAAACTCAGGGCTGAAATCAATCAAGTTGAAACAAAGGGAACCATACAAAGAATCAACAAAACCAGGAGCTGGTTCTTTGAAAAAATTAGCAAGATAGATAAACCCCTAGCCAGACTTACCAAAGGGCACAGAGACAGTATTCAAATTAACAAAATTAGAAATGAAAAGGGAGATATAACAACAGAAACTGAGGAAATTCAAAAAATCATCAGATCCTACTACAAAAACTCAACGCAACTGGAGAATCTGGAGGAAATGGACAATTTCCTAGACAGTTACCAAATACCTAAATTAAACCAGGATCAAATAGATCGTCTAAACAGACCCATAACCCCCAAAGAAATAGAAGGGGTCATAGAAAGTCTCCCAACCAAAAAAAGCACAGGACCAGATGGTTTTAGTGCAGAATTCTATCAGACCTTCAAAGAAGTCCTGATACCGATACTCTTCAAACTATTCCACAAAATAGAAACAGAAGGAACACTACCCAACTCATTCTATGAAGCCACATCAGCAAACTGTCCCAGGGGAAACCTAGTCATCTAGTGGTGCAGAAATAGCCTTAGAGGCCCACAGGAGGTTTCAGCACCAGCCAGTGTCAACAGGACCAACTAACACCAGAGATAATCAGATGGCAAAAGGCAAACACAGGAACGTTAGTAACAGAAATCAAAGCAATATGGCAGCATCTGAACCCAATTCCCCAACAACAGCAAGCGCTGTATACCCCAACACTCCAGAAAAACAAGGTTTGGATTTAAAATCACTGGTCATGATGCTGTTAGAGGAACACAAGAAGGACATAAATAAATCTCTTAAGGAAATACAGAAGAAAATGGATCAAAAGTTAGAAGCCCTTACAAGGGAAACACAAAAATCATTTAAAGAAACTCAGGAGAATATGGCTCAAAAGATAGAAGCCAATAAAGAGGAAATGCAAAAGTCACTTAAAAAAATAGAGAACTTGAGTCAACAGGCAGAAATCATGAAACAGGAAACACAAAAAACTCTTAAAGAATTACAGGAAACACAAAGAAGTGAAGGAACTGAGCAAAACCATCCAGGATCTAAAAACAAAAGTAGAAACAACTAAGAAATCACAAAGGGAGACAACTTTGGAGATAGAAAACCTTGGGAAGAAATCAAAGGCCATAGATGCAAATATCAATAACAGAATACAAGAGATAGAAGAAAGTCTCAGATGCCAAAGATACCATAGAAAGCATTGACTCAACAGTCATAGAAATTGCAAAATGCAAAAAGTTTGTAACCCAAAACATCCAGGAAATCCAGGACACAATGAGAAGACAAAACCTAAGGATTATAGGTATGGATGAGAGTGAAGATTTACAAATTAAAGGGCCAGCAAATATCTTCAACAAAATTATGGAAGAAAACTTCCCTAACTTAAAGAGAGAGATGCCCATGAATATACAAGAAGCCTACAAAACTCCAAACAGACTGGACCAGAACAGAAATACCTCCTGTCACATAATAATAAAAGCCTAAATGTACTAAAAAAGAAAGAATATTAAAAGCAGTAAGAGAAAAAGGCCAAGTAACATATAAAGGAAGACCTATCAGAATTATACCAGACTTCTCACCAGAGACCGTGAAAGCTAGAAGATCCTGGTTGGATCTCATAGAGAATCTAAGAGAACACAAAGGCCAACCAAGACTACTATATCCAGCAAAACTCTCAATAACCACAGATGGAGAAACCAAGATATTCCATGATAAAACCAAATTTACACAATATCTTTCCACAACCCCAGCCCTACAAATGATAATAGGTGAAAAACACCAATACAAGATGGGAAACTACACCCTGGAAAAAGCAAGATAGTAACCTTCTTCCATCAAACTGGGCCAGTAGGTGGGACTTCCGAGTTGGACACGGCAAGAGAAGGAAGAAAATGTTAGAGCTTTTGGAACTGGGATAGTGAAAGAGCAAGGTATAGCTGCTAAAGTTTCCTGGTATCATGGCGGATCAGTCAGGATTCTCCACCAGAGAAATCAGATTTAATAAGGCTTATAAGATTTTATTTTAGTTGTTGCACCCAGAAATTGAGTTAGCAGTATTTCTGACCCAAGTTTGCATGGTGTTTTTCTTCTTGTGACAATTCCACTGGGTTCCAGAGAGAAAGGTACTGCTGCAAACTGTGGCTTTGCCTGATGTGCATCACAAAGGCCATAGGGGTTTAAAAGCATGGGGCTGGAATGGTAGCGAACCACCAGTGGGAATCTAGTGAGCTGAGTGGAGAGATTGTGGAGTTCTGAGTCAGAGTCTCCACAATATAAAAACAGGTCAGCCATTGCTCACCAGTGCATGGCTGGCCAGGACGCCAGCCAGAGAGTTGCTAGCTTAAGATGAGAAGCATGCTGATTTGTTTTTAATATTTCCCACAAGAGGTGGAAGCCATATATTTCTCATTTCTGTGATTTCCAACACTTAACTCAGAAATAAATCATGAATCAAATATGAAAATTTTATTTGATATCAATATTTTTCCTGAATGCGCCGACTCACTGGGATTTCTGGTTGTGGCAGGTCTGACCCCTGACAAGCCTCCTTTTAACATTCTGGTGAGTTGCTACTTTTCTGGGCAGGATGCTGAGAGGAAATGCTCTGGCCATCAAAGAGACACAAGATTTTAACTGCACTCATGAACGCCTCCTCTACAATGGATCATCTCCACATTACCTGAGGGATTGGAGAAATGAGTGTGGCCTCAGGCAGGTCTTACAGCATCCCTGAGAGGAAATGCTGAGTGCAGTTGTGGGGAAATGAGTTGGGGGAAGTGAGCAAGCATGTGTGTCCAGGACTCAGGTGTGGTGAGCATGGTTCCTCCCTGCAATCTCTGTGCCAATAATGTCATCCTGTTGGGTCATTTGAGGAAAGACATACATAACCTGAGTTTCTAAATATGATAAACCTTGATGAGTTCTTTAAAGAGAATACTTAATAATTTCAAGGAGGGTTGCTTAGAATCCCCTCCATTTTATGAAGTTAATAAAGCTGTATAGGATGGAGTTTTACTTGGAATTTCAAAAAGTTTATCCCCAAACACGAAGAATAAAGTGGCAAACACCTTCATTTCTTCTACAGCTGTACTTTCACCAACCCAAGTCTCTCTTATTTATTCATTCATTTATTTATTTACTTTTTTTCAGACAGGATTTCTATGTATACAAACTATTGACTGTATTGGAACTGATTGTGTAGTACATGCTGACCTTGAACTCCCAGATATCTGTCTGTCTCTGACCCCTAGTGCTGGGATTAATGATATGTGCCACCAGGTCCCATGATTCTATTTGTTTAGAGGGTATTGCATGTAGCCCAGGTTGACCTAGAACATACTCTGTGATCCAGGCTTTCCTGAAACTACTATGAACCTTGAACTTCCTACCTTCCTGCCTAAAGACATGTCCTTACATGCCTGATCTTTCTGACACTACTTCCCAAGTTTTGGAATTACAGTCTTTAGATAACTGATCAGTTAACAGCCCAACCATTTAAAATGTAAGGCATCTCTTTAAAAGTGTTAGGTATCAAGAGGATAGTGCTAGGAAGAACAGGGAATAGGGCACAGCAAAGAGACAGGGGCTTGCTACTCACCCATCCCTGCTTACTGGGGTGATTCCATTAGAGAGAAATGGGAGAGACATGTTGAGTTCTGAGTGACAGAGATATAGATAAGGATAATAGGTAGAAAACAACAATACAAGAAGGGAAACTACACCCAGGAAAAAGCAAGATAGTAAACTTCTTTCATCAAGCCCAAAAGGAGGTAACCACTCAAATATAAAAATAACATCAAAAATAACAGGAAGTAATAATCTATACTCCTTAATATCTCTTAATATCAATGGACTCAATTCTCCCAATAAAAAGACATAGACTAACAGACTGGATACATAAACAGGACCCTACATATTGCTGCATACAGGAAACACACCTCAGTGTCAAAGACAAACACAGCCTCAGATTAAAAGACTGGAAAACAATTTTACAAGCAAGTGGTCTTAGGAAACAAGCTACAGTAGACATCCTAATATCAGATAAAATTTACTTTCAACCTAAAGTCATCAAAAGAGACATGTAAAGACACTTCTTACTGGTCAAAGGAAAAATCCACCAAGAAGAACTCTCCATTCTGAACATCTATGCGCAAATACAAGGGCACCCTTACTCATAAAAGAAACTTTACTAAGCTCAAAGCACACATTGCATGTAACAGAATAATTGTGGGTGAATTCAACACTCCAATCTCCTTAATGGACAGATCAGGAAACAGAAACTAAACAGAGACACAGTGAAACTAATTGAAGCATTGAACCTATTGGATTTAACAGATATATACAGAACATTTCATCCTAAAGCGAAAGAAAATAACTTTTTCTCAGCACCCCATGGTACATTCTCGAAAATCGACCATATAATTGGTCACAAGACAGACCTCAACAAATTTAAGAAGAACAAAATACTCCCATGCCTCCTATCAGACCACTATGGAATAAGAGTGGTCTTCAATAGCAAAAAAATAAAAAATAAAAAAAAAAAGGAAAGAAAGAAAGAAAGCCCACATACACATGGAGGCTGAACAACGTTCTACTCAATGATACCTTGGCCAATGAAGAAATAAAGAAATCAAAGACTCCTTACAATTCAATGAAAATGAAGGCACAACATAGCCAAATATATGGGACCCAATGAACAAAGAAAGCCCTGCTAAAGAGGAAAACTCATAGCCCTCAGTGCCTCCAAAAAGAAACTGGAGAGAGCATCCACTAGCAGATTACCGGCTCACCTGATGGCCCTGGGAAAAAAAGAAGCTAATTCTCCCAGGAGGAGTAGAAGACAGGAAATCCTCAAATTCAGGGCTGAAATCAATCAAGTAGAAATAAAGAGAACCATACAAAGAATCATCAAAACCAGGAGCTGGATCTTTGAGAAAACAAACAAAATAGATAAACCCTTAGCCAGACTACCAAAAGGACACAGAGACAGTATCCAAATTAACAAAATTAGAAAGGAAAAGGGGGATATAACAACAGAAACTGAGGAAATTCAAAAAATCATTGCATCCTACTATAAAAGTCTATATTCAACACAACGTGAAAATCTGGAGGAAATGGACAATTTCCTAGAAAGATACGAAATACCAAATTTAAATCAGGATCAAATAGATCAACTAAACAGTCCCATAACACCTAAAGAAATAGAAGTGGTCATAAAGACTTCCAACAAATAAAAGCACAGGACAAGATGGTTTCAGTGCAGAATTCTATCAGACCATCAAAGAAGACCTAACACCAATACTCTTCAAATTATTCCACAAAATTATTCCACAAAATAGAAACAGAAGGAACACTACCCAACTCGTTCTATGAAGCCACAATTACGCTTATACCAAAACCACACAAATATCCAACAAAGTAGAACCACAGGCCAATATCCCTTATGAATACCGACACAAAGATACTCAATAAAATTCTTGCCAATCGAATCCAAGAACACATCGAAACGATTATTCACCATGATCAAGTAGGCTTCATCCCAGGGATGCAGGGATGGTTCAATATACAAAAATCAATTAATGTGACCCACTACATAAACAAACTTAAGGATAAAAAACACATGGTTATTTCACTAGATGCTGAAAAAGCATTAGACAAAATTCAGCATCCTTTCATGCTAAAAGTCTTGAAAAGAACAGGAATTCAACGCCCATACCTAAACATAGTAAAAGCAATATACAGCAAACCAGTAGCCAACATCAAATTAAATGGAGAGAAACTTGAAGCAATCCCACTAAAATCAGCAACTAGCCAAGGCTGCCCCTCTCTCCATATCTTTTCAATATAGTGCTTGAAGTTCTAGCTAGAGCAATTTGACAATGTAAGGAGGTCAAAGGGATACAAATTGGAAAGGAAGAAGTCAAACTATCACTATTTGCAGATGATAGGATAGTATACTTTTTTTTTAATTTTCTATATTCTATGTTTACATTCCAAAGGCTTTCCCCTTTCCCAGTTCCCACCCACCATAGTTCCCATAGTTCCTCTCCCCCCCCAACTGTTCCCCAATCATTCCCCCTCCCCCCTCAGTTTCTTTACTAAACTGGATGCAATCTTTACAGGCCCAGGGTCCTCTCCTTTCTTCTTCTTGGGAATCATTTGACTTGCTATTTGTGTCTTGTGTATTTAGGGCTTCTGGGCTCATTAATATCCACTTATCAGTGATTGCATTTCATGTGCATTCTTTTGTGATTGGGTTAATTCACTCAGGATGATATTTTCCAGGTCTAACCATTTACCTACAAATTGCATGAATTCATTATTTTTAATTGCTGAGTAGTATTCTATTGTATAAATATACCACATTTTCTGTATCCATTCCTCCTTTGAGGGATATTTGGGCTCCTTCCAATTTCTGGCTATTATAAACAAGGCTGCTATAAACATAGTGGAGCATGTGTCCTTATTGCATGCAGGGGAATCCTCTGGGTATATGCCCAGGAGTGGTATGCCAGGGTCCTCTGGAAGTGACATGCCCAATTTTCTGAGGAACCGCCAAACTGATTTCCAGAGCGGTTTTACCATTTTGCAATCCCACCAACAGTGGAGGAGTGTTCCTCTTTCTCCACATCCTCGCCAGCACTTGTTGTCTCTTGAGTTTTTAATCTTAGCCATTCTGACTGGTGTGAGGTGGAATCTCAGGGTTGTTTTGATTTGCATTTCTCTAATGACTAATGATGTTGAACATTTCTTAGGATGCTTTTCAGTCAGCCATCCGAATTTCTTCAGGTGAAAATTCTTTGTTTAGCTCTGTACCCCAATTTTTTTTGTTTTTGTTTTTGTTTTGTTTTTTCAAGACAAGGATAGTATACTTTTGACCCAAATAACTCTACCAGAGAACCCCTACAGTTGATACACAACTTCAGCAAAGTGGCTGGTTATAAAATCAACTCAACCAAATCAGTAGCCTTCCTGTACTCAAAGGATAAGCAGGCTGGAAAAGAAAATGAGGAAATGACACCCTTCACAATAGCCAGAAACAATATAAAGTATCTTGGCATGACTCTAACCAAACAAGTGAAAGATCTGTATTAGAAGAACTTCAGATTCAATGCAATTCCCATCAAAATCCCAACTCAGTTCTTCACAGAGTTAGAAAGAGCAATTATCAAATTCATCTGGAATAACAAAAAACCTAGAATAGCTAAAACTATTCTCTACAGTTAAAGAATTTCCTGGGGAATGAGTATCGCAGACCTCAAGCAGTACTACAGAGCAATAGTTAAAAACTGCATGGTATTGGTACAGTGACATACAAGTAGATCAATGGAATAGGATTGAAGACCCAGAAATGAACCCACAGACCTATGGTGACTTGATCTTTGACAAGGAAGCTGAAACTGTCCAGTGGAAAAAAGGGAGTCTTTTCAACAAATGGTGCTGGCTCAACTGGAGGTCAGCTTGCAGAAGAATACACATTGATCCAGTCTTATCTCCTTGTACTAAGCTCAACTCCAAATGGATCAAGGAACTCCACATAAAACAAGACACAGTAAAACTACTAGAAAAGAGAATTGGGAAGTTCCTTGAGGACATGGGCAGAGGGGGAAACTTCCTGAATAGAACACCAACAGCATATGCGCTAAGATCAAGAATTGACAAATGGGACCTCATAAAATTACAAAGTTTCTGTAAGGCAAAAGACACTGTCAAGCAGAGAAAATGGCAACCAACAAATTGGGAAAGGATCTTCACCAACCCTACATCTGACAGAGGGCTAATATCCAATATATACAAAGAACTCAAGAAGTTAGACTCCAGAGAGCCAAACAATCCTATTAAAAATGGGGTACAGCTGGGTGGTGGAGGCACATGCCTTTAATCCCAGCACTTAGAAGGCAGAGGCAGACAGATTTCTGAGTTCAAGGCCAGCCTGGTCTACAGAGTAAGTTCCAGGACAGCCAGGGCTACTGTCTTGAAAAACAACAAAAACAAAAACAAAAAAATTGGGGTACAGAGCTAAACAAAAAATTTTCACCTGAAGAAATTCGGATGGCTGACTGAAAAGCATCCTAAGAAATGTTCAACATCATTAGTCATTAGAGAACTCCAAATCAAAACAACCCTGAAATTCCACCTCACACCAGTCAGAATGGCTAAGATTAAAAACTCAGAAACAGCAGGTGTTGGGGAGGATGTGGAGAAAGAGGATCATTCCTCCACTGTTGTTGGGATTGCAAGTTGGTACAACCACTCTGGAAATCAGTCTGGCGGTTCCTCAGAAAATTGGGCAGGACACCTCTGGAAGACCCTGCTATGCCACTCCTGGGCATATAACCAAAGGATTCCCCAGCATGTAATAATGATACATGTTCCACTATGTTCATAGCAGCCCTATTTGTAATAGCCAGAAGCTGGAAAGGACCCTGATGTCCCTCAGTGGAGGAATAGATTAAAAAATATATGGTATATATACACATGGAGTACTATTCAGCCATTAGAAACAATGAATTCATGAAATTCTTAGACAAATGAATGGAGCCAGAGAACATCATCATAAGTGAGGTAACCCAATCTCAAAAGAACACTCAGGGTATGCACTCACTGATAAGTAGATATTTGCCTAGAAGACTGGAATACCTAAGACACAATCCACATATCAAATGATGTCCAAGAAGAAGGATGGAAGGGCCCCTGATTCTGGAGAGGATTAATGCAGCAGTGTAGGGAAATACCAGAACAGGGAAGAGGGAAGGGGTAAATGGGGAAACAGGGTGAGGGAAGAGGGCTTATGGGACTTGCGGGGAGGAGGGAAGCATGGAAAGGGTGTAATCATATGAAATGTAAATTAAGAATATATTGAATAAAATAAAATTTAAAAAAAGATCAGAAAGGGGTAAGTGTTGTAGATGGGCCTAGTGCTGTTTGTATTTTGATGCTAATTCCACTCTCCTATGAGGGGCTGCAGACAAGGAGTGAGTCACATACTCAGGTGACTTCTTTTTTTTTTTTTTCCCTAGAGACAGGGTTTCTCTGTATAGCCCTGGCTGTCATGAAACTCACTCTGTAGACTAGGCTGGCCTCAAACTCAGAAATCCACCTGCCCTGCCTCCCAAGTGCTGGGATTAATAGTGTGTGCCACCACTGCCTGGCTTCTCAGGTGACTTCTAAGAACCAATCCCATAATGAATAAAGGAATCACTGGGGGCGAATAGGTGGGACTTCTGGGTTGGACAGAGGAAGAGAAGGAGGAAAGGGTTGGAGAGCTTTTGGAACAGGGATAGTGAAAGGGCAAGATGTAGCTGCTAAAGTTTCCTGTTATCATGGCAGATCAGTCAGGATTCTCCACCAGAGGAATCAGATTTAATAAGGCTTACAAGAATGTTGTACCCAGAGTTGTTGCACCCAGAGATTGAGTTACCATTATTTCTGAGTCAAGTTTGCATGGTGTTTGTCTTCTTGTGACAATTCCACTGGGTTCCAGAGAGAAAGGTACTGCTGCAAAGCATGGCTTTGCCTGATGTGCACCACAAAGGCCATGGGGGTATAAAAGCATGGGGCTGGTATGGTAGCAACCCACCAGTGGGAATCTAGTGAGCTGAGTGGAGAGATTGTGGAGTTCTGAGTCAGAGTCTCCACAAGATAAAAACAGGTCGGCCATTGCTCACCAGTGCATGGATGGCCAAGCCACCAGGCAGAGTTGCTAGCTTAAGATGAGAAGCATGCTGGTTCGTTTTTTAATATTTCCCACAAGAGGTGGAAGCCATATATTTCTTGTTTCTGTGATTTCCAACACTTAACTCAGAAATAAATCATGAATCAAATTATGAAAATTTTATTTGATATCAAGCTTTTTCCTGAATGCGTCGACTCACCTGGATTTCTGGTTGTGGCAGGTCTGACCCCTGACAACCCTTCTTTTAACATTCTTGTGAGATGCTACTTTTCTGGGCAGGATGCTGAGACGAAATGATCTGGCCAGCACAGAGACTCAGGATTTTAACTGCACTCATGAACTCCTCCTCTACAATGTATCATCTCCACAGTACCTAAGGGATTGGAGAAATGAGTGTGGCCTCAGGCAGCTCTTACAGCATCCCTGAGAGGAAATGCTGAGTGGAGTTGTGGGGAAATGAGTTGGGAGAAGTGAGCAAGCATGTGTGTCCAGGACTCAGGTGTGGTGAGCATGGTTCCCCCCCTGCAATCTCTGTGCCAATAATGTCATCCTGTTGGGTCATTTGAGGGAAGACATACATAACCTGAGTTTCTAAATAAGATACACCTTGATGAGTTCTCAAAGAGAATACTTAATAATATCAAGGAGGGTTGCTTAGAATCCACCCAGTTTTATAAAGTTAATAAAACTGTTTATGATGGACTTTTACTTGCAATTTCAAAAAGTTTATCCCCAAACACGAAGAATAAAGTGGCAAACACCTTCATTTCTTCTACAGCTGTACTTTCACCAACCTCTCTCTCTCTTATTTACTCACTCATTTATTTATATACTTTTTTGAGACAGGGTTTCTATGTATACCAACTATTGGCTGTCTTGGAACTGATAGTATAGACCAGGCTGATCTTAAACTCCCTGATATCTGTCTGTCTCTGTCCCCTACTACTGGGATTAATGATGTGTACCACCAGCTTGATATCAAATATAATTTCATAATTTCAGGTTGTTTAGAGGGTATTGCATGTAGCCCAGGTTGACCTAGACTTACTCTGTAGCCCAGGCTTTCCTCAAACTCACTATGAACCTTGAACTTCCTACCCTTCTGCCTAAAGATATGTCCTTATGTGCCTGATCCTTCTGACACTACTTCCCAAGTGATGGGATTAGTCTTTATGTAACTCATCAATTAACAGCCCAACCATTTAAAATGTAAGGCATCTCTTTAGAAGTGTTGGGTATCAAGAGGGTAGTGCTTGGGAGAACAGGGAATAGGGCACAGCAAAGAGACAGGGGCTTGCTGCTCACCCATCCCTGCTTACTGAGGTGATTCCATTAGAGAGAAAGGGGGGAGACATGTTGAGTTCTGAGTGACAGAGACATAGATGTTTGTTACTTTATTCTGTTCTTCTGTATTTAAATAAATCTAAAAAGAAGAAAAAAATGAAATATGCAGATCTAAAAATTGCCTAAGAATTTCATGAATTCATTGTTTTTAATAGCTGAGTAGTATCCCAGAGTGCAAATATACCACAATTTCTGTGTCAATTCCTCCTTGGAGACATCTGGGTTCTTCCCAGCTTCTGCCTATTATAAATAGGGCTGCTATAAACATAGTTGAGCATATGTCCTTATTACATGCTGAAGAATCCTCTGGGTATATGCCCAGGAGTGGTATAATGGGGTCCTCTGGTAGAATCATGCCCAGTTTTCTTTGAAACTGTCAGACTGATTTCCAGAGCGGTTGTACCAACTTCCAATCCCACCAGCAATGGAGGAGTGTTCCTCTTTCTCCATATCCTCACCAGCACCTGCTGTCTCCTGGGTTTTTTATCTTAGCCATTATGACTGGTGTGAGGTGAAATCTCAGGGTTGTTTGGATTTGCATTTCCCTGATGACTATGGATGTTGAACGTTTCCTTAGGTGCTTCTCTGCCATTCGATACTCCTCAGCTGTAAATTCTTTGTTTAGCTCTGTACCCCATTTTTTAAATAGGGTTATTTGGCTCTCTGGAGTCTAGCTTCATCCTAAGTGAGGTAACCCAATCAAAAAAGAACACACATGATATGCACTCACTGATAAGTGGATATTAGACAAGAAACTCAGAATACCTAAGACACAATTCACATATCAAATGATGCCCAAGAAGAAGGAAGGAGAAGTCCCTGGTTCTGGAAAAGCTCAATGCAGCATTGTAGGGGAATACCAAGACAGGGAAGCAGGAGGGGTTGATTGGGGAGCAGGGGAAGGGGAGAGGGCTTAGGGGACTTTCAGGGAGGGGGGAACCAGAACAGAGGAAATCATTTGAAATGTAAATAAAGAATATATCTAATAAAAAAGTAATAAATCGCCTTTCTTTAGATTTACAGAACCCACAGAGTGTCTGGTAATTTATATATATGGTTAGGATCTTAGGCTTCTTCTAATCCTGTACGTCAGCGAACATACCCTTCCATATTTGTACATTTCTGTAGTGTTTTACTTAAAGGAAAGATCGGACTGTCTAAATAGGAAGGAAAGGGAACTTTGCTTGAGGGCCTGGAGTCGAACTTTCTTGAATGAGATGCAGAGGTTTATAACCAAGGTGTTTCTAACCAAATCCTGACTTGTTGATTGTTATCCAGAGTTCTAATAATTGATTTCACTGGAGACAGAATTTGGTTTTTATGTAGCACACACAGGCTTTCCTTACACACCTCATGTAGTCCATCTTGATCTTGAACTCGAGAATCTGTCTCTCAGATTCTCTTAAATCTCTCTCTCAAATTTTGGGACTATAAGCATGTGACTCTGTGTCCAGTGCTAACATCTTCCAACATTAAATGGCTTGCTCTTGCTGATGTTCAGAAGTAGGAAATGATATGTTTAGGCTGGGGATGTAGCTCAGTGTTGGAGCTCTTGGCCAAGGTAGCTCATGGCACTAGGCCAGTCCCTAGTGCCCCCAAGAAAAGATATTCTTTTCCAAAGCAAGGCCAATCACTTGAAGACAGCCATAAACCCGAGAAACCTTGTTCAAAACTTCCTCTGCCCTTCTGTTTAAGATTTGACTTTCCTTGCCTTGTAAGAGGTCATACAATCTTCATCCTAGGAGGGGTTCTGCCCAGAACCATAGAGATGGACCACCTCACAGATAAACCAAGAATCTAAACAGACTAGCCTTGCTGGTTCTCCTGCCCAATCTTTCATTAACAGGCCATTAACCTCCCTGTCCAGTCACATCTGCAGCAAGCTGTCCAGTTTGGGGCAATTAAAACCATTAAAGAAGAACAACTGTCCTGTAATTCTTTAAGGGAATTTTGTGTTTCTTCTTTAAGGGCATCTGCCTGTTGACCCCTGATCGCCTGTACTTCTTTAAGGGATTTTTGTGTTTCCTCTTTAAAGGCTTTTACCTGTTGACCGATGTTCTCCTGTATTTCTTTAAGGGAGTTATTTAAGTCTTTCTTGAAGACCTCTATCAGCATCATGAGATATGATTTTAAATCCAACTCTTGCTTTTCCTGTGTGTTGGGGTATCCAGAACTTGCTGTGGTGGGAGAACTGGGTTCTGATGTTGACATTTGGCCTTCATTTCTGTTGAAAGGCATCTTGTGCTTGCCTTTCACCATCTGGTGCTAGTTGGAATTATTGTCTCTGGCTGGAGTTTGTTCCTCCTGTGGGCGTGTAAGCTTGTGTCCTTACTCCTCTGAGCTCAAAAGTGAAAGCACTGCTGGGAGATCTCTCTCTCTCTCTCTCTCTCTCTCTCTCTCCCTCCCTCCCTCCCTCCCTCCCTCCCTCCTTCCCTCCCTCCCTCTCTCTCTCTCTCTCTCTCTCTCTCTCTCTCTCTCTTTCTCTCTCTCTCTCTCTCTCTTTCTCTCTCCTGGCAGGCTATGCACAGAAGACTGGAGTCTCCCAGCTCCCCAGTGCAAATGGATGTAGGCAGGAAGACTTCCTTCCCAGCTGCTCCACTGATCATAAGCCCTGTGTGCTCCTAGCTGGGGCCCCTCCAGAGAGAAGGTGGAGATCTCACCTCTATGCTCATAAGTGAAAGCCTGCTGGGAGATCACTCCCTCCTGGTGGGCAGTGCAAAGAAGGTTGTAGAGTGTTCTGGCTCCCTGGTGCAAATGGCAGCAGAAAGACTTCTGTCCCAGCTGCTCCACTGATCACAGAAGGCTCAGTTTAATGCATTCATAAATAGTTGTGGCTCTGGCCTGTAAAGATCTAATAACCTTTTTCCATTCAGCATTATTGTTCTTACAAACTAAAGAATCAATTAATACTTCTCTTGCGTCTGGAACTGATATTGCTCCTTTTACAGTTAAAGTTATCTTGGCAAATGATTCAGATTGTTTTCATTGTAGTTCACCCTTCTCTCAAGCATTTAAACATACTGCCTGACGTTATGACACCTTGCTCTAAGGTGACATAATAAAACAGAGTCTGCATTTGTAACAGCATATTCATTTTTACCTAGCAACTGGTCCTTGACAATATTAACCCTTCCAGTCTTATTATGTGGCTCCATGCCAAAAGCCTCCTCTCTCTTCCATGCCAGCCAGTGTATTTGAGGGCCATCTTCTAAGATAGCTGTTATTAAATCTTTCCGATCTTTAGGAATTACATGATGTTACATGGATTAATTATTTAGAACTTGTTTCACATATGGCGAGTACATGCTATAGGCTACAATCGCATCTTTAATTCCTTATAGAACCAGCATCTCTATGGATTGCCATCCAAATCCATCCTAAACTGTGGGTTACTTTACTGGAAATAATTGCTTTATTGTAGCTGGGAAAATTATTGTAGCTTTTCTAATAGTCCTGTATAATGGTAATTTTAAAAGGTGTATCATTTTTCTCTGTAGGGAGAGGTGCTGATACTAAAGTCTGGTTCCCTAGTGGTTCTTGATTCGGTCAATAAAGAGGCTAGGAGCCAATGGTTGGACACAAGGAACAGGTGGGATTTCTGGGTCCCAGGAGGAGAAAGGAGATGCAGGGAAAGAGAAGGGGCTTTTGCTGCCATGCATTAGGATGAGAAGAAAGCAGCAGTCATGTAAGGCTACGGGCAGCAGGACCTGCAGCCTCTGCCATGGAGCTGATCTCAGAGTTAAGCCAGGAGGTGCTAGAGTGCAGGCCTCATGGTCACCAACAAAGGTGGAAGCATATTTGCTTGTTTTTTTTTTAATTACATACAATTCAACATTTCTCTAGCCCAGCTAGCTATGAAAGGAATAAGACTGGCACTAATTTGAGGGAGAAGGACAAGGAGATGCTTTCTTTTATACTCTTATGTTTAAAGAGGTCAGAGAAAACTGTGATCATTATAAATAGGTCTACTGTAATAATTAAAAAGAAACTACACCGAGTACAGATGGCCTCTGCTGTAGTGTTTTCCTATTTTAACACAGAAAATATTTTCTTTTTTGAATCTTACTAATATTTCTTTTCTTTGGAGACTTTATTATACTCAAGTTTAAAATTTCTTTCTATGACTGTCAATACTCAGTTCCTTCCCTTTTTGCAGCATCTATGCATATTTACAAAACATTTCTTCTTATTTCTCTTTCACTGTTTCAAAAGATAATGTTTATTTCAGTACTTAAGCTTCTCTAAACTGTCCTCTGGGAACTGACTACTCCTTTCTGGGCATACATTACTGACTCTGAGGTCTGGGATTTCGCTCATCTGACTCCAGCTGATGCCTCCCATCATGCTCCTGTGCCTGGATTCTCTCTCTGGGTCTTGTGTCTGGAATTCATATTTTTACCCTGCATCTCATGCCCCACATTGGTGCACCAGATATTGCAGGGCTTTCCTCAGACAACTTTTGAGGTTTCATAGACACATGGACACAGGTACACAGTTTAAGGCTGTCGGCCTTTTGCTGAGGCAGTCTCTCAGCTAGCCTCTAACTTAACCCCACTTCTCCAAATGGTTCTCACTGCACCCTTCCCAGCTCTCTCCGGCCTCCATGCGGACTTTCTTCTGCATCTGTACATATCTTCATCTGCACAGAACTCCTGCCTGTTCTACTACCCTAGTTTAAGATGTCAACATTAATTATGGAAAGAGCCACACCCATCGTGAATCAGTTGACTTTGGAGGCTAGATGACACTGCAGCTTGCCTTTCATTTTTGAAGAAGTCTGAAAGTGACAAACATTTACATATCCTATTAGCCTGGTATCAACTCAATTAACAGAGAGAGGGACTCTCTCTCTCTCTCTCTCTCTCTCTCTCTCTCTCTCTTTCTGTCTTTTTTTTCATGGTATGTTTTTTTCTTGGTTTCTGTTTTTATTCTTTTCAAATTAGTTATTTATATTATTTATTTGCATCCCAAATGCTGCTTCTATGTCCCAGTCCCTCTTTGCATAGACCTTCCTCCCATCTCCCCTCCCCATCACCTCTGAGAGGGTAGCCACACCTTGGGTATCCCCCTACCCTGCCTCATGAAGGCTTTACAGGATGAAGCTCATCCTATTCTACTGAGGCCAGACAAAGCAACCCTCTGCTTCATATGTGCCTGAGGCCTCAGACCAGCCATGTATGCTCTTTGGATGGAGACTTAGTCTCTGGGAGCTCCAAGGGGATTAGCTTAGTTGACACTGTTGGTCACTCTTAGGGTTGACACCCCCTTCATTTCCTTCAGTCCTTCCCCCTAACTCTTCCATAGAGGTTCCCAACCTCTTTCCCATGCTTGGATGTGGGTATCTGCCTCTGTCTCAGTCAGCTGCTTCACAGAGCCTCAAAGAGGACAGCCATGCTATGCTCCTGTCTACAAGTGCAACAAAGAAAGCATCAGTAATAGTGGCAAGGACTGCCCATGAGATAGAGCTCAAGCTGGACAGTCAATGGACAGCCATTTCTTCAGTCTCTGATCCATTTTTGTCTCTGTATTTCTTTTAGAAAGGAGCAATTTGGGGTCAAAACCTTTGTAGGTAAGTTTGTATCCCCGTCTCACTATTGGGGGTCCTGTCTGACTAAAGAAGGGGATCTCTTCAGGTTCTATATTTCCACTTTTGAGAGTTTTGTCTAAAGTCACCCACATTGAGTTCTGGGTGCCTCCCCTATCCCATCCCCTAAAGATCTCTTCCCCCCACTGAAAGTGGAAACTTAAGAAGTGATGGGTGTTGTTTTGCTGGGACAAACACATGACAGCGTATTTTCCTAAATCAGACACAATGAAAGGACAGTTTGTTAAAGCAGACACATGAAGGATTGTTTTGCTGAGGGGAACACAGGTGAAAGGCTAAGGCAGAACCATGAAGGAAAGTTTAGCTGAAGCAGACACAGGTAAAAGGATGTTCTGCTAAAGCAAGCATGTAAAAGGACATGAGATGAAGGATTCACAAATGCATTGGGTCTGTCTTAAATAGTTGAGCTCATTTTGTCTAGATTACAGAGAGAGAAATTAACCAAAATCTTTTGCTGGTGTTCTGGTGGCTTCTTGCTTGTTCTGTGGACTTGGGCCAATTGGCAGAATCATATTACTGAGACAGACTCACATGCTGAGGCAGGACACATGGTGGGACAAGACCTGTGAGGACACTTGATGTTTGGAGGAAGTGTAAACAGGACTCAGTGGACAGTGGAGGAGCCTGAGGTTGGCATGCTTGCACAGCTAAACTTCTCTTGGTCTCACCTCTTCACTGATCTTTGTTTTATTGAGAGGCAGAGTGGAGGTCTTTCCTGGAGTTCTGTTGGCCTAACGTTGTGATATTCCAGATGAGGCCTGGTTGTTCCTGTTAGGTGTTTAGCTACAGCTACCCCGACACTAATGAACTGGAATTAAGGTATACCCACAGTGTTTGCAAATAGATTAAGCTATTGATGCAGACCTGTAAACTTAACTGCTGATGTATTGAAAATGCAGATGGATTTCCTCCAAAGAACAATTTTTTTTCTTTTCTTTTCTTTTTTTTTTTTTTTTTTTTTTTTTCCGTTTTTCGAGACAGGGTTTCTCTATGTAGCCCTGGCTGTCCTGGAACTCACTCTGTAGCCCAGGCTGGCCTTGAACACAGAAATCCGCCTGCCTCTGCCTTCCAAGTGCTGGGATTACAGGCATGCACCACCTTGCCCGGCTTCAAACAACAATTTCTATACAGGTCCACTTCCTATTTCCTACTACCTCTGGTGGGTGGTGGGCTAAAAGGGAAGTTAAAGCATCTAAGAACTATCATTAAAAGATGGACATGAAAAATTAAAATTACACCCATGTCCCACTCACAGCACCTATATATTTCTATTCAGTTTCCTTGCCTCCTAGGCATCTCTCCTATCTCCCCCATACCTGATCCCGTCCCCCCTTTCTTTTTATTTAATTTTATTGGGTCTGTCAATGTGTCATGGGTATTCTCTACATTTTGCTAATATCCACTTATCAGGGAATACATACCATACATGTTCTTTTGGGTCTGAGTTCCCTCACTCTGAATGATATTTTCTAGTTCCCTCATTTTCTTGAAAAATTCATGTCTTTGTTTTTCATAGCATTCCATTGAGTAAGTGAACCACATGTTCTGTATCTATTCCTTGCTTGAGGGGCATCTAGTGTGCTTCCAGTTTCTGGCCTTTATGAAAAAGGCTGCTATAAATACAGTGGAGCACAAGTGAAATACTTTTTCATACCCAGTAAAGACAATGTCTGTAGCCCATCTCAACAATTTGTGAGGTATAATATGAGTTTCAGGTTCTGAATACAGTGTAGAACAATGAAATCAAGCAAATTAATCCATCTATCATCTCAAACACTCAATATTTGTAATGAGATGGTGAATAAGAACCCAAGAAGGGGCCGCGGTTAGACAGAGCCCTGAGACCTGCCACCATTTTGGAGCTGGTAGCCTGGCAAGGTACGCAGTGAGCACCAGAGTGAACGATTTCCCAGGGTACAGCCTGCCTGGGTGCCTTCCTCACCAGGGAGCTGGGCAGCACTACAGCTACCTGCTCAGGTGGGAGAGCATCTGATCTGCAGGAAATCCCGTAGAGGGACAGAGACCCAGGGACCGATATCTGCACCATCTTGTATCCCACAGTTTAACCAGGGAAGCTTCTGGTCTACAGAGAGCCCTGTGGATAGACAGGACTCCGTGGTCTGACACTCTCTTGGGGAGAGAAGCTCAACCAGATGGAGCCCTGCAGACTGAGAGAGCCACCATCTAGGCTTCGGCAGTTCAGCCAGGGAAGCCCCAGTCCTGCAAGAATTCCTGCCATTAGACAGAGCCCTGAGACCTGCCAGCACCTTGGAGCTCATAGACTAACCAGGCAAACCAGGAGGAGACCATAGGAGGCCAGATAAGCACCAAGAGGCAAGCGAGGAGGAGACTTGAGTCCAGCCCAGCAGAGCTGAGGAGGTAATTCAGAGCCCAGTGGTGGAAACCTTCCAGTTTCCGCCTCAGGAGCATAGACGCCCTCTGAGACAGCAGCACCAAATGCCAGGCTCTCAGAAGCTTTAAAAAACCAACCAGTAATGACAAGACCAACTAACTCCAGAAATAAACAATTGCAAAAGTCAAACATGGGAACATTACTAGCAGAAATCAAGGCAATATGGCGGTATCCAAACCCAGTTCCCCGACAGCAGTTAGTCCCAGACACCCCAAAAAACCAGAAAAGCAAGATTCAGATCTAAAATCACTGGTCAGGATGCTGTTAGAGGAACACTTAGATAAATCTCTTAAAGAAATACAGGAGAAAATGGATCAAAAGTTAGAAGCCCTTACAAGAAAAACACAAAAATCACTTAAAGAAATTCAGGAGAATATAGATCAAAAAATCGAAGCCAATAAGAAGGAAATACAAAAATCACTTAAAGAAATACAGGAGAATGTGGGTCAACAACTAGTAGTCATAAAAGAAGAAACACAAAAATCTCTTAAAAAATTACATGAAAACACAAACAAGCAAGTGAAAGATCTGAGCAAAACCATCCAGGATCTAAAACCAGAAGTAGAAACAACTAAGATATCGTAAAGGGTGACAACTTTGGAGATAGAAAACCTTGGGAAGAAATCAAGGGCCATAGATGCAAATATCAAAAACAGAATACAAGAGTTACACGAAAGAATCTCAGATGCCGAAGATACCATAGGAATCATGGACTCAACAGTCAAAGAAAATGCAAAATGCAAAAAGCTTGTAGTCTAAAACATCCAGGAAATCCAGGACACAATGAGAAGACCAAACCTAAGGATTATAGGTATAGATGAGAGTGGAGATTTACAATTTAAAGGGCCAGCAAATATCTTCTACAAAATTATGGAAGAAAACTTCCCCCAACCTAAAGAGAGAGATGCCCATGAATATACAAGAAGCCTACAGAACTCCAAACAGACTGGACCAGAACAGAAGTACCTCCCATCACATAATAATCAAAACCCCAAATGTACTAAACAAAGAAAGAATATTAAGGGCAGTAAGAGAAAAAGGCCAAGTAACATATAAAGGAAGACCTATTAGAATTACACCAGACTTGTCACCTGAGACCATGAAAGCTAGAAGATCCTGGGCAGATATCATGCAGACTCTAAGAGAACACAAATTTCAGCCAAAACTACTATACCCAGCAAAACTCTCAATCTCCATAGATGGAGAAACCAAGGTATTCCATGACAAAACCAAATTTGCACAATATCTTTCCATAAACCCAGCCCTACAAAGGATAATGGGGGGAAACTCCAACACAAGGAGGGAAACTACACCCCAGAGGAAGCAAGATAGAAACCTCCTCTCATCAAACCCCAAAGAAGATAACCTCTCAAATATAAAAAATAATTTCAAAAATGTCAGGAGGTAATAATTACTATTTCTTAATATCTCTTAACATCAATAGACTCAATTCCCCAATAAACAGACATAGACTAACAGACTGGATACAGAAACAGGACCCTACATTTTGCTGCATACAGGAAACACATCTCAATGTCAAAGACAAACAGTACTTAGAGTAAAAGGCTGGAAGACAATTTTACAAGCAAATGGTCTCAGGAAACAAGCCGGAGTAGCCATTCTAATATCCAATAAAATTGACTTTTAACCTAAAATCATCAAAAGAGACCCGAAAGGTCTCTTCTTGCTGGTCAAAGGGAAAATCCACCAAGAAGAACTCTCAATACTGAACATCTATGCTCCAAATGCAAGGGCACCCTCATTCGTAAAAGAAACTTTACTAAAGCTTAAAGCACACATTGCACCTATTACAATAATTGAGGGTGACTTCAACACTCCACTCTCCTCAATGGACTGATCAGGAAAGCAGAAACTAAACAGGGACACAGTGAAACTAATTGAAACTTTGGACCAATTGGACTTAACAGATATATATATATATATATATATATATATATATATATATATATAGAGAGAGAGAGAGAGAGAGAGAGAGAGAGAGAGAGAGAGAGAACATTTCATCCTAAAGCAAAAGAATATACCTTTTTCTCAGCACCGCATGGTACCTTCTGCAAAATCGATCATATAATTGGTCACAAGACAGATGTCAACAAATACAAGAAGATTGAACTACTCCCATGCCGCCTATCAGACCACTATGGAGTAAGAGTGGTCTTCAATAGCAACAAAAACAACAGAAATCCTACATACACATGGAAACTGAATAATACTCTACTCAATGAGACCATGGTCAAGGAAGAAATAAAGAAATAAATCAAAGACTTTTTAGAATTAATGAAAATGAAGGTTCAACCTACCCAAATCTATGGGACACAATGAAAGCACTGCTAAGAGGAAAACTCATAGCCCTTAGTGCCTCCAAAAAGAAACTGGAGAGAGCATACACTAGCAACTTAAGGGCACACCTTAATGCCCTGGAACAAAAAGAAGCTAATTCACCCAGTAGGAGTAGTAGACAGGAAATCATCAAACTCAGGGCTGAAATCAATCAAGTAGAAACAAAAAGAACCATACAAAGAATTAACAAAACCAGGAGCTGGTTCTTTGAGAAAATCAACAAGATAGATAAACCCTTAGCCAGACTAACCAAAGGGCATAGAGACAGTATCCAAATTAACAAAATTAGAAATGAAAAGGGGGATATAACAACAGAAACTGAGGAAATTCAAAAAATCATCAGATCCTACTACAAAAGCCTATACTCAACACAACTGGAGAATCTGCAAGAAATGGACAATCAATGTAATCCACTACATAAACAAACTAAAAGAAAAAACCACATAGTCATCTCATTAGATGCTGAAAAAGCATTTCACAAAATTCAGCATCCTTTCATGCTAAAAGTCCTGCAAATAACAGGAATTCAAGGCCCATACCTGAATATAGTAAAAGCAATATACAGCAAACCATTAGCCAACATCAAAATAAATGGAGATAAATGTGAAGCAATCCCACTAAAGTCAGGGACTAGACATGGCTGCCCTCTCTCTCCATATGTTTTCAATATAGTACTTGAACTTCTAGCGAGAGCAATTAGACAACATAAGGAAGTCAAAGGGATACAAATTGGAAAGGAAGAAGTTATGGTCACTTGATCTTTGATAAAGGAGATACAACATCCAATGGAAAAAAGATAGTCTTTTCAACACATGGTGCTGGTTCATCTGGAGGTCAACATGCAGAAGAATACGAATTGACCCACTCTTATCTCCTTGCACTAAGATAAACTCCAAGTGGTTCAAGAACCTCCACATAAAGCCAGACACACTGAAACTAATAGAAAAGAAACTGGGGGAGACCCTGGAGGACATGGGCACAGGGGGAAAGTTCTAGAACAGAACACTAATAGCTTATGCTCTAAGATCAAGAATTGACAAATGGGACCTCATAAAATTACAAAGTTTCTGTAAGGCAGAAGGAGAAAGTGGCAACCAACAAATTGGGAAAAGATCTTCAGCAACCCCACATCCGACAGAGGGATAATATCCAATATATACAAAGAACTCAAGAAGTTAGACCCCAAAGAACCAAATAACCCTATTAAAAATTGGGGTACAGAGTTAAAGAATTTTCACCAGAAGAAATTCAGATGGCCAAGAAACACCTTAAGAGATGTTCAACATCATTAGTCATCAGGGAAATGCAAATCAAAACAACCCTGAGATTCCACCTCACACCAGTTAGAATGGCTAAGATTAAAAACTCAAGAGACAACAGGTGTTGGCAAGGATGTGGAGAAAGAGGAACACTCCTCCACTGTTGGTGGGATTGCAAGGTGGTACAACTGCTCTGGAAATCAGTCTGGTGGTTCCTTAGAAAATTGGGCATGATACTTCCAGAGGACCCTGTCATACCACTCCTGGGCATATACCCAGAGAATTCTCCTGCATGCAATAAAGACACATGCTCCACTATTTTCATAGCAGCCTTATTTTTAATAGCCAGAAGCTGGAAGGAGCCCAGATGTCCCTCAAAGGAGGAATGGATAGAGAAAATGTGGTATATTTATGCAATGAAATACTACTCAGCAATTAAAAACAATGAATTCATGCAATTTGTAGGCAAATGGTAGGATCTAGAAAATATCATCCTAAGTGAATTAACCCAATCACAAAAAATACACATGAATTGCAATCACTGATAAGTGGATATTAATGAGCCCAGAAGCTCTGAATGCTCAAGGCACGATTAGCAAATCAAAAGATTCCCAAGAAAAAGGAAGGAGAGGACCCTGGTCGTGAAAAGACTGGATCCAGTTTTGTAGGAGAGTACCAGAACAGAGAAATGGTGGGGAGGGTGATTGGGTAATGGGCGGGAATAGGGAGGGAGAGGACTTATGGGACATATGGTGAGGGGGGAACTGGGAAAGGGGAAAGCGTTTGGAATATAAACAAAGAATATAGAAAATAAAAAAAAATTTAAAAAAAAACAAAACAACAACAAAGAACGCAAGAAGGAGGGTTTCTGTCTGGCAGTATTAAGCGCAAAGAGCTTGAGGTGTCTTCTTAGAATTGAATGAGGCCAGCAACTAGCAGGTGCCAAGTAGGACACTACATTTAAATAAGGTTAGGCAAAGGTTGAGGATCAAGGCTTTGTATAGCCTTGTATAGGCTTTGTTGAGGATAGTTCATTGTATAAGGTTGGGTTTTGTGCTCTCTCTCTCTCTCTCTCTCTCTCTCTCTCTCTCTCTCTCTCTCTCTTTGTGTGTGTGTGTGTGTGTGTGTGTGTATCTTGGGGTCTTTATGTGTGTGTAATTTGTTCTCTGTCTCTCTTTAAAAACAATGGTGATTATGTGTATTCCACCAACTCTCTGCTCCCACTCCCCCACTATATCTTCAAAACATTCTCTTCCTATCATGATATCCTTTCAAATTAGCACTGGCTACAGAAAGGCTGACTGATCCTGGTGGTTTGATCTTATTTAGGTGACCACAGCTGCACTGAGTTCTTGTATAGGGTGGCCTGGTCAGTGAGTTCTTGCATATGTGGCCTTGTCCCACTCAGAAGACAGTGTGGCAGAGCTCTCTATCTCATTCCCCACTGATTTTCATCCTCAGTATTCCATTATTCTCAACCATCTCCCAGTCCTCTGCCAATCTCAAGAGGAACGATGCCTAGGTTCTTCCTGCACTTGTTGACTTTATTCTATGAACAACTTCAGAAAAATAGATGTCAACGAGAAATGGTTATTGCCTTCAATCTCAGTGCTGATAGACAGAGGCACATGGAGATCTGTGAGTTCAAGGTTAACCTGATACACATAGTGAGTTCCACATTATCTAGAGATTCTCAGTGAAACACTGTCTCAATTAAAAAAAAAACATTTTTAAATAACTTTTTTTAAAGAAAGGTGTGTCAAAGAAGCATATTTCAAACTTTTCACTCAGTGCAAAATGAATCATTATAACGAATATCATGTAGGGGCATGTAACAGGGTAAGACTCATCCTATTCTTTCTAAGATTCACACACTTATGATGAAAGGCAACAAAAAAAAGTGCAAGAGATTTCTGTAATCAGCATTTTAAATGACACAGGAAACTTTGGAAACGAAGACCCAAATACTCAAAAACAGCTGCTCATTTTTCATATGTTTATTTGACCAAAAATGAACAGATAATGCAGATGTGACTGGACAGGGAGGTTTATGGACTACTGGTGAAAGACTGGGCATGAGAACCAGCAAGGCTGATGTGTTCAGATTTTGGACTATCTGTGAGGAGGTCTATCTCTATGGTACTGGGCAGAACCTGTCCTAGAATGAAGATTGTATGACCTCCTAATGAGCAAGGCTGGTTAAGCAACCTACTCAAAGTCATCTACACAGGACAGGGGAAGTTTGAACAGGGATTCTAGGTTTTATGGCTGTTTTCAAGACATCAGGTAGGATTCTATGATTCACCTTGGCAAAGAATATTTTTTCTTGTTGAACTAGGCATGGAAACTAGTACCTTGAGCAAACTTCACAAAGAACTCTACAACTGAGCTATATCCCCAACCTTAAACTGTCATTTACTGAGTCTGAACATGAGCAAAGAAATTTACAAGAACAAACAGTATAAAGTTGGCAGATGTAAGCACTGGGCACAGAGGCACATGCTTATAATTGCAGAATCTGTGAGACAGATTCAAGAGGATGATGAGTTCAAGGCCAAGTGGGGTACATAGGGATTTAAGGAAATATTATGCTACATATTGCAAAGTTCTCTCTCTTTCTCTCTCTCTCTCTCTCTCTCTCTCTCTCTCTCTCTCTCTCTCTCTCATGAAAACAATTATTAGAACTCTGGTTGACTGTCATGATGGGTAGGAAATTTTGTCCACGTGATGGGATTTGGTTAGAAAGACCTTGGATAAAAACCTCACTGAAGAATATTTGATTTGGGGTCTATTGAGATGGGATAACCCACTTAATATATAGGTGACACTATACCATTGTCCTAGACTAAACAAAAAGAAAATGATCTGAGAGCCAGCACGTGTCCTTCTTTGCCTCCTGACACCAGACCCATGACACGAGGTGCCTCATGCCTTCCCCACCATGACAAATGGACCCTGGAAATCATGAAACAAAGTTCTAATTGTTACTGAAGTCCTAGTCTCTCAGTGCTTGAAGGTCAATGTTTATGAGATGACGGCTAGTAGGGAAGAGTCAAGGGTTCCCCCAAGGAGCACTGCTTGGGGACATGACAGCAGAGGGGATAGCTCATCCACAAAGTTCCATCTTGGCCAACTCATAGGGTACAAAGAGGTTGTATAGGAGAAAGCACAGAGCAGAAAAGGAAGCATGCGGTATGTCTGCATCATGCAGGGCACATAGCTGTGTTTCCTCTTCTCCAAAGCACAGGAACATATCAACAGACAGTGGACCCTCAAGCCAAGTTCCCTTTGCTTCTTGTTACACATCTGTATTTCTTTTTTGTAAGTCAAAACATAGCAATTTATAAAATTGACCCAGTGAGGCTGTGTCAGTTGATGCACAGGATTTTTTTTTTTTTAAAGTCTAAGATTCTGATGTTATATAAAGATTACCAGACACTCTCAGTACTTTTGTTTTTGGGTTATTCTTTAAAATTTATTTATTGTAATATGGTAAGTATACTGTAGCTGTCTTCAGACACACCAGAAGAGAGCAGTGGGTCTCATTACCGATGGTTGTGAGCCACCATGTGGTTACTGGGATTTGAACTCAGGAACTTCAGAAGAGCAGTCAGTGTTTTTTAACCACTGAGCCATCTCTCCAGCCCCCCCCCACACACACTTGTTTCTATACATCTAAAGAAAGGTGATTTAGCAGGGGTTTTTTTTTCTGACATAGTCTTAGTCCAATATTAAGAAAGGTCTTCAATTGTTCTTAGATATGAGTATTTCAGTTCTATCTTAATTTTTAGAATCATTTAAATAAAGAAGAATACAATAAAATGACAGACATCTATGTCTCTGTCACTCAGAACTGAACATGTCTCCCCCCTTCTCTCTGGTGAAATCACCCCAGTGAGCAGGAATGGGTGAGCAGCAAGCCTCTGTCCCTGTGCTGTCCCTGTTCCCTGTTCTCCCTAGCACTTCCCTCTTGACACCAACACTTCTAAAGCCTTATCTTTTTACATGGTTAGGACATTACCTGACAAGTTACCTACTGACTATAATCTTATCACTTGGGAAGCAGAGGCAGAAGATCAAATATTTAAGCTCATGCCTGTAATCCCAGGACTCTACAGGTGGAATCAAAAGAGTAAGAAATTCAAGGCTCAGAGTGAGTTTGAGGACAGCCTGGACTACAGTGTGAGTTCCAGTCCAGCCTGATTTATATGCAAGCTCTTCTTAAAAAGGAAAATCACAAGGCATTGTGGGGCACATCTTTTATCCTAGTACTGGGGAGGCAGAGGCAGAGGCAGGGAGGTCTCTGTGAGTTTGAGGCTAGCCTAATCACAATGTGAGTCTGAGGACATCCAGGGCTACCCAGAGAAACCTTGTCTCAACAAAATAAAAACAAAATAAAAAACCAAAGTACAATGCAGCAGAAGAAATGAGGGTGTTTGCCATGTTATTCTTCATGTTTGGGGATAAACACTTTAGAAACCACAAGTAAAAGTCTACCTTACACAGTTTTATTATCTTTATAAAGTTGGGTGGATCCTGCACATCCAGCATTGACATTATTAACTATTCTCTTTAAAGAACTCATCAAATGTTAACATATTTAGAAACTTGAATTATTCATGTCCTTCCTCCTATGACACAACAGGATGACATTATTTGCAAAGATTGCAGGGAGGGACCATGCTCACCATACCTGAGTCCTGGACACATAAGCCTACTCACATTCCCCACCACACTTGCTCCAACTCTGCTCACTATTTCCTGTAAGGGACACAGTAAGCCTTGCCTGAGGCCACACTCATTTCCCCATTCCCTCAGATAGTGTGGAGATAAGACATGAGAGGTGGAGCTTATGGATCCTTTAAAACCCTGAGTCTCAGTGCTTGCAGGATCATTTCTTCTCTGCATCCTGCCCAGCAATGAAGCAACTCATCAAAATGATGCTTGGAGGTACTTCAGAGGCCAAACCTGCCACACCAGAAGTCCAGGAGATCGCTGACAGGGTGAGTCCATGTGCTTCAGGAAGAGGCTTGATCCCAGGCCAAACTCCCAAAATTTGATTCATAATTTGGCCCCGAGTTGAGTGTGAGAAGTGACAGAAACCAGAAATATATGATTTTTTTTGGACATATATGCAGCTAAAAGTGGAACATAATACATTTCAGAGAAATGTTAAAATTCCAAGAGTAAAATCAGACAAACCATACTCTTTACTGAAGCCTCAGTTTCCCCAGTAGCTGAAGGAAAATCATGCTGGATCATCTCTACACCTCACATGTCTGATCACAGGAGCTTTAATTACTGATGGAATTTTCCTGTCGCTCTAGTTGAAGCTGATACATGGAGGCACATAAGGTTGTTAAGGGTCCCTGAGCTGATTCCAGGATGTAATGCCCACCAAACCATCACAGTCCAAATAGAACTCAATGTTCCTAGCAAGTTAATGCATGTTGCTTAACTGTGATCTATATTTGAAAAAAAAAATGTATCTTGTTGCCTGTTTTGCAAAGGAGAATTAAGAAGGTAGGTTTGCAATCTGTCACCCTATTTTCTTAGATCTAGAGAAGCAGATTGAAACATAGATATTAACAAGATAACCTTTCCTGGCAAGGAGCTTTGCTGTTTTAAAAGCCTGTGTTTCTGTCCCACCTCTCAGTTGATTTTCAAATCCCCCAGGAAGGCAAGGATGCATTCCATTGTATCACATTGTTTCCTCTCTGAAGTCGAATAATCTTGGAGGTCAGGATCAGTTTGTTTTGTTATTTGCTTATGTGTTTGTGTGTGTGTTTTAGACCTGGTCTCACTAGATGGTCTAACTTGCAGAGACCTCAGGCTAGCCTCAAACCCACGGCTCTCCTGCTGCCTTAACTTCTCAAGTGCTGGGATTACAGGCATGTGCCACCATGCTAGGCACTGTCAGATGTTATGTGAGTAGAACTGGTGGGAATCTCCATGCTTAGGGCACTGAAGATTCTAGACGGTGTCACAGTCCTCAAATTAATACCAAACATTTAAGGGTAAACAGTTCTCACTCACAGGTTTATTTCTGTAAATATCTTGGAGCATTTTATTTTCGAGGAATATTAAATCTTTAAATCTACATTAGAATCCTCATATCAAGTTGGTGTTCTCAACCTTAAATGTGCACATGAGTCACCTGTTGCTGTAGACAGAATGCAGATCTGACTAAAGAGGGATAGACAGGCCTGAGTGTCCTCATTTCTATCAAGGTCTCTGGAAGTCTGAGCACTCCTAACCATGACTTCACTTTTCTGTGGGAACAGATATATTGAGCATCCTAGAAGGCTTGGGGGAGATAGGGCCTTAAAATAGGATGCCAAGGAAAAGTTCTCCATTTACCTGTAAGACGAAAGAGCTAAAAGGACTAACTAAAATAACGTGCATAAAAAGTGTTTCAAAAACAAATATGCACGGATGAGACACAGCTGATATTTCTGTTCAGTGAAATAAAAATCTCCCTGTTCCAGGAACCAGGCCTGTAGGGGGATAGACAGGGAAATATAGTCATTTAAAGTAAATAATTTACAGCAGATTTTATTGATTTTTTAAACAGTTGGTCATCTGGTTATCTAGAATAATTGTTCTTTTGAAACAGGTATCTTCCTATTTCTCAGAGTGGTATAAACCTCACGAGTTCCAGTAATTCTTTTGCCTCTGTCCTCCAAGTGCCAAGGACTACTGGAGCGTGGCATCCTGCCTGGCTAGAATAATTTTTGAACATGATACTTTCATGAGTTCTTTTAGAATTTTATAGATACATAAAAGACATTTAGATCCTACAATTTTTAAGGCAGGAAGCTACTAGAAGAACATATATTGATAATTACACCATCTGTGGATGACATTTTCAATGATAAAATTTATCAGAACTGTGTTCTTCTAGATCTAGAGAAGCAGATTGAAACATAGATATTAACAAGGTCATCATACCTGGCAAGGAGCTTTGCTGTTTTAAAAGCCTGGGTTTCTGTCCCACCTCTCAGTTGATCTTCAAAACTCCCAGGAAGGCAAGGATGCATTCCATCCTGTGTTTAGATGATGAAACCAAGACTGAAAATGCTTAAAAGCCACCCAGATGAGATACTAACCTGTCCTTTCCCATTGTACATCCTCAGCACACTGTGGAGTTCTGCAGGAATGTGGGAAGGGAATGCAGGAAACTTGCCTTCTCTGTGGAAGCCAGAGACTCAGGCTTAAGTCACCATGAGAGATGGATAGACAAGAACCATTACACAGGGACATTTCCTGAGTCACTCCTAGGTATTGAGTATCTGGCTATAAACTGTAGAAGATTCATAAAGGCTGAACAAAGGCCTCTATTACCCCCAAATTAACAGTATAGCAGAATCAAAATATCTAGGGAATATTATAAAATAAACCTTAATTAAACACTGTTTCATGATCACGGTTTAAGTCCAAATAGATATTAGGCACCCCTTCCAATACTTTTACTGTCAGATAAACAGGCATAGGGTGGTAGCTCAGCTCCCAGATGTCACTCATCTGTCCTGTCTTGCAGGAGAAAGCCTCAGGGGACAACTCCCACTAAAGTTTTGGGAGGCAGAGAAACAGGCAATAAATTGTGTATTTTTAGGAAGCGTTTTCTCAATCACAGCAGTCATTCCCCTACAAAGAACACAATAGGCCAGATACTATGAAATATCCTTATTAAATCAGAGAATTCAGTCTACTCCTCTGAGATTATGGTCGGTTGGGTCCCTATTCAGTGTCAGGCCAGAGAGGGGTATTGTATCCCTAGAATGATCTGAGGGTGCCCAGAGAAAATCTCCACTACGTGCTGTTTACTTTGTATTTGGTGAACAAATATGGATGTACTTATTGGGGTCCTTCATTGCAAATCATGACTACAATGGGTTTGTTTTTTATATTTTTATTTTAAAGTGTGTGTGTGTGTGTGTGTGTGTGTGTGTGTGTGTGTGTGTATGTGCACTAATTGTTGAGGCAGGACTCACTGGGTAACCCCAATTAGCCTGGAACTTTCTATCTAGCCCACACTGCTCTTGAATGTCATTCTCCTGCCTCAGTCTTTCGGGTTCTGAGATGGGAGGCGATGGCTTGAGCAGCCAGCCCAGGTTCGTCATCATCCCTAAGGACTCTTAGCAGGATCAGGTTCCCAGTTTTGTGAAGCAGAAAACCTGAGTCAACGCAGCTCTAACATCATCCCTTAATTTTTCCTCATTAGATCAAACCACAGCTGGAAGAGAAAACCAAAGAGAAATATGAAAAATTCGAAGCTGTTGAGTATAAAACTCAAGTCGTCGCTGGAAAAAATTACTTCATTAAGGTTAGACACCTGCCTCCCTCAAGCACTGATGTGATTGTTTCCTGTTGCTCCAACCCTACCTTCATTTCTGCCATTGGTCTTTAATAAAGACACTTGCAAGTAGATGACCCTCAAATCCATTCGATGACAGGATATTTACCTTGTATTTCCTCATGAATACAGAAAGCTTTCTTATGTGGTTCTTAATTTCTAGAACCCTGTAGAAAATGATGGTATAACAGTTCAGAGATTGGTTTACTGCCAAGGCTACTTTTTCTATCATTTGGATGTAGAAGCTAACATTTTAGTGTATGTGATTTGGCCAGTGCCTTAGATCATTTTCCAACTCAAAACCTCCTATTTCTGTGTGATCAAATTACATTTACTTAAAGAAAGATGTCAATCATTAGCTGAAAAAATAATTCAAGCCACTTTCATCCTTTAAATGAATAGTTATTAGTATAATTTCAATTATTTTTAAATTATATTTATACATGAGTGCTCTGTCTACATGTATGCCTACATGCCAGAAATGGGCATCAGGTCCCATTATATATGGCTATGAGCCACCATGTGTTGCTAGGAACTGAACTCAGGACCTCTGGAAGAGCAGTCAGTGTTCTTTACTGCTGAGCCATCTCTCCAGCTCCCAAATAATTCTTTCCATAGCTCAAGCAGGTCCAACTGATGGCACTCCAGTGACAGTATAAAGCCATATTTACAGTATTTTATATACATTTTAGGAGCTGGAGAAATAACTCAACTATTAAAATCAGCTTTTGCAGAAACCTCAAGCTCTGTGACCAGCACCCATGTCAGGTGGCTCACAATCAGTTGTAACCCCAGCTGTAAAGATCTGATACCTCTGATCTCTGAGGGCACCTGCTCCCATGTGTCCATAGACATTTACTTAAAAACACACAACTTTTTAAACTATAAAACAGATTCTATATTAAAAAAATTAAATTAAATGTTTTCCTGATTAAGTTCTAATAAAAAACTTTCTGACATTCTAGTGATATCAAAGGAAACAATTCAAAAATTGTTGATAATAAATCAACTGTTTTATCAACTGTTGATAAATATCAACTGTTGATAAAATATCAACTATTGATAATAAATAGGAGATATATTTATCTCTAAGTATTAAACAATGTTAATCATGACTGAAAAGAAAGCAGACAGTCAAGTGCCTTTGCTTCCTCTGCTTTGTATTGGACTAAAACACAGTGGCATATTTTTTCTTTTTAAAAAACAGTTTCTTAAGCTATATGCTTTTTTTATGAGATTATTTCTTCTTTTTTTTTTAAGTTTTTATTTTCTATATTCTATGTTTACATTCCAAGGGCTTTCCCCTTTCCCAGTTCCCACCCACCATAGTTCCCATAGTTCCTCTCCCCCCCCAAATATTCCCCAATCATTCCCCCTCCCCCCTCAGTTTCTTTACTAAACTGGATGCAATCTTTACATGCCCAGGGTCCTCTCCTTTCTTCTTCTTGGGAATCATTTGACTTGCTATTCGTGTCTTGAGTATTTAGTGCTTCTGGGCTCATTAATATCCACTTATCAGTGATTGCATTTCATGTGCATTCTTTTGTGATTGGGTTAGCTCACTCAGGATGATATTTTCCAGGTCTAACCATTTACCTACAAATTGCATGAATTCATTATTTTTAATTGCTGAGTAGTATTCCATTGTATAAATATACCACATTTTCTGTATCCATTCCTCCTTTGAGGGATATTTGGGCTCCTTCCAATTTCTGGCTATTATAAACAAGGCTGCTATAAACATAGTGGAGCATGTGTCTTTATTGCATGCAGGGGAATCCTCTGGGTATATGCCCAGGAGTGGTATGCCAGGGTCCTCTGGGAGTGACATGCCCAATTTTCTGAGGAACCTCCAAACTGATTTCCAGAGCTGTTTTACCATTTTGCAATCACACCAACAATGGAGGAGTGTTCCTCTTTCTCCACATCCTCGCCAGCACTTGTTGTCTCTTGAGTTTTTAATCTTAGCCATTCTGACTGGTGTGAGGTGGAATCTCAGGGTTGTTTTGATTTGCATTTCCCTGATGACTAATGATGTTGAACATCTTTTAAGGTGTTTCTCGGCCATCCGAATTTCATCTGGTGAAAATTCTTTGTTTAGCTCTGTGCCCCATTTTTTGATAGGGTTATTTGGTTCTTTGGGGTCTAACTTCTTGAGTTCTTTGTATATATTGGATATTATCC
Organism: Apodemus agrarius; assembly: GCA_964023405.1. NCBI lineage: Eukaryota > Metazoa > Chordata > Mammalia > Rodentia > Muridae > Apodemus > Apodemus agrarius. Next base: position 64,208,751 of record OZ030018.1, read on the forward strand.
CTCTGTCGGATGTGGGGTTGGTGAAGATCTTTTCCCACTTTGTTGGTTGCCGTTTTGTCCTTCTGACAGTGTCCTTTGCTTTGCAGAAACTTTGTAATTTTATGAGGTCCCATTTGTCGATCCTTGATCTTAGTGCGTACGCTATTGGTGTTCTGTTCAGGAACTTTTCCCCTGTGCCCAAGTCCTCCAGGGTCTTCCCAAGTTTCTTTTCTAATAGTTTCCGTGTGTCTGGTTTTATGTGGAGGTCCTTGATCCACTTGGAGTTGATCTTAGTGCAAAGAGATAAGAGTGGGTCAATTCGCATTCTCCTGCATGTTGACCTCCAGTTGAACCAGCACCATTTGTTGAAAAGGCTATCTTTATTCCATCGGATGGTTGTGGCTCCTTTATCAAAGATCAAGTGACCATAAGTCTGTGGGTTAATTTCTGGGTCTTCAATCCTGTTCCATTGATCTGCTTGCCTGTTGCTATACCAATACCATGCAGTTTTTAACACAATTGCTCTGTAGTACTGCTTGAGGTCAGGGATATTGATTCCCCCAGAAGTCCTTTTATTGTTGAGAATAGTTTTAGCTATCCTGGGTTTTTTGTTGCTCCAGATGAATTTGAGAATTGCTCTTTCTAGATCTATGAAGAATTGAGTTGGGATTTTGATGGGGATTGCATTGAATCTGTATATTGCTTTTGGCAAGATGGCCATTTTTACTATATTGATCCTGCCAATCCAGGAGCAAGAAATATTTTTCCATCTTCTGAGGTCTTCTTTGATTTCTTTCTTCAAGGACTTGAAGTTCCTGTTGTACAGATCTTTCGCTTGTTTGGTTAGAGTTACGCCAAGATACTTTATGTTGTTTGTGGCTATTGTGAAGGGTGTTATTTCCCTAATTTCTTTCTCAGCCTGCTTATCCTTTGAGTACAAGAAGGCCACTGACTTGCTTGAGTTAATTTTATAACCTGCCACTTTGCTGAAGTTGTTTATCAGCTGTAGAAGTTCTCTGGTGGAGTTTTTTGGGTCGCTTAGGTAAACTCTCATATCGTCTGCAAATAATGATAGTTTCACTTCTTCCTTTCCAATTTGTATCCCTTTGACTTCCTTATGTTGTCTAATTGCTCTTGCTAGAACTTCAAGTACTATATTGAAAAGATATGGAGAGAGAGGGCAGCCTTGTCTTGTCCCTGATTTTAGTGGGAATGCTTCAAGTTTCTCTCCATTTATTTTGATGTTGGCTACTGGTTTGCTGTAGATTGCTTTTACTATGTTTAGGTATGGGCCTTGAATTCCTGCTCTTTCCAAGACTTTTAGCATGAAAGGATGCTGAATTTTGTCGAATGCTTTTTCAGCATCTAATGAGATGACCATGTGGTTTTTTTCTTTCAGTTTGTTTATGTAGTGGATTACATTGATGGATTTCCGTATATTGAACCATCCCTGCATCCCTGGGATGAAGCCTACTTGATCATGGTGGATGATCGTTTTGATGTGCTCTTGGATTCGGTTAGCAAGAATTTTATTTAGTATTTTTGCATCTATATTCATCAGAGAAATTGGCCTGAAGTTCTCTTTCTTTGTTGGATCTTTTTGTGGTTTAGGTATTAGCATAATTGTGGCTTCAAAGAATGAGTTGGGCAGTGTCCCTTCTGTCTCTATTTTGTGGAATAGTTTGAAGAGTATTGGTGTTAAGTCTTCTTTGAAGGTCTGGTAGAATTCTGCACTAAAACCATCTGGTCCCGTACTTTTTTTGGTTGGGAGGCTTTCTATAACCCCTTCTATTTCTTTAGGGGTTATGGGACTATTTAGCTGGTCTACTTGATGCTGATTTAATTTTGGTATTTGATATCTGTCTAGGAAATCGTCCATTTCCTCCAGATTCTCCAGTTGTTTTGAGTATAGACCTTTGTAGTAGGATCTGATGATCTTTTGAATTTCCTCAGTTTCTGTTGTTATGTCTCCCTTTTCATTTCTAATTTTGTTAATTTGTATACTGTCTCTGTGTCCTTTGGTTAGTCTGGCTAAGGGTTTATCTATCTTGTTGATTTTCTCAAAGAACCAGCTCCTGGTCTTGTTGATTCTTTGTATGGTTCTCTTTGTTTCTACTTGATTGATTTCAGCCCTGAGTTTGATGATTTCTTGTTTTCTACTCCTCCTGGGTGAGTTAACTTGTTTTTCTTCTAGCACTTTAAGGTGTGCTGTTAAGCTGCTAGTGTATGCTCTCTCCAGTTTCTTTTTGGATGCACTTAGAGCTATGAGTTTTCCTCTTAGCACTGCTTTCATTGTGTCCCATAGATTTGGGTAGGTTGTACCTTCATTTTCATTGAATTCTAAAAAGTCTTTGATTTCTTTTTTTATTTCTTCCTTGACCAAGGTGTCATTGAGTAGAGTATTGTTCAGTTTCCATGTGTATGTGGGCTTTCTGTTGTTTTTGTTGCTATTGAAGACCACTCTTACTCCATGGTGATCTGATAGGAGGCATGGGATTAGCTCGATCTTCTTGTATTTGTTGACATCTGTCTTGTGACCGATTATATGGTCTATTTTGGAGAAGGTACCATGCGGTGCTGAGAAAAAGGTATATTCTTTAGCTTTAGGATGAAATGTTCTATATATATCTGTTAAATCCAATTGGTCCAGAGTTTCAATTAGTTTCACTGTGTCCCTGTTTAGTTTCTGCTTTCCTGATCGGTCCATTGAGGAGAGTGGGGTGTTGAAGTCACCCACAATTATTGTGTTAGGTGTAATGTGTGCTTTAAGCTTTAGTAAGGTTTCTTTTACGAAGGAGGGTGCCCTTGCATTTGGAGCATAGATGTTCAGTATTGAGAGCTCTTCCTGGTGGATTTTCCCTTTGGCCAGCAAGAAGTGACCTTCTGGGTCTCTTTTGATGATTTTAGGTTGAAAGTCAATTTTATCTGATATTAGAATGGCTACTCCAGCTTGTTTCCTGAGATCATTTGCTTGTAAAATTGTCCTCCAGCCTTTTACTCTAAGGCAGTGTTTGTCTTTAACACTGAGATGTGTTTCCTGTATGCAGCAAAATGTAGGGTCCTGTTTCTGTATCCAGTCTGTTAGTCTATGTCTTTTTATTGGGGAATTGAGTCCATTGACGTTAAGAGATATTAAGGAATAGTAATTATTACCTCCAGACATTTTTGAAATTATATTTATTTATCTTATTTATTTTTTATATTCGAGAGGTTATCTTCTTTTGGGTTTGATGCGAGGAGGTTTCTATCTTGCTTCTTCCCGGGTGTAGTTTCCGTCCTTGTCTTGGTGTTTTCCCCCTATTATCCTTTGTAGGGCTGGATTTGTGGAGAGATATCTTGCAAATTTGGTTTTGTCATGGAATACCTTGATGTCTCCATCAATGGCAATTGAGAGTTTTGCTGGGTAAAGTAGTTTTGGCTGAAGTTTGTGTTCTCTTAGAGTTTGCATGGTATCTGCCCAGGATCTTCTAGCTTTCATGGTCTCAGGTGAGAAGTCTGGTGTTATTCTGATAGGTTTTCCTTTATATGTTACTTGGCCTTTTTCTCTTGCTGCCTTTAGTATTCTTTCTTTGTTTATTACATTTGGAGTTTTGATTATTATGTGACGGGATGTATTTCTGTTCTGGTCCAGTCTGTTTGGGGTTCTATAGGCTTCTTGTATATTCATGGGCATCTCTCTCCTTAGGTTGGGGAAGTTTTCTTCCATAATTTTATAGAAGATATTAGCTGGCCCTTTAACTTGTAAATCTTCACTCTCGTCTATACCTATAATCCTTAGGTTTGGTCTTCTCATAGTGTCTTGGATTTCCTGGATGTTTTGGGTTACCACCTTTTTGCATTTAGTGTTTTCTTTGACTCTTGAATCAATGGTTCCTATGGTATCTTCAGCTTCTGAGATTCTGTCTTCTATCTCTTGTATTCTATTGTTGATACTTGCGTCTAGGGCCCCTGATTTCTTCCCCAGGTTTTCTATCTCCAATGTTGTCTCCCTCTGTGATTTCTTAGTTGTTTCTACATCTGTTTTTAGTATCTGGATGGATGTGCTCAGATCTTTCGTTTGCTTGATTGTGTTTTCATGTATTTCTTTAATAGATTTTTGTGCTTCCTCTTTCATAGCTTCTACTTGTTGGCCCACGTTCTTCTGTAGTTCTTTAAGTGACTTTTGTCTTTCTTCCTTATTGTCTTCTTCTCTTTGATCCATCTTCTCCTGAATTTCTTGAAGTGATTTTTGTATTTGCCTCGTAAAGGCTTCTAACTTTTGATCCATTTTCTCCTCTATTTCTTCACAAGATTTTTCTATGTGTTCAGCTACCAGCATCCTGACCAGTGATTTTATATCCAAGTCTTGTTTTTCTGGTGTTTTAGGGTATCCAGGGATTCCTGTTGTTGGAGAACTGGGTTCAGATGCTGTCATGTTGCCTTGATTTTTGTTAGTAACGTTCCTTCGTTTTCCTTTTGCCATCTGGTTATTTCTGGTTTTAGTTGGCCTTGTTGTTAGTGGCTGGTGTTTGAATCTCCTGTGAGGCTGGGCTCACCTGTTGTTTCTCTACTGGTAAATATGTGTGACTGCTGCTTTAAGGGATCATAAGCTGGCTGCCACCCATGCGATTGTAGCCCCTGTTGGAGTCTGTCTACCTGGGCTTCTCCAGCTGTGTCCTGGTTGCAAGGAACTCGGCCTGCTTGGTTCTGAGACCCTAGCAGATCCCCCTGTGCGGGTAGCCCTGGAAGGGGTGTTTACCTGGGCCTTTCCAGCTATGTCCTGGTTGCAATATGGAGGCCCGCAGCTACCGCTGGTCCAGGGGCCGGTGAGCTGGTTGCAGAATGCAGCCTAGGTGCTTGCCAGAGGGCGCGGGGATGTCCCACAGAGCCTGGGCCTTTCCAGCTGTGTCCTGGGCCTTTCCAGCTATGTCCTGGTTGCAATATGGAGGCCCTCCGCTTCTGCTGGTCCAGGGGCCGGCGAGCTGGTTGCAGAAAGCAGCCTCGGTGCTCGCCAGAGCAAGCTATATGTTTTTAATGTGTTTAGTTCGTTTGGCTTTTTTTAATGACATGAGCTGAACTAGCCAGCTCAACATGAGTCACTCTCAAGCTGGGTTGTATATGAGGACTGCACCAGCTCAGTTCAATCAAATTTGAGTTCCTGGTATTGTCCAAGCCTGAAGAAGCATGTGAGCTAACCCCAGCTGAGTCATCAGAAGGGATTCCTTCCTTCCAGGATCTTTCTTCACATACATGAAAAAAATTGGAAAAATTTTTGTATTCAAAGATAGGAAATTTTCCACCAAAATTGGGATTATTTTGATAACTTTGATTATCTAAATATAAACAACTCCCTCACATAGTTCATTAATAAAAATTCATCAGAATATGGTCTTGGACATTCTTCCCTTGACCACTCCATTTCAATGTGTTTTCTTGCTGCCCAGCCTGAGTGCCCCCACCCCCCACTCTCTCACCCCCCATTGTTCTGTTGAGCCTTAGTTCCCTCTGTCCTTCCTGCAGGCTGGCTGTTGACACCATTGCTGTCAGCCAGTCTCTAGCTTTCTGGTAGGGGTTTCTGTCTGTCTTGAATCTGTACTGAGAGAATGGTAGAGGACTACAGGCTTTGATGTTAGGCTGTCCCAGGGTTGACCTTTTTACCACTTCTCCTGCTTGTTCAATGTGTTCATACTTGTGAACAGATTGTGAACACACATCTATGTGATCACACGATCTCCTCCGCTAAGCCTAATAATCTCCTACCTTGAACAGAGAGGATAAAAACCCAAGGTAGGCTTAAAATATGCCAGGTAATGTCCTACAAGCAAGCCACACCCCTCTTCAAATGATCCTTATAAAAAAAATCCATGAAATAAAACTAAGCCACCTTTACCTTGTTAACAATCAGAGAATTGATGTCTGAGAATGTAAATTACTCTGGAAGTTCCCACTAATGGAAGCACAGAGCCAAGATTTCCCCTGGAGCAATGGCTTTGCTGGCTCTGGGAATGTCAACAATGTTGGCTAAGGAGGAGCTCTTTTCCAAGCAGGAAACAAATGCTTTTTTAAAAAGATATGCCATAGAGTGAGGAGAACACAAATACTGAGCGTGGTACACACCTGTAATCCTATTACTCTGAAAAAAAAAACAGGATTCCCAAGTCTGAGACTAGCCTGGGCTACACAGAGATATCCTGCCTCAAAATAAAACAGACCCACAAGAGAAACAAAATGATATACATGTTGGAATCTAACAAATCTGGGTCCCAATTTGGGCTCTGCCACATAGTCACTGACAGCTTTATGGGGGGGAAAGTTACAACTCAATATTTTTGGTTTGTGGGCGTTAGGGTGTTTGGATGACAGCTTGTTTTGTTTTGTTTGTTGTTGTCTTGACACAGGCTCTCATGTATCTCAGGATGTCCTGGAGCTCAAACTCCATATTTACTGAAAAATACATTTCTGCTCCTTTTGCCTCTACCCCCTGAGTGCTGACATTATAGTCACATACCACCGGGCATATGAGTTGCTGGTAGACCAAACCCAAGCTTTCATGTAAGCTACGAAAGCACTGTGCTAAGTAAGCTGCATCCCCAGCTCTATGAAAAATAGTATCTTTGAATCTGTTTCTGGCATCTTTGATATCGATACTGTAACAGCTTTTCAGACTTACAGGAAGAAATCAGTGGGGCCACACACATGCACACACGTGTCCCCACACATACACACACTTTTGTATGATGCTCATCATACTGACATATTAATAGCAAACTCTGGTTAGTAGCCATTAAAGTATGAGGGGATATCAGAGCACAATGTCTACTGTAGAACAAAAAAACTTTTATTGTTCTGATAAAGAAAAAAGTAGCAAGTGTTATCGTTGTAGAACCCAGGTTCATGAACAAACTACCATTGGGATTGTTACCCTGATGGTACCTAGACTTCTTTATTTTTACTTTACAAACGAGGCAGCCTTGTGGGCATTCACAAAGTGGGTTTGCAACACAGTGGAAATGTGGGGACCATACAGTCCATGTATTCTAAAGCAAATCTGAGGGTTTTTTCCTTATCAAACTATTTGCCAATTATTCTCCCAACTTAGAAGTCAGAAAACAGAATCACCAAAAACACAGGCTTCCCTCTGCTCCATTCCAGGCATCATAAAGAGAAAATGGAACTCTGGAATGTAATCTGTGCCAAGATTTTAATGAAAAGTACAATAAATGAAATCCAGATGGAGTAATAGATTAGTGGGTAGGAGCGCTGGCTGTTCTTGCAGAGGACTTGTTTTTGGTCTTAGCACCCACATAGTAACTTACAACCATCTCTGACTCCAGTTCTAGGAGATTTAACACCTTCTTCGCATGTTTTCAGGCATTGAATGCATGTGATGCACTTATATGCAAGCAGGCAAAACATTTATACAAATGTATTGACAAAAATCTTTTTTCTAAAAGGTATTAAAAATACATCTCAGAAATATGTTTTCTGCCATACTCTTAGCTGCTCTTTTTTCCAACTTACAAGTCGATGAAAGTTCAGTTCACCGTGCCGCCTTGGGCTGATCTTTCAGGACAGCTTGGCACATCAGATCTGGACAAGAAAGTAGATCTGTCATACATCTGAGATTTACATGAATAATCTTTCTTTGCTTCTTTCTTTCTTCCCTTTTTTCTTCCTTTCTTCCTTCCCTCCTTTCTTCCTTCCTTCCTTCCTTCCATCTTTCCTTTCTTCCTTCCTTCTTTCTTCCTTCCTTCCTTCCTTCCTTCCTTCCTTCCTTTCTTTCTTTCTTCCTTTCTTTTTTATTTTCTTCTATGTTTTTCAGATTGATGTAGGGAATGGTCGTTACGTTCACATAAGAGTCTTCCAGGACCTTTTTGAAGAAGATAATTTTGAAATTCATGGTTACGAGACTAACAAACAAAAGGATGATGAGCTGATCTACTTCTAAGCAGCAAATTCTAAAGTAATCTGATTCTTCTCATTGTAAAGACATGCAGCCATCAATAAAGAAACATTCTTGAAATAACTGTTTTCCTCCCTCATTACTCAGCACCGTGTTGACCTTGACTTCCTAGACAATTATGTTTGAATATGGAATGTTTCAGGAATTTGTACATCATCCTTGGACAATGGCAATGCTACTCTCTGTGTCATTTCAATTTTTAACCTACATGCTGCCATAGAGAACACTGTGCTCATGGTTCAGAGTTAGTATGCCACAAAAAAATGATTCCAACTAGAAACCTCATAAAAACTACAGCTCAGTTGCAATTGTGTAAAAGATCTTACCACCCCAGTCTAACTGCAGGTGCATTGGTGGCTGTCAGAGCAGCACACTCCTTGATCCCTTCCTTTGTCTGGAACCAGCATGTCATCTGTGCCTTCATGTTTGAAAATAAATTTGGTATTTTACAAGTAATGTTTTGAAACAATCATAACTGATAAGTAAGCTTCCTTCTCTCCTCTCCCATGCTTCCCTTGTACTTGAGAGTCAGTGGCAGGGATTTCTCCGTGCTAGCAAATGCTTCCTGGTGCTCACTAGAACAAATGGCGATGTGCACTTCCCACAAGGCCATTCACTTGCACAGCCAAAACCTAACAATCAAGACCAGGAAATGAACACTCATGACACAATGACACCTAGTCCCAGGTGTCACTTAACCTTTCCAACTTGTTGTGATAAATAAATAAAGTCTACTCATGTAACCAACTACATTAGTACATAGCATGACTACTAGTTCTGAAATCCTTAAATGGTATGAGCATTTATAAGAGCCTGACCACTAACCTCTTTCTTTATTGTCCTTAACAGTTTATGAAAGTAGCATCCAATAAGACTAGGACTTTGAATTACATTTTCAATTAGTTCTATTTAAATGATAGGGACACATCTTTAAACGAGAGTCGAATCATTTACACATTATGGTGTAGCAAACACAACTTTGAATTTCTATCATCATAAAAAAAAACTATCTAAAATATTTGAGTCTTGCTGTTCTTTTCTTAGTCTGAAAGGAGATATAATAATGTATTTTTTCCTAGCTTGGTGGCCTGGACCTACCTCACCATAAGGTGAAGTGGTCTGGCCCCTACTGACTTTGCTTGGAACCTCTCCACAATGATGGTGACAGGGTTCACCCTGCTAAGGGTATAAGGAAGGAGCTAAAGACTTCTTTTACAAGTAACTGGACATTTGTCGAACTCACTGTTTTGGTTTGGAAGGCAGGGATTTTCTCTTTGAGCTTGCAAGAACAACAGAGAAGCATGTAGCAAGGCACAAATAAAACAATATTCTAAATAAGACACCTAAGAGGACCCCTTAGGTTCAGAGGACCTCAAGAGAAAGGTAAACTAGCTCTGTAGAATGACACAGACAGAAAAATTTCTAAGGAGCTACAAGTTGAGTTGTAGGATCAGGCTTGTAAATAGATGTATTGTATATAGTTAACAAAATAGATATCTCACTGAGCTAGCAGGATTGTCACTCAATTTGTAATTCCCATGATTTACTTGGTAGAAGTATTAGATCATTTAAATGGTTACCAGACTCTTTAAGGTTGAGTCAGCGTGTAAGCTTTGAAATTAATTACTAAACTCTTGAATAGTTCATCCAAATATTGACTGTAGCCAATAAATATCTCATAGAAATTTTTGAAAAATCATTAAGAGTTTGTAATTGATCTCTTCTGATCTAAACTTTCTGTGGCTGGGTTTTCTGAAGACCTATCTTATGTCCTTGATTAATGATATAATCCCCACTATGTAATTCCTCAGGAGACATTTTTGATCCCCAACAAGCCAAAAATATCTTTATTTCAACAAATAGTTTTTGTAAGATATCTGCATTAGAATTACCCATCAAGTTATCATCCATATAGTTTTTAGATAATTTATAAATTACAGAAATGAGGAAATCTCTTTTTTTCTATATTCTTTCTTTACATTCCAGATGATTTTCCCTTTACCGGTTCCCCCCTCCCCATAAATCACATAAGCTCTCTTCCCTCTGTCCATTCCCCAATAACGCCCCCTCCTATTTCTTTTCCTGGTAATCCCCTACAATGCTACATCAAGCCTTTCCAGAACTAGGGCCCACTGCTTCCTTCTTCTTGGGAATCATTTGCTATGTTGTGTCTTGAGTATTCAGAGCTTCTGGGCTAATATCCACTCATCAGTGACTGAATTCATGTGTATTCTTTTGTGATTGGGTTCCCTCACTTAGGATGATATTTTTCAGTTCCAACCATTTGCCTACCAATTTCATGAATTCATTGTTTTTAATTGCCGAGTAGCATTTCATTGTGTAAATATACCACATTTTCCGTATCCATTCCTCCACTGAGGGACATCTGGCTTCTTTCCAGCTTCTGCCTATTATAAATAAGGATGCTATGAACATAGTAGAGCATATGTCCTTATTACATGCTGGGGAATCCTCTGGGTATATGCCCAGGAGTGGTATAACAGGGTCCTCCAGAAGTGTCACGCCCAGTTTTCTGAGGAACCACCAGACTGATTTACAGAGTGGTTGTACCAGCTTGCAAACCCACCAGCAGTGAAGGAGTGTTCCTCTTTCTCTACATCCTCACCAATACCTGCTGTCTCCTGAGTTTTTAATCTTAGCCATTCTGACTGGTGTGAGGTGAAATCTCAGGGTTGTTTTGATTTGCATTTCCCTAATGATTAATAATGTTGAACATTTCTTAAGGCACTTCTCAGTCATTCAAAATTCTTCAGGTGAAAATTCTTTCTTTAGATCTGTGAGGAAACTTTTTACAAATTATTTGTAATGGCTGCTGAAAAAAATATTGACACAAAGGGGGGCTCTTTAACATTCCTTGTGGCAAAACCTTCCACCCGTACCTTTTAAAAAACATTTATTGATTTTATTTATATGATTACAGTGTAGCTGTCTTCAGACACAGGACGGGAGGGCATCAGATTGCATTTCAGATGGTTGTGAGCCACCATGCTGTTGTTGGGAATTAAACTCAGGATCTCTGGGAGAACAGTCAGTGCCCTTAACCACTAAGCCATCTCTCCAGAGTCCACATGTCTGCCACATATGGCCTTGATCTTCGTATCTGATATATTTTCCCTTTTAGGTTTTAGGATCTAAAAGTTTGTTTTAATGTTATTAAATACAAGGTAGAAATGCATAAATGATCGTAAGAAAATTATTTAAGATATATAAAAGGAATGAAATATATCAGGTAGATACTGAAATAGTTTCTCCAAAGATCCCAAATACAAATGGACTAAACACTGAGAAAATAATTCTTACCCTGATAGTTCCCATAGTTGTTGTTATTGTATATAATTTACTGTTATTAGAAACAAAGCCATTTTTTGAACTAAAGGGGGAGATGTTGAGATGACCCACACATATTATATTTACCAGCTATGAGAAAGTGTGTCCTTGTACTTTCCATTGTTAATTAAACCAGCACCAGTCTAGCAGGATATGTAAATGTCACATCCTCAACTGTTCCAAAAACAAAGGCAAACTACCCTCAAGGGCAACTGACTTACTCTCGAGTAAGGTGTGTGGCTTTTTACATAATACAGGGCTGGTGTCTTGGAGGTAGGGATGGAGAATTGGCAGACTATCTGGGCAGGATGCAGGCAGATGCAGAGAGGACTATAGACTTCTCCTTGTCTTCAGAAAGCCTCAAGGGGGACCCATGAAAGCCCAGCAATAGAAAATATATATAGTTATAATTTTCAAATACAATTAGATTATGAAAATGTGAGCCAGGGAAAGATTACATGTCTGTAATCTTGCACTCAGGGGTCTGAAGGAGAATGATCATGAGTTGGTGGCCAACTGGGGCTACATATTGAAGACTAATCTGGGCAACACACAGTAGCCATCTACCTCAGAAAAATTACAAACAACGAACCAAAATATTATACAAATATATTAATTAGACATGTATTTGTATACTATGATACAAAAGTGCCCTACTAAGTATAAAAAGGTATAAAATGATATTACATTAATATATATTTAAAATTGTTCATAGAAGAAATGACAACCACAATTGATCAAAGAGATGATTGCATATGTCTGTATTCACAGATATATTCATATGTGGTGCCTAGAACAGGCAAATGGAGACAGAAGGAAGTAGCGGCAGCTGAAGAGTGAGGGGAGAGGGAGGAAGTTAGAGCCTGACAGCTCTTAGTTGGGTGTGGAAAGGAAAATATTGTGAAATCGACATGGTAAGATTTGCACAAATTTGTGAACATACTAAAAGTCCCTTAACAGAACACTTAAAATATGTGAACTGCATGGTATTTATAGCATATAAGTTATTCAATAAAAGTATTTAATGGGTCAAATGGGGGCTCAGTGGGGAAGGGCATTTGGCACCAAGCCTAATTACCTCAGTTTGGGCCTTGGAACCATGTGGTGGAAAGAGAACTGACTTCGTTAAAATATTTTCTGACAACAAATGGGCTGTGGCACACACAAACATACACACACACACACACACACACACACACACTCGTGCACCCAAATAAATAAAATGAATATTTTAAAAGAAGACAGAAATTACATGGAACTCTGGACTTGATACCTGTAATAAATGACATTATTGCAACAACCAGAAAAGCATGAGTAGCACCTGGGAAACAGATGTCACTGTGCCATCAGTGTTCATTTCCTGCTCTTGATTGTTGGGTTTTGGCTGTGCAGAAAAATGGCCTTGTGGGAAGGACACACTGCTGTTGCACTAGTGAGCACCAAGAATTATTTGTTGGTGATGGGAAGTCACTGCACTTGACTCTGAAGTGCTAGAGAAGCACAGGGAAGGGGAGAGGGCAGCTTCTTTATCAGTTATGATTGTTTCAAAACATGACTAGTAAACTAACAATTTAATTTCAAATAAGAAGGCACAGATGACATGCTGGGTTCTAGGCAAACAATGGGATTAAGGAGTGTGCTTCCCTGACAGCCATCATGCACCTAAAGAGAGGAAGGGGTGGTGAGATCCCTTATCCAAATGTAACTGAGCTGTAGTTTTTATAAGGTTTCCAGTTTGTTCGTTCATTGTGAAGTTTCATAAAACTTTGGCATTTTTAGCAGGGCAGGAGTGGAGGTGCACACCTTTAATCCCAGCACTTGAGAAAAAGAGGCAGGCAAATCTCTGTGAGTTCTAAGCCAGCCTGGTCTATAGAGTGAGTTCCAGGACATCCAGGATCACATAGAAAAACCCTGTCTTGAAGGCAAAAAAAACCCCAAACCAACCAATCAAACAAAAAACCTAGCATATTTGACATTGTGATTAAATGTCTCATTATAAATAAATAAATAAATAAATAAATAAATAAATAAATAAAACCTGCTGAATTACCTTTCTTTACAAGTAAAGAACCCAGAGTGTCTGGTAATCTTTGTATAACATCAGAACTTTTTGCTTATTCTTTAATACTATGTGTCAACTAACACAGCTTCACTGGCTCAGTTTTGTAGATTCTTGTCAGGTTTGACATACAGAAAGGTAATACGGCCTTCTAAAAAGAAGGAAAGGGAACTTGGCTTGAGAGTCCATTGTCTGTTCATAAGTTCTGATGCTTTGGAGAAGAAGGAAACATAGCTGCACACACACCCCATGCTTCCTTTTCTGCTCTGTGCTTTCTCCTATACAACCTCTTTGCACCCTATGAGTTGGGCAAGATGGAACTTTGCAGATGAGGAGTTCCTTCTGCTGTCATGTACCCAACAGTGCTCCTTGGGCAAACTCTGGACTCCTCCCTAGTATTTGTCATCTCATAAACATTGACCTTCAATCACAGAGAGATCAGGACTTCAGTAACAATTGGAACTTTGACTCATGATTTCCAGCCTAGATTTGTGATAGTGGGGAAGGCATGGCAGTAGGTGAGAGGCAACTGGTCTCATGTGTCTTATGAGGAGGCAGAGAAGGACAAGGGGGGCTCTCTGCTCACTTTCTCATTCATGTTTAGTCTAGGACAATGGTATAATGTCACGTATATATAAAATTGGTCTCCTACCTCAGTTGACCCAATATCAAATGTGCTTCACTGAGGTGCAGATTTGTATCCAAGGACTTTCTAATCATATCCCATCAACTTGGCAGGATTAACAATCATAATTGGACATCAGACGTCTAATAAGTGGTGTCAATGGAGACAGAGCTTTGCTATTATGAGGCACAGGTTTTCCTTGAACTCCCCATGTATCCCATCTTTACTATTAACTCATGATCCTCTTGAATCTGTCTCTCAGATTCTGATATCATTAGCATGTGACTCTGTACTCAGTGCTAACATCTGCCAACTTTATATGGCTTCTTCTTGTAATGTTCTTTGTTGATGTTGAGAACTCAGAAAATGAGACAGTGGGGATGTAGATCAGCTTTAGAACTCTTTGCCAAGCTTACTCAAGGCACAAGGTTCAATCCCTAGTACCACCAAGAAAAATAGTCTTTCCCAAGGTGGTTCACAGAACTCTTCCCTTGAAGACAGCCATAAAACCTAAAAACATTGGTCAAAATTTCCTCTTCCCTTTCATGTAGGTTTTGACCATGAGCAGCCTGTTTAACCAGCCTTGCCTTCTAGTAGGTCATAAAATCTTCATTCTAGGAAGGGTACTGCCAAGGACCATAAAGATGGACCTCTGCACTGATACACCAACAATCTGAAGAGACCAGCCTGGCTGGTTCTTCTACCCACTCTTTCACCAGTAGGTTGTGAATCTGATTGTCCAGTCATATCTGCAGTTAGCTGTCCATTGGGGTCAAATAAAAATGTTAAAAATGGGGAGCTGTTTTTGGGTATTTGGGACTCCATTTCCAAAGTGTCCTCTGTCATTCATATTTTTTGATTACATAAACCTGGCCCACCTGTGTTTGCTCTGCTGTTTCCACTAACATGTGAAACTTAGAAAGAAGAGGATGATTCTTACCCTCCTGCTTGCTTCTCCATGACATTCATTGTAATGATTCATTTTGCACTATGTCAAAGTTTGAAATATGCTTCTTTGACACACCTTTCCTTAAAAGCTTTATTTTTTCTTATTTTTAGACAGTCTTTCACTGAGTAGCTACAGCTGGTGTGGAACTCACTAAGTAGATCAGGCTATCCTTGAACTTACAGAGCTCCACATTTCTAGGGCTCTAAAGCACTGAGATTAAAGATCAGGGCCACCATACATGGCTGACAAATTTGAATATCCACATAGATTTTTCTGTAGTTTGCCAACCTCAAGAACCAGGTAGCCAGTTGGTTCTCAGCTCTCAGCTTTCAGCTCTCAGCTCTCAGCTCTCAGCCTCTCAGCCTCTCAGATGTGATTCAGCTGAAGTTGCAGTTTTAATAAAGCTCACTCAACCAAGTCTTTACTATGTGTGTTTGCATCCTGTTGTGGATAGCCCTGGGCTTGTATTTTGATGTTAATTCCACTCCTCAGAGGGGCTACAGATGAGGATTTGCCTTGTGAACCTTCTCCCCACCTTCACTTTTCAAATAAAGGCTTGAGCCAATGATTGGGCAGGAGGAAGTGGGAGGAGCATAGAGTCTAGGGGAGGAGCTATGGAGTATAAAACAGGAAGAGGAGGAGCAACGGAAAAGAAGAAACAGAGAGGCAGCAGGGAAAGAAGCTGGGGACCTGAAGAAACCGCAAGTTATATGGAATAATATAGATGGAAACAGAGTAGTGAAGTGGGAGGCTGCCCAATCTAGGCTTGTAGCTTGTTTTGTTGACTGTTGGGTTGAGCTTTCTTTTACCAGGGAACTGGGATGGAAACATAGTAGCAACAGCATCTCACTGGTTTTTCTTTTCTTGAGATCTCTGACCCATACATACTCCCCACTGGAGTATCCTCTTACCTGTTTAAGGGCACTAGTAGCCATCAAGTGAGCTGCCCAATGCAGAATCCTGAGGGTCATACTTGACCTTTTTTTTTTATGATTTACTTAATGTATATGAATACCCTGTAGCTGTCTTCAGACACACCAGAGGAGGGCATCATATCCCAATACAGATGGTTGAAAGTCGCCATGTGGTTGCTGGGAATTGAACTCAGGACCTCTGGAAGAGTAGTCAGTGCTCTTAATCATTAAGCCATCTCTCCAGCCCCTACTTTGCCTTCTTATTTCCAAATATGATCCATCAGAAAAAATTGTCCTTTCTTCTTAAAAATGATCAGGTGCCTTTTCTTCTCATGATGGTTTCGGTGACATTTGTAAACAAAAACTCAATGATGTTATTCTCAATGATTTAAGAAGAGAAATGGGAGAGAGAGGGGGGAGGGAGAGAGGAAGAGAGAAAGAGAGAGAGAGAGAGAGAGAGAGAGAGAATACAAAATGCAACTTCATACAATGCAGTGAAGCCTTGATGCTCAGCCTTTGTATAACTTTATCTCTGTGTTAAGAATGGAAAAAAATTAGCAAAAGGTATCTGGACCCTGTATAGTTTCATTTCAATTATCATAAAACTATTTTTTGACCACAGTTTTGTATGTACTCGCTAAGAAACATCAGAGTGAAGAAAAAAGGAGATAATCTCCATGTACTTCACCCTCAAATAAGTTTTAATCTCATTCATTTGGGAGCTAACCGGACTAGAGAAAAACAAGATAACTTTAAAAATTACCATTATGCAGAATTATTTAAAAAGCTACATTAATTATTCCATCTACCCTGAAACAATTTCCTCCAGAAGAGTAACACACAATTTATGATAAATTCAGATGGCAGTCCATATGAATGTTAGATCTAAGGAGATTTAAAGAGGTAGTTGTAGCCAATTGTGTGCACTCACCATAGGTGAAACAAGTTCTAAATAATTAAGCCATGCAAAATCGTGTAATTCCAACAGATTGGTAAGATTTCATAACAGCAATCCTAGAAGCTGGCCCTCATCTACATGAGCTTACATGTGGGACAGGAATGCTTTGGCTATGGAACAACATAATAGTACTGGAAGGGTTAATATTTCCAAGGATCAATTGCTAGGTGAGAGTGAATATGCTGAGTTACAAATGTAGATTCTGTTTGATGATGTCACCTTTGACCAATGTCTTAAAGTAGGTTTAAATGCTTGGGACAAGGTTGAACAACAGTGAAGACAATCTGAATCATTTACCAAGAAAACTCAAGGCTCAGATAAAGCTTTTAGTGATTTTTTTTTTTACAATGATGAACTTTAACTGTAAATAGAGCAATATCAGATCCAGATTCAAGAGCAGGATTAATTGAATCTTTAGCTTTTAAGAAATTAATGCTGAATGCAAAAGGGCTACTAGACCTTTAAGGACCAGATTTGCACCTATTTTGGAATGTATTAATACTACAGTAGATAATGGGTCTAATGTGTTTGATGCTGCTATGATAGGACAGGCAATTGCTGAAAGTATGAGAGCTCAGAATGTCTGATGCTGTGGCTATGGAAGACCACATTTCTCTGATGAAAATCCAGGAAGAATGCTTCCTGAGATGTGGAAAAGATATGGAAAGTGCAGACACAGGGCTTAGATCATGCAGAGATATACAAGGCAATCCCTTACAGTCAGGAATTACTGCTGACTAAGGGCTTTTGCTCAGGTCCTGCCAAAAAGCAACATGAGCCATTTGTTCCATGTCAGCAAAAAAGAACATGTTCTAGAGAGCAAGTAGAAAAATTAAGTGACTGATATTGCAAACATCAGTGTTCTGCATTTAACTACTCATGTGGATAGAATAAGAGATTTTAAAGGCACAGAAAGTATATGTTTTGGCCAAGAGACCAAAGTTGAAATTACAATTAGATGGAATTGACATTGTAGACCCACCTTCAATGTAAACTTTCCTGGTGGCCTACTGAAGGATATGCTATTTTCAGAAAAAGGTTTTGTTTTTGCATGTTGAGAAAAGGTGAATAAGGTCTTTACACCTTCCAGAGTTATATGGATTGGATATGACAAAGGGAGACTCCCAGAGAACTAGATGCCAGAAAATCAAACAAAATATATATCCTGGTGATATGAAAATTTTGTTTTGAGATTTGTATATTACAGAATATACAACTTGGTGAATCTCCTTGTCAGACATGCTGAACTGACCTGCTTGAAAATCCTGATGTCCTGGGATATCAGCTGGATCCAGTCAAGACACAGACATCAGAGACTAGTCAATCCTATTTTCCCTGCTCCCTCCCATCTTCAAAATATGTCAACGCCATATTCAGCTTGAAGAAGTTATAAAGAGTCATTGACCCAGTTCTCTGAACTTTGGGGCTGGAGGGGCTTATGATAGGTTGTCTTTCTAGAGAATGTAGAAATGGTCATAATTGGAACAGAGAGGAATATCTAGAATTGATTACATAGCCATAATCTCATTTGGTAGAAATCCTTTTAATTCTTACTAAGTTGAAGTCATAATTCCTTATTTTGGCACAGAATTTGTTTTGATGCAAAATCAAGGTTTTCATTGGTATAAATTTCTTTTATTGATACAAAAAATGTAAAAATATGGAGTTTAGACCCAGATCTTCTATAACTGTTATAAACTGATCTGAGATGTTTAAGCCTGTGAGTTAAGGTCCAAATAGCAAACTCATGGCTCTGAGTTTATTGTTAGGGTGCTTTCAGATATTTTAATTAGAAATAGCTGAGAGTAGTTAACTGAAAAGAGTCCAGATTACTTTACATAGATAGTTGGTTTTCAAAAGGTCAGAAATCCACAGAATGTGACATGTAATGTTATTTATTCACTTGTTGTTGAGTTAAGTCTGCTCCTGACAGCTTTCCCTTTCTTGGATAAGTCCTGAATGAAGCCAGGACATAAGTCAGGTGTAAAGTTATAAGTCCTTTAAGTTAGGATAGAAGACAGTATTCTATATTAATGACATCACTGATGGACTGGGTATTAGGTCTATCTTGTACTTTATAAATGGCAAAATAGTAGTAGTTGTGCTCTATTTATATTTGAGAGGAAGATTTTGTTTATTAGAACAGAAAGGGAGCTCAACCAGGGAAGTGCCTGATCTACAGGGAGCCCCACAGTTAGACAGAGCCCCATGTCTACCACCATCTTGGCAAGAGCAGCTCAACCAGATGGAGCCCCAGTGGACTGAGATCACCACCATCTAGGCAGTCCAGCAAGGGAGGCTCCAGCGTTGCAGGGAATCCCACAAATAGACAGAGCCCAGTGATCTGCCACCATCTGGTAGCTGGCAGTTCAACCAGATAAGCAGAGGGCACCAGACTGAAGGATTGCCCAGGGCACAGCCTGCCTGGGTGCCTTCCACACCAGGGAGCCGGGCAGCTCTACAGCTGCCTGGGCATGTTGGGGAGCATCTTACCCGCAGGAAGTCCTGTGGATAGACAGAGCCCTGTGGACCAAGATCACCACCATCTTGAATCCCGCAGTTCAACCAGGGAAGCACCTGATCCTCAGGGAGTCACATGGTTAGATGGACAAGGCACACTAGGGCTCTAACCACACCCAAGATTAGGGCAGCACATCAGCAAACTATCCCAGGGGAAACCCAGTCATCCAGTGGTGTGAAATAGCCTCTGAGGCCCACAGGAGGTTCCAGCACCAGCCAGTGTCAACAGGACCAACTAACACCAGAGATAATCAGATGGCAAAAGGCAAACACAGGAACTTTAGTAACAGAAATCAAGGCAATATGGCAGTATCTGAACCCAATTCCCCCACAACAGCAAGTTCTGGATACCCCAACACTCCAGAAAAACAAGGTTTGGATTTAAAATCACTGGTCATGATGCTGTTAGAGAAACACAAGAAGGACATAAATAAATCTCTTAAAGAAATACAGGAGAAAATGGATCAAAAGTTAGAAACCCTTACAAGGGAAACACAAAAAATCATTTAAAAAATTGAGGAGAATATGGGTCAAAAGATAGAAGCCAATAAAGAGGAAAAGCAAAAGTCACTTAAAAAAATAGAGAACTTGAGTCAACAGGCAGAAATCATGAAACAGGAAACACAAAAAACTCTTAAAGAATTACAGGAAACACAAACAAAGAAGTGAAGGAACTGGGCAAAACCATCCAGGATCTAAAAACAAAAGTAGATACAACTAAGAAATCACAAAGGGAGACAACTTTGGAGATAGAAAACCTTGGGAAGAAATCAGAGGCCATAGATGGAAATATCAGTAACAGAATACAAGAGATAGAAGAAAGAGTCTCAGATGCCAAAGATACCATAGAAAGCATTGACTCAACAGTCAAAGAAAATGCAAAATGCAAAAAGCTTGTAACCCAAAACATCCAGGAAATCCAGGACACAATGAGAAGATGAAACCTAAGGATTATAGGTATGGATGAGAGTGAAGATTTACAATTTAAAGGGCCAGCAAATATCTTCAACAAAATTATGGAAGAAAACTTCCCTAACTTAAAGAGAGAGATGCCCATGAATATACAAGAAGCCTACAAAACTCCAAACAGACTGGACCAGAACAGAAATACCTCCTGCCATATAATAATAAAACCCTAAATGTACTAAAAAAGAAAGAATATTAAAAGCAGTAAGAGAAAAAGGCCAAGTAACATATAAAGGAAGACCTATCAGAATTACACCAGACTTGTCACCAGAGACCGTGAAAACTAGAAGATCCTGGTTGGATCTCATAGAGACTCTAAGAGAACACAAAGGCTAACCAAGACTACTATATCCAGCAAAACTCTCAATCACCACAGATGGAGAAACCAAGATATTCCATGATAAAACCAAATTTACACATTATCTTTCCACAACCACAGCCCTACAAACAGTAATAGGTGGAAAACACCAATACAAGATGGGAAACTACACCCTGGAAAAAGCAAGATAGTAACCTTCTTCCATCAAACTGGTCTAGTAGGTGGGACTTCCGAGTTGGACACAGCAAGAGAAGGAGGAAAAGGTTAGAGCTTTTGGAACTGGAATAGTGAAAGGGCAAGATATAGCTGCTAAAGTTTCCTGGTATCATGGCTGATCAGTCAGGATTCTCCACCAGAGGAATCAGATTTAATAAGGCTTATAAGATTTTATTTTAGTTGTTGCACCCAGAGATTGAGTTACCATTATTTCCTGACTCAAGTTGGCATGGTGTTTGTCTTCTGGGTTCCAGAAGAGAAAGGTACTGCTGCAAAGCATGGGATTGCCTGATGTGCACCACAAAGGCCATGGGGGTATAAAAGCATGGGGCTGGTATGGTAGCAACCCACCAGTGGGAATCTAGTGAGCTGAGTGGAGAGATTGTGGAGTTCTGAGTCAGAGTCTTCCCGAGATAAAAACAAGTCGGCCACTGCTCACGAGTGCATGGATGACCAGGCCACCAGCTAGAGAGTTGCTAGCTTAAGATGAGAAGCATGCTGGTTCGTTTTTTAATATTTCCCACAAGAGGTAGAACCCATATATTTCTCATTTCTGTGATTTCCAACACTTACCTCAGAAACAAATCATGAATCAAATTATGAAAATTTTATTTGATATCAATCTTTTTCCTGAGTGTGTCCACTCAACTGGAATTCTGGTTATGGCAGGTCTGATCCCTGACAAGCCTCCATTTAACATTCTGGTGAGTTGCTACTTTTCTGGGCAGGATGCGGAGAGGAAATGATCTGGCCAGCACAGAGACTCAGGATTTTAACTGCACTAATGAACTCCTCCTCTACAATGTATCATCTCCACAGTACCTGAGGGATTGGAGAAATGAGTGTGGCCTCAGGCAGGTCTTATGGCATCCCTGAGAGGAAATGCTGAGTGGAGTTGTGGGGAAATGAGTTAGGGGAAGTGAGCAAGCATTTGTGTCCAGGACTCAGATGTGGTGAGCATGGTTCCTCCCTGCAATCTCTGAGCCAATAATGTCATCCTGTTGTGTCATTTGAGGAAAGACATACATAACCTGAGTTTCTAAATATGATAAGCCTTGAGGAGTTCTTTAAAGAGAATACCTAATAATTTCAAGGAGGGTTGCTTAGAATCCCCTCCATTTTATGAAGTTAATAAAGCTGTCTAGGATGGAGTTTTACTTGCAATTTCAAAAAGTTTATCCTCAATCATAAAGAATAAAGTGGTATACAGCTTCTTTTCTTCTACTGCTGTACTTTCACCAACCCAACTCTCTCTTATTTATTCATTCATTTATTTATTTACTTTTTTTTCCAGACAGGATTCCTATGTATACCAACTATTGGCTGTCTTGGAACTGATTGTGTAGTCCATGCTGACTTGAACTCCCAGATATCTGTCTGTCTCTGACCCCTAGTGCTGGGATTAATGATGTGTGCCACCAGGTCCCATGATTCTATTTGTTTAGAGGGTATTGCATGTAGCCCAGGTTGACCTAGAACTTACTCTGTAATCCAGGCTTTCCTGAAACTACTATAAACCTTGAACTTCCTACCTTCCTGCCTAAAGACAAGTCTT
This sequence comes from Apodemus agrarius, assembly GCA_964023405.1. Taxonomy (NCBI): domain Eukaryota; kingdom Metazoa; phylum Chordata; class Mammalia; order Rodentia; family Muridae; genus Apodemus; species Apodemus agrarius. The sequence goes on from OZ030018.1 coordinate 64,231,101, forward strand.
TACATGCCTGATCATTCTGACACTACTTCCCAAGTTTTGGAATTACAGTCTTTAGATAACTGATCAGTTAATAGCCCAACCATTTAAAATGTAAGGCGTCTCTTTAGAAGTGTTAGGTATCAAGAGGATAGTGCTAGGAAGAACAGGGAATAGGGCACAGCAAAGAGACAGGGGCTTGCTGCTCACCCATCCCTGCTTACTGGGGTGATTCCATTAGAGAAAAATGGGAGAGACATGTTGAGTTCTGAGTGACAGAGATATAGATAAGGATAATAGGCAGAAAACACCAATACAAGAAGGGAAACTACACCCAGGAAAAAGCAAGATAGTAAACTTCTTTCATCAAGCCCAAAAGAAGGTAACCACTCAAATATAAAAATAACATAAAAAATAACAGGAAGTAATAATCTATACTCCTTAATATCTCTTAACATCAATGGACTCAATTCCCCAATAAAAAGACATAGACTAACAAACTGGATACATAAACAGGACCCTACATTTTGCTGCATACAGGAAACACACCTCAGTGTCAAAGACAAACACGGCCTCAGATTAAAAGACTGGAAAACAATTTTACAAGCAAGTGGTCTTAGGAAACAAGCTAGAGTAGACATCCTAATATCAGATAAAATTTACTTTCAACCTAAAGTCATCAAAAGAGACATGTAAGGACACTTCTTACTGGTCAAAGGAAAAATCCAACAAGAAGAACTCTCCATTCTGAACATCTATGCTCCAAATGCAAGGGCACCCTCACTCGTAAATGAAACTTTACTAAAGCTCAAAGCACACATTGCATGTAACACAATAATTGTGGGTGAATTCAACACTCCAATCTCCTTAATGGACAGATCAGGAAACAGAAACTAAACAGGGACACAGTGAAACTAATTGAAGCATTGAACCTATTGGATTTAACAGATATATACAGAACATTTCATCCTAAAGTGAAAGAATATAACTTTTTCTCAGCACCCCATGGTACATTCTCCAAAATCGACCATATAATTGGTCACAAGACAGACCTCAACAAATTTAAGAAGATCAAAATAATCCCATGCCTCCTATCAGATCACTATGGAATAAGAGTGGTCTTCAATAGCAAAAAAAAAAAAAAAAGAAAGAAAGAAAGAAAAGAAAAGAAAAGAAAAGAAAAGAAAAGAAAAGAAAAGAAAGAAAGCCCACATACACATGGCGGCTGAACAATGCTCTACTCAATGATATCTTGGCCAAAGAAGAAATAAAGAAATCAAAGACTCCTTACATTCAATGAAAATGAAGGCACAACATAGCCAAATATATGGGTCCCAATGAACAACGAAAGCCTTGCTAAGAGGAAAACTCATAGCCCTCAGTGCCTCCAAAAAGAAACTGGAGAGAGCATACACTAGCAGATTGACGGCACAAATGAAAGGCCTGGAAAAAAAAAGAAGCTAATTCACCCAGGAGGAGTAGAAGACAGGAAATCATCAAACTCAGGGCTAAAATCAATCAAGTAGAAACAAAGAGAACCATACAAAGAATCATCAAAACCAGGAGCTGGATCTTTGAGAAAACAAACAAAATAGATAAACCCTTAGCCAGACTAACCAAGGGGCACAGAGACAGTATCCAAATTAACAAAATTAGAAATGAAAAGGGAGATATAACAACAGAAACTGAGGAAATTCAAAAAATCATTGCATCCTACTATAAAAGTCTATATTCAACACAACTGGAAAATCTGGAGGAAATGGACAATTTCCTAGAGAGATACCAAATACCAAATTTAAATCAGGGTCAAATAGATCAACTAAACAGTCCCATAACACCTAAAGAAATAGAAGTGGTCATAAAAAGACTTCCAACGAAAAAAAAAAGCACAGGACCAGACGGTTTTAGTGCAGAATTCTATCAGACCTTCAAAGAAGTCCTGATACCGATACTCTTCAAATTATTCCACAAAATAGAAACAGAAGGAACACTACCCAACTCATTCTATGAAGCCACAATTACGCTTATACCAAAACCACACAAAGATCCAACAAAGAAGAACTACAGGCCAATATCCCTTATGAATACCAACGCAAAGATACTCAATAAAATTCTTGCCAATCAAATCCAAGAACACATCGAAACAATTATTCACCATGATCTAGTAGGCTTCATCCCAGGGATGCAGGGATGGTTCAATATACAAAAATCAATTAATGTGACCCACTACATAAACAAATTTAAGGAAAAAAAACACATGGTTATTTCATTAGATACTGAAAAAGCATTTGAAAAAATTCAGCATCCTTTTTATGCTAAAAGTCTTGAAAAGATTTTTCCCAATTTGTTGGTTGCCAATTTATCCTTTTGACAGTGTCTTTTGCCTTACAGAAACTTTGTAGTTTTATGAGGTCCCATTTGTCTATTCTTGCTCTTAGAGCATAAGCAATTGGTGTTCTGTTCAGGAATTTTTCCCCTGAGCCAATGTCCTCAAGGGTCTTCCCCAGTTTCTTTTCTATTAGTTTTAGTGTGTCTGGTTTTATGTGGAGGTCTTTGACCCACTTCGAGTTGAGCTTAGTGCAAGGAGATAAGAGTGGATCAATTCTCATTCTTCTGCATGTTGACCTCCAGTTGAGCCAGCTCTTCACCAACCCCACATCCGACAGAGGGCTAATCTCCAATGTATACAAAGAACTCAAGAGGTTAGACCCCAGAAAACCAAATAACCCTATCCAAAAATGGGGTACAGAGCTAAACAGAGACTTTTCACCTGAAGAAATTCGGATGGCTGAGAAACACCTTAAAAAATGTTCAACATCACTAGTCATTAGGGAAATGCAAATTAAAACAACCCTGAGATTTCACCTCACACCAGTCAGAATGGCTAAGATTAAAAACTCAGAAGACATCAGGTGTTGGCGAGGATGTGGAGAAAGAGGAACACTCCTCCACTGCTGGTGGGAATGCAAGCTGGTACAACCACTCTGGAAATCAGTATGGCGGTTCCTCAGAAAACTGGGCGTGATACTTCCGGAGGACCCAGCCATACCACTCCTGGGAATATACCCAGAAGATTCCCCAGCATGCAATAAGGATACATGCTCCACTATGTTCATAGCAGCCTTATATATAATAGCCAGAAGCTGGAAAGAACCCAGATGTCCCTCAACAGAGGAATGGATACAAAAAATGTGGTATATATACACAATGGAGTACTATTCAGCCATTAGAAAGAATGAATTCATGAAATTCTTAGAGAAATGGATGGAGCTGGAGAATGTCATACTAAGTGAGGTGACCCAGTCTCAAAAGAATACCCATGGTATACAGTCACTGATAAGTGGATATTAGCCTAGAAGCTTGGAACACCAAAGACACAAATCACATATCAAGTGATGTCTCACAAGAAGAAAGGAGTGGACACTGGTGCTAGAATGGACCAAAACATCATTGTGGGAGAGTACAAGAACAGTAAAGTGGGAGGGGGTGGATGCGGGAGCAGGGGGAGGGAAAAGGACATGTGGGACCTTTGGGGGTGGGGAACCAGAAAAAGGGAAATGAATTGTAAATATAGAATATATACAATAAAAAAAACCAAAAAAAAATACACATGAAATGCAATCACTGATAAGTGGATATTAATGAGCCCAGAAGCCCTAAATACTCAAGGCACAATTAGCAAGTCAAATGATTCCCAAGAAGAAGAAAGGAGAGGACCCTGGGCCTGAAAAGATTGGATCCAGTTTTGTAGACCCAGAACAGAGAAATCATGGGGGGGGGATGATTGGGGAATAGTTAGGGGGGAGAGGAATTATGGGACGTATGGTGGGGGGGAGTGGGAAAGGGAAAAGCCTTTGGAATGTAAACAAAGAATATAGAAAATAAAAATTAAAAAAAAAGAAAAAAAAGTCTTGAAAAGAACAGGAATTCAAGGCCCATACCTAAACATAGTAAAAGCAATATACAGCAAACCAGTAGCCAACATCAAATTAAATGGAGAGAAACTTGAAGCAATTCCACTAAAATCAGCAGCTAGCCAAGGCTACCCCTCTCTCCATATCTTTTCAATATAGTGCTTGAAGTTCTAGCTAGAGCATTTTGACAATGTAAGGAGGTCAAAGGGATACAAATTGGAAAGGAAGATGTTAAACTATCACTATTTGCAGATGATAGGATAGTATACTTGTGACCCAAATAACTCTACCAGAGAAGCCCTACAGTTGATACACAACTTCAGCAAAGTGGCTGGTTATAAAATCAACTCAACCAAATCAGTAGCCTTCCTGTACTCAAAGGATAAGCAGGCTGGAAAAGAAAATGAGGAAATGACACCCTTCACAATAGCCACAAACAATACAAAGTATCTTGGCATGACTCTAACCAAACAAGTGAAAGAACTGTATTAGAAGAACTTCAGGTCTCTGAAGAAGGAAATTGAGGACCTCAGAAAATGGAAAAATCTTGCATGCTCATGGATTGGCAGGATTAATAAAATAAAAATGGCCATCTTACCAAAAGCAATCTATAGATTCAATGCAATTCCCATCAAAATCCCAACTCAGTTCTTCACAGTTAGAATTCATCTGGAATAACAAAAAACCCAGAATAGCTAAAACTATTCTCTACAGTTAAAGAATTTCCTGGGGAATGAGTATCACAGACCTCAAGCAGTACTACAGAGCAATAGTGTTAAAAACTGCATGGTATTGGCACAGTGACATACAAGTAGATCAATGGAATAGGATTGAAGACCCAGAAATGAACCCACAGACCTATGGTGACTTGATCTTTGAAAAGGGAGCTGAAACTGTCCAGTGGAAAAAAGGGAGTCTTTTCAACAAATGGTGCTGGCTCAACTGGAGGTCAGCTTGCAGAAGAATACACATTGATCCAGTCTTATCTCCTTGTACTAAGCTCAACTCCAAGTGGATCAAGGAACTCCACATAAAACAAGACACACTGAAACTACTAGAAAAGAGAATTTGGAAGGTCCTCGAGGACATGGGCAGAGGGGAAAAGTTCCTGAATAGAACACAAACAGCATATGCTCTAAGATCAAGAATTGACAAATGGGACCTCATAAAATTACAAAGTTTCTGTAAGGCAAAAGACACTGTCAAGCAGAGAAAATGGCAACCAACAAATTGGGAAAGGATCTTCACCAACCCTACATCTGACAGACGGCTAATATCCAATATATACAAAGAACTCAAGAAGTTAGACTCCAGAGAGCCAAACAATCCTATTTAAAAAATGGAGTACAGCTGGGTGGTGGAGGCACATGCCTTTAATCCCAGCACTTTGAAGGCAGAGGCAGGCGGATTTCTGAGTTCAAGGCCAGCCTGGTCTACAGAGTAAGTTTCAGGACAGCCAGGGCTATACAGAGAAACACTGTCTTGAAAAACAACAAAAACAAAAACAAAAAAATGGGGTACAGAGCTAAACAAAGAATTTTCACCTGAAGAAATTCGGATGGCTGACTGAAAAGCATCCTAAGAATCGTTCAACATCATTAGTCATTAGAGAACTCCAAATCAAAACAACCCTGAAATTCCACCTCACACCAGTCAGAGTGGCTAAGATTAAAAACTCAGAAACAGCAGGTGCTGGGGAGGATGTGGAGAAAGAGGAACACTCCTCCACTGTTGGTGGGATTGCAAGTTGGTACAACCACTCTGTAAATCAGTCTGGCGGTTCCTCAGAAAATTGGGCAGAGCACCTCTGGAAGACCCTGCTATACCACTCCCTGGGCATATAACCAAAGGATTCCCCAGCATGTAATAATGATACATGTTCCACTATGTTCATAGCAGCCCTATTTGTAATAGCCAGAGGTTGGAAAGGACCCTGATGTCCCTCAAAGGAGGAATAGATTAAAAAAAATATGGTATATATACATACTGGAGTACTATTCAGCCATTAGAAACAATGAATTCATGAAATTCTTAGACAAATGAATGGAGCCAGAGAACATCATCATAAGTGAGGTAACCCAATCTCAAAAGAACACTCATGGTATACACTCACTGATAAGTAGATATTTGCCTAGAAGACTCGAATACCTAAGACACAATCCACATATCAAATGATGTCCAAGAAGAAGGATGGAAGGGCCCCTGATTCTGGAAAGGATTAATGCAGCAGTGTAGGGAAATACCAGAACAGGGAAGAGGGAAGGGGTAAATGGGGAAACAGGGTGAGGGAAGACGGCTTATGGGACTTGCAGGGAGGGGGGAAGCACGGAAAGGGTGTAATCATATGAAATGTAAATTAAGAATATATTGAATAAAATAAAATTTAAAAAAAGAACAGAAAGGGGTGAGTGTTGTAGATGGGCCTAGTGCTGTTTGTATTTTGATGCTAATTCCACTCTCCTAGGAGGGGCTGCAGACAAGGAGTGAGTCACATACTCAGGTGACTTCTTCTTCTTCTTCTTCTTCTTCTTCTTCTTCTTCTTCTTCTTCTTCTTCTTCTTCTTCTTCTTCTTTTTCCCCTAGAGACAGGGTTTCTCTGTATAGCCCTGGCTGCCATGACACTCACTCTGTAGACCAGGCTGGCCTCGAACTCAGAAATCCACCTGCCTCTTCCTCCCAAGTGCTAGGATTAATAGTGTGTGCCACCACAGCCTGGCTTCTCAGGTGACTTCTAAGATCCAATCCCATAATGAATAAAGGAACCAATCACTGGGGGCGAATAGGTGGGACTTCTGGGTTGGACAGAAGAAGAGAAGGAGGAAAGGGTTAGAGATTTTGGAACAGGATAGTGAAAGGGCAAGATGTAGCTGCTAAAGTTTCCTGGTATCATGGCTGATCAGTCAGGATTCTCCACCAGAGGAATCAGATTTAATAAGGCTTACAAATGTTGCACCCAGAGTTGTTGCACCCAGAGATTGAGTTAGCATTATTTCTGAGTCAAGTTTGCATGGTGTTTGTCTTCTTGTGACAATTCAACTGGGTTCCAGAGAGAAAGGTACTGCTGCAAACCATGGGATTGTCTGATGTGCACCACAAAGGCCATGGGGGTATAAAAGCATGGGGCTGGTATGGTAGCAACCCACCAGTGGGAATCTAGTGAGCTGAGTGGAGAGATTGTGGAGTTCTGAGTCAGAGTCTCCACGAGATAAAAACAGGTCGGCCATTGCTCACCAGAACATGGCTGGCCAGGCCACCAGGCAGAGTTGCTAGCTTAAGATGAGAAGCATGTTGCTTCGTTTTTAATATTTCCCCCAAGAGGTGGATCCCATATATTTCTCGTTTCTGTGATTTCCAACACTTACCTCAGAAACAAATCATGAATCAAATTATGAAAATTTTATTTGATATCAATCTTTTTCCTGAATGCGTCGACTCACCTGGATTTCTGGTTGTGGCAGGTCTGACCCCTGACAAGCCTCCTTTTAACATTCTCCCAAGTTGCTACTTTTCTGGGCAGGATTCTGAGAGGAAATGATCTGGCCAGCACAGAGACCCAGGATTTTAACAGCACTCATGAACTCTTCCTCTACAATGTATCATCTCCACAGTACCTGAGGGATTGGAGAAATGAGTGTGGCCTCAGGCAGGTCTTACTCCATCCCTGAGAGGAAATGCTGAGTGGAGTTGTGGGGAAATGAGTTGGGGGAAGTGAGCAAGCATGTGTGTCCAGGACTCAGGTGTGGTGAGCATGGTTCTTCCTTGCAACCTCTGTACCAATAATTTCATCATGTTGGGTCATTTGAGGGAAGACATACATAACCTGAGTTTCTAAATATGATAAACCTTGATGAGTTCTCTAAAGAGAATACTTAATAATGTCAAGGAGGGTTGCTTAGAATTCACCCAATTTTATAAAGTTAATAAAACTGTTTATGATGGACTGTTACTTGCAATTTCAAAAAGTTTATCCCCAAAAATGCAGAATAAAGTGACAAACACCTTCATTTCTTCTACTGCCATAGTTTCACCAACCCCTCTCTCGCTTATTTATTTATTCATTCATTTATTTATTTACTTTTTTTTCAGACAGGGTTTCTATAACCAACAATTGGCTGTCTTGGAACTGATTGTATAGACCAGGCTGACCTTAAACTCCTCGATATCTGTCTGTCTCTGTCCCCTACTGCTGGGATTAATGATGTGTGCCACTAGCTTGATATCAAATATAATTTCATAATTTCAGGTTGTTATTCTATTTGTTTAGAGGGTATTGCATGTAGCCCATCTTGACCTAGAACTAACTCTGTAGCCCAAGCTTTCCTGAAACTCACTATGAACCTTGAACTTCCTACCTTCCTGCCTAAAGACATGTCCTTATGTGCCTGATCCTTTTGACACTTATTCCCAAGTGATGGGATTAGTCTTTATGTAACTGATCAGTGAACAGCCCAACCATTTAAAATGTAAGGCGTCTCTTTAGAAGTGTTGGGTATCAAGAGGGTAGTGCTAGGGAGAACAGGGAATAGGGCACAGCAAAGAGACAGGGGCTTGCTGCTCTCCCATCCCTGCTTACTGAGGTGATTCCATTAGAGAGAAAGGGGGGAGACATGTTGAGTTCTGAGTGACAGAGACATAGATGTTTGTTACTTTATTCTGTTTCTGTATTTAAATAAATCTAAAAAGAAAAAAAATGAAATATGCATATCTAAAAATTGCCTAAGAATTTCATGAATTCATTGTTTTTAATAGCTGAGTAGTATTCCATAGTGCAAATATACCACATTTTCTGTATCTATTCCTCCTTGGGAACATCTGGGTTCTTCCCAGCTTCTGCCTATTATAAATAGGGCTGCTATAAACATAGTTGAGCATATGTCCTTATTACATGCTGGGGAATCCTCTGGGTATATGCCCAGGAGTGGTATAATGGGGTCCTCCGGTAGAATCATGCCCAGTTTTCTTAGAAACTGTCAGACTGATTTCCAGAGTGGTTGTGCCAACTTGCAATCCCACCAGCAGTGGAGGAGTGTTCCTCTTTCTCCACATCCTCACCAGCACCTGCTGTGCCCTGGGTTTTTTATCTTAGCCATTATGACTGGTGTGAGGTGAAATCTCAGGGTTGTTAGGATTTGCATTTTCCTGATGACTATGGATGTTGAACGTTTCCTTAGATGCTTCTCTGCCATTCGATACTCCTCAGGTGTAAATTCTTTGTTTAGCTCTGTACCCCATTTTTTAAATAGGGTTATTTGGCTCTCTGGAGTCTAACTTCATCCTAAGTGAGGTAACCCATTCAAAAAAGAACACACATGATATGCACTCACTGATAAGTGGATATTAGACAAGAAACCCAGAATACCTAAGACACAATTCACATATCAAATGATGCCCAAGAAGAAGGAAGGAGAAGTCCCTGGTTCTGGAAAAGCTCAATGAAGCAGTGTAGGGGAATACCAAGACAGGGAAGCAGGAGGGGTTGATTCGGCAGGAGGGGAAGGGAAGAGGGCTTAGGGGACTTTCAGGGAGGGGGGAACCAGGATAGGGGAAATCATTTGAAATGTAAATAAAGAATATATCTAATAAAAAAGCAATAAAACACCTTTCTTTAGATTTGCAGAACCCACAGAGTGTCTGGTAATTTGTATATATGGTTAGGATCTTAGGCTTCTTCTAATCCTGTACGTCAGCGAACATACCCTTCCAGATTTGTACATTTCTGTAGTGTTTTACTTAAAGGAAAGAAATAAGGCTGTCTAAATAGGAAGGAAAGTGAACTTTGCTTGAGACCCTGGTGTGAAACTTTCTTGAATGTGATGCAGAGGTTCATAACCAAGGTGTTTCTAACCAAATCCTGACATGTTGATTGTCATCCAAAGTTCTAATAATTGATTTCACTGGAGACAGAATTTGGATTTTATATAGCACACACAGGCTTTCCTTATACACCTCATGTAGTCCATCTTGATCTTGAACGTGAGAATCTGTCTCTCAGATCCTCTGAAATCTCTCTCTCAAATTTTGGGACTATAAGCATGTGACTCTGTGTCCACTGCTAACATCTTCCAACATTAAATGGCTTGCTCTTGCTGATGTTCAGAAGTAGGAAATGATATGTTTAGGCTGGGGATGTAGCTCAGTGTTGGAGCTCTTGGCCAAGCTCGCCATGGCACTAGGTCGGTCCCTAGTGCCACCAAGAAAAGGTATTCTTTCCCAAAGCCAGGCCAATCACTTGAAGACAGCCATAAATCCAAGAAACCTTGTTCAAAACTTCCTCTGCCCTTTTGTTTAAGATTTGACTTTCCTTGCCTTGTAAAAGCTCATACAATCTTCATCCTAGGAGGGGTTCTGCCCAGAACCATAGAGATGGACCACCTCACAGATAAGCCAAGAATCTAAACAGACTAGCCTTGCTGGTTCTCCTACCCAATCTTTCATTAGCAGGCCATAAACCTCCCTGTCCAGTCACATCTGCAGCAAGCTGTCCAGTTTGGGGCAATTAAAATCATTAAAGATGAACAGCTGTCCTGTAATTCTTTAAGGGAATTTGGTGTTTCTTCTTTAAGAGCATCTGCCTGTTGACCCATGATCGCCTGTACTTCTTTAAGGGATTTTTCTGTTTCCTCTTTAAAGGCTTTTACCTGTTGACCCATGTTCTCCTGTATTTCTTTAAGGGAGTTAAGTCTTTCTTGAAGACCTCTATCAGCATCATGAGATATGATTTTAAATCCAACTCTTGCTTTTCCTGTGTGTTGGGGTATCCAGAACTTGCTGTGGTGGGAGAACTGGGTTCTGATGTTGACATTTGGCCTTCGTTTCTGTTGAAAGGGATCTTGTGCTTGCCTTTCACCATCTGGTGCTAGTTGGAATTATTGTCTCTGGCTGGAGTGCAAATGGCTGCAGGCAGGAAGACTTCCTTCCCAGCTGCTCCACTGATCATAGGCCCTGTGTGCTCCTAGCTGGGGCCCCTCCAGAGAGAAGGTGGAGATCTCACCTCTATGCTCAAAAGTGAAAACCTGCTGGGAGATCACTCCCTCTTGGTGGGCAGTGCAATGAAGGTTTTAGAGTGTTCTGGCTCCCTGGTGCAAATGGCAGCAGAAAGACTTCTGTCCCAGCTGCTCCACTGATCACAGAAGGCTCATTTAATGCATTCATAAATAGTTGTGGCTCTGGCCTGTTAAGATCTAATAACCTTTTTCCATTCAGCATTATTGTTCTTACAAACTAAAGAATCAATTAATACTTCTCTTGCGTCTGGAACTGATATTGCTCCTTTTACAGTTAAGGTTATCTTGGTAAATGATTCAGATTGTTTTCATTGTAGTTCACCCTTCTCTCAAGCATTTAAACATACTGCATGACATTATGACACCTTGCTCTAAGGTGACATAATAAAACAGAGTCTGCATTTGTAACAGTATATTCATTTTTACCTAGCAACTGGTCCTTGACAATATTAACCCTTCCAGTCTTATTATGTGGCTCCATGACAAAAGCCTCCTCTCTCTTCCATGTCAGCCAGTGTATTTGAGGCACATCTTCTAAGATAGCTGTTATTAAATCTTTCTGATCTTTAGAAATTACATGATGTTACATGGCTTAATTATTTAGAACTTGTTTCACATATGGCGAGTACATGCTATAGGCTACAATCGCCTCTTTAATTCCCTATAGAACCAGCATCTCTATGGATTGCCATCCAAATCCATCCTAAACTGTGGGTTACTTGACTGGATATAATTGTTTTATTGTAGCTGGGAAAATTATTGTAGCTTTTCTAATAGTCCTGTATAATGGTAATTTTAAAAGGTGTATCATTTTTCTCTGTAGGGAGAGGTGCTGATACTAAAGTCTGGTTCCCTAGTGGTTCTTGATTCAGTCAATAAAGGTGGCCAAGAGCCAATGGCTGGGCACAAGGAACAGGTGGGATTTCTGGGTCGCAGTAGGAGAAAGGAGAAGCAGGGAAAGAGAAGGGGCTTTTGCTGCTATGCATTGTGATGAGAAGAAAGCAGCAGTCCTGTAAGGCTACAAGCAGCAGGACCTGCAGCATCTGCCATGGAGCTGATCTCGATGTTAAGCCAGGAGGTGCCAGAGTGCAGGCCTCATGGTCACCAACAAAGGTGGAAGCATATTTGCTTGTTTTTTTTTAATTACATGCAATTCATCATATCTCTAGCCCAGCTAGCTATGAAAGGAATGAGACTGACACTAATTTGAGGGAGAAGGACAAGGAGATGCTTTCTTTTATACTCTTATGTTTAAAGAGGTCAGAGAAAACTGTGATCATTATAAATAGTTCTACTGTAATAATTAAAAAGAAACTACACCGAGTACAGGTGGCCTCTGCTATAGTGTTTTCCTATTTTAACACAGAAAATATTTTCTTTTTTGAATCTTACTAATTCTTTCTTTTCTTTGGAGACTTATTATACTCAAGTTTAAAATTTCTTTCTATGACTGTCAATACTCAGTTCCTTCCCTGTTTGCAGCATCTATGCATATTTACAAAACATTTCTTCTTATTTCTCTTTCACTGTTTCAAAAGATAATATTTATTTCAGTACTTAAGCTTCTCTAAACTGTCCTCTGGGAACTGACCACTCCTTTCTGGGCATACATTACTGACTCTGAGGTCTGGGATTTCGCTCATCTGACTCCAGCTGATGCCTCCCATCATGCTCCTGTGCCTGGATTCTCTCTCTGGGTCTTGTGTCTGGAATTCATATTTTTACCCTGCATCTCATGCCCCACATTGGTGCACCAGACATTGCAGGGCTTTCCTCAGACAACTTTTGAGGTTTCATAGACACATGGACACAGCTACACAGTTTAAGGCTGTCGGCCTTTTGCTGAGGCAGTCTCTCAGCTAGCCTCTAACTTAACCCCACTTCTCCAAATGGTTCTCACTGCACCCTTCCCAGGTCTCTCTGGCCTCCATTCGGTCTTTCTTCTGCATCTGTACATACCTTCATCTGCACAGAAAGCCTGCCTGTTCTACTACCCTAGTTTAAGATGTCAACATTAATTATGGAAAGAGCCACACCCATCCTGAATCAGTTGACTTTAGAGGCTAGATGACACTGCAGCTTGCCTTTCATTTTTGAATGTGTGAGAAAGTGACAAACATTTACATAATCTATTAGCCTGGTATTAACTCAATTAACAGTTGAAAACACATGCGCTCTCTCTCTCTCTCTCTCTCTCTCTCTCTCTCTCTCTCTCTCTGTCTTATTTTTTCATGGTTTGTTTTTTTCTTGGTTTCTGTTTTTATTCTTTTCTAATTAGTTAATTATATTATTTATTTGCATCCCAAATGCTGCCCCTATATCCCAGTCCCTCTTTGCATAGATCTTCCTCCCATCTCCCCTCCCCATCACCTCTGAGAGGGTAGACACACCTTGGGTATCCCCCTACCCTGCCTCATGAAGGCTCTTCAGGATAAGGCCCATCCTCTCCTACTGAGGCCAGACAAAGCAACCCTCTGCTACATATGTGCCTGAGGCCTCAGACCAGCCATATATGTTCTTCAGATGGAGACTTAGTCTCTGGGAGCTCCAAGGGGTTCAGATTAGTTGACCCTGTTGTTCGATCTTAGGGTTGACACCTCCTTCATTCCCTTCAGTCCTTCCCCTAACTCTTCCATAGAGGTTCCCAACCTCTTTCCCATGCTTGGCTGTGGGTATCTGCCTCTGTCTCAGTCAGCTGCTGCGCAGAGCCTCAAAGAGGACAGCCATGCTAGGCTCCTGTCTACAAGTGCAACAAAGAAAGCATCAGTAATAGTAAAGAAATGATTGCATATGTATGTATTCACAGATATATTCATATGTAGTGCCTGGAACAGGCTAATGGGGACAGAAGGAAGTAGTGACTGCTTAACAGTGAGGGAAGAGGGAGGAAGTTAGAGCCTGACAGCTCTTAGTTGGGTGTGGAAAGGAAAATATTATGAAACTGACATTGTAAGATTTGCACAAATTTGTGAACATATTAAAAGTCCCTGAAGAGAACACTTAAAATATCTGAACTGTATGGTATTTATAGCATATAAGTTATTCAATAAAAGTATTTAATGGGTCAAATAGGGGGCTCAGTGGGGAAGGGCATTTGTCACCAAGCCTAATCACCTCAGTTTGGGCCTTGGAACCATGTGGTGGAAAGAGAACTGACTTCGTCAAGATATCTTCTGACAACAAGTGGGTTGTGACACACACACAACAAACAAACACACACACACACACACACACACACACACTCATACACACAAATAAATAAAATGAATATTTTAAAAGAAGACAGAAATTACATGGAACTCTGGACTGGATACCTGTAATAAATGACATTATTTCAACAACCTGAGAAGCATGAGTAGCACCCGGGAAATAGATGTCACTGTGCCATCAGTGTTTATTTCCTGCTCTTGATTGTAGGGTTTGGCTGGGCAGAAAAATGGCCTTGTGGGAAGGACACACTGCTATTTTCACTAGTGAGCACCAAGAATTATTTGTTGGTGATGGGAAATCACTGCAATTGACTCTGAAGTGCTAGAGACGCATAGGGAAGGGGGTTTCTTTATCAGTTATGATTGTTTCAAAACATGACTAGTAAAATATCAAATTCTATTTCAAATAAGAAGGCACAGATGATATGCTGGGTTCTAGGCAAACAATGGGATCAAGGACTGTGCTTCCCTGACAGCCATCAATGCACCTAAAGAGAGGAAGGCGTGGTGAGATCCCTTATCCAATTGCAACTGTGCTGTAGTTTTTATAAGGTTTCCAGTTTGTTCGTTCATTGTGAAGTTTCATAAATTTTGGCATTTTTAGCAGGGCAGTAGTGGAGGTGCACACCTTTAATCCCAGCACTTGAGAAAAAGAGGCAGGCAAATCTCTGTGAGTTCTAAGCCAGCCTGGTCTATAGAGTGAGTTCCAGGACAGACAGGATCACAGAGGAAAAACCCTGTCTTGAAGAAAAAAAAACCCAAACCAACCAATCAAACAACAACAACAACAACAACAACAACAAAAAAAAAAAACCTGGAATTCTTGACATTGTAATTTAATTTCTTTTTTGAAATAGATAGATAGATAGATAGATAGATAGATAGATACATAGATAGATACATAGATAGATAGATAGATAGATAGATAGATAGATAGATCCTGCTGAATTACCTTTCTTTACAAGTAAAGAACCCAGAGTGGCTGGTAATCTTTGTATAACATCAGAATTTTTTGCTTATTCTTTTAATACTATTTGTCAACTAACACAGCCTCACTGGCTCAGTCTTGTAGATTCCTATCAGTTTTGACTTGCAGAAAATGAATACAGCCTTCTAAAAAGAAGGAAAGGGAATTTGGTTTGAGGGCCCATTGTCTGTTGATATTTTGTAATGCTTTGTAGAAGAAGGAAACACAGATATATACCCTGAGTGATGCAGACACACTGCATGCTTCCTTTTCTGCTCTGTGCCTTCTCCTATACAACCTCTTTGTACCCTATGAGTTGGCCAAGATGAAAGTTTGCAGATGAGGTGTTCCCTCTGCTGTCATGTCCCCAAGCAGTGCTCCTTCGGTAAACTCTGGACTCCTCCCTCCTATCTTTCAACTCATAAACATTGACCTTCAAGCACTGAGAGATCAGGACTTCAGTAACAGTTGGAAATTTGGCTCATGATTCCAGGGTATATCCATCATAGTGGGGAAGGCATATCAGTAGGTGAGAAGCAACTGGTCTCATGTGTCTTATGTGAGGAGGCAGAGAAGGACGAGTGGGGGCTCTCTGCTCATTTTCTCATTCGTGTTTAGTCTAGGACAATGGTATAATGTCACCTATATATAAATTTGGTCTCCTACCTCAGTTGAACCAATATCAAATGTGCTTCACTGAGGTGCAGATTTGTATCCAAAGACTTTCTAATCATATCCCATCAAGTTGGCAGGATTAACAATCAAGATTGGCCACCAGACTTCTAATAAGTGATTTCATTGGAGACAGAGCTTTGCTATTATGAGGCATAGGTTTTCTTTAAACTCCCCATGTATCCCATCTTTACTTTGAACTCATGATCCTCTTGAATCTGTCTCTCAGATTCTGATATCATTAGCATGTGACTCTGCACCCGGTGCTAACATCTGCCAACTTTATATGGCTTCTTCTTGTAACTTTCTTTGTTAATGTTGAGAACTCAGAAAATGAGACAGTGGGGATGTAGATCAGTGTTAGAACTCTTCGCCAAGCTAACTCAAGACACAAGGTTCCATCCCTAGTACCACCAAGAAACATAGTCTTCCCCAAGCTGTATCATAGAACTCTTCCTTTGAAGACAGCAATAAAACCTAGAAACATTGGTCAAATTTTCCTCTTCCCTTTCCTGTAGGTCTTGACCATGAGCAGCCTGTTTAACCAGCCTTGCCTTCTAGCAGGTCATAAAAATCTTCATTCTATGAGGGGTACTGCCAAGGACCATAAAGATGGACCTCCGCACTGATACACCAACAATCTGAAGAGACCAGCCTTGCTGGTTCTTCTACCCACTCTTTCACCAGTAGGTTGTGAATCTGATTGTCCAGTCATATCTGCAGTTAGCTGTCCATTTGGGGTCAAATAAAAATGTTACAAATGGGAAGCTGTTTTTGTGTATTTGGGACTCCATTTCCAAAATGTCCTCTGTCATTTAAAATTTTTGATTACATAAACCTGCCCCACCTTTGTTTGCTCTGTTGTTTCCACTAACATGTGAAACTTAGAAAGAAGAGGATGAGTCTTACCCTCTTGCTTGCTTCTCCATGACATTCATTGTAATGATTCATTTTGCACTGTGTCAAAAGTTTGAAATATGCTTAAGACACCTTTCCTTAAAAGCTTTATTTTTTCTATTTTAATGACAGTGTTTCACTGAGTAGCTACAGGTGGTGTGGAACTCACTATGTAGATCAGGCTATCCTTGAACTTACAGAGCTCCACATTTCTAGGGCTCTAAAGCACTGAGATTAAAGATCAGGGCCACCATACATGGCTGACAACTTTTGAATATCCACATAGATTTTTCTGTAGTTTGCAAACCTCAAGAACCAGGTAGCCAATTGGTTCTCACTTCTCAGCTCTCAGCATCTCAGCCTCTTGGCCTCTCAGATGTGATTTAGCTGAGGTTGCAGTTTTAATAAAGCTGACTCAACCAAGTCTTCACTATGTATGTTTGCATCCCACTGGCTTTTCTCTTCTTCAGAACTCTGACTCATACACACTCCCCACTGGACCATCCTCTTTCCTGTTTAAGGGCACTGGAAGCCATCAAGTGAACTGCCCAATGCAGAAGCCTGAGGGTCATACTTGACTTTTTTTTTTAAGATTTACTTAATGTATATGAGTACACTGTAGCTGTCTTCAGACACACCAAAGGAGGGCATCAGATCCCATTGCAGATGGTTGAAAGTCACCATGTGGTTGCTGGGAATTGAACTCAGGACCTCTGGAAGAGTAGTCAGCACTCGTAACCATTAAGCCATTTTTCCAGCCCCTGCTTTACCTTCTTATTTCCAAATATGATCCATCAGACAAAATTGTCCATTCTTCTTAAAAATAATCAGGTGGCTTTTGTTCTCATGGTAGTCTGGATGACCTTTGGTAAACAAAAACTCAATGATGTTATTCTCACTGATTTAAGAAGAGAAATAGGAGAGAGAAAAAGAGGGAGAGAGAGAGAGAGAGAGAGAGAGAGAGAGAGAGAGAGAATACAAAATTCAACTTCATACAACACAGTTAAGCCTTGATGCTCAGCCTTTATATAACTTTATCTCAATGTAGTTTCCAAGTTGGTGCATGCTAAATGCTAGCCTCATTCTATTCTAATGAGATATGTCAGGCTCTCCTCCATTCTGACATTGCAAGAGAGAAACCCTTCTTCTTCAGTACTTGTTCATCATCTCATTATAAATGCTGAACATATGAAGGGATAGAAGGATTAACTTGCTTGATTTAATTATTCCACACTGTATTCCGAACCTGAAAACTAATTTCTACTTCATAAATTGTTGGGATGACCCAAACATTGTATTTATTGGCATTGGAAAAGTTTTTCACTTAGGCTCCACTATGTTCATAGCAACCTTATTCATAAAAGCCAGAAACTGAAAGCAATGTAGATGTCTATAAACAAAAGAATGGATACATAAACCATTGTTCATTTACACATTAGGCTAATATTCAACTGTTACAAAGAAGGATAACATGAAATTTGCAGGGACTAGAAAATATCACTCTGAGTGAAGTAAACTAGACCCCAAAAGACATGCATCATATGTACTCACTGATAAATGGATATTAGCCTAAAAGTACCAAATATTCATGATATAGCCCACAGGCACAAAGAAAGTAAATAGGAAGGCCAAAGTGAGGATGTTTAAATCTCACTTAAAAAGTGGAACAAATTAGTCATGGGAGGCACAAAAATGCAAGGATATTGGTGGAAGAGGGGAGGGGTGGGAAGAAAGGGCAGGTTCAGGTATGGGGAGAGACTGGAGACAAGTCCAGTAGGCCAGGAGAATGAATGGAAATATCCAGCTGCTGGGGTTGCATGGTGGAGGTTGGAGGTTGGAATTTATTGTAGGGGAGGGGTAGAAGGTGGGGGAATTGCTACGAATTCCCAGAGACCTGGGATGAAGCAGACTTCCAGGTCTCAGTGTAGGTGACTTTAGCCAAAATGACAAACAGTGAAGATATGAAACTTGAAGAGACCACCACCAGTAGCCAGATAGGAACCCCAGTGGAGGGTTGGGGACACCAACCCATCCACAAAATGTTGACTCACCATTGTTCCTGTCTAAAAGGAATACAGGGAAAAAGTGAACCAGACACTAAAGGAACGGCCAACCAGTGACTGGTCCAACTTGAGATCTATCCCATGGGCAGTCCCTGACACTATTACTGATGCAGTGTTGTACTTATGGACAGGAGCCTAGGATGGCTGTCCTCTGAGAAGCTCTACCCAGCAGCTGACAGATACAAAGAGGCAAACATGGGACAGAGGCCTTGTCTGCCCTCAGTACAAGAGGATGGGCCTCATCCTATAGAGACTTGATGACCCATTATGGAAAAAAAAAAAAACCTCTCTGAGTTGGAGGGGGTAGAGATGGGTGAAGATCTCTGCAAGGGGTGACCTGGAAGTGGAGGCAGCATTTGGGATTAAAATAAAACAAAATAATGTATTAATTAAAAAATAATAAAATCAAAAATCAAAGAAAAAAATCAAACCAAGAAAGAAAGAGCATGTCCCTGTGTTTTCAATTGTTAATTGCATTGATACCACCCTAGTAGATGTATATATTTGTCACCTTCTCAATTGTCCAAAAATGAAAGGTAAGCTGTAGTGGGAAAGGTCATGTAGCCTCCAAAGGCAACTGGTTGAGTAAAGAGTGTGGCTTTTTGCATAGTAAAGGGCTGCCATCCTAAGCTGGGGCTGTAGAATGAGCAGAACTCCTGGGCAGGCAGAACTACTGGCAGATGCAGAAGAAAGACTGAAAGGAGTCAGGACAGAGCTGGGACATGTACAATGGGAAATGAGTAGAGAGATACAATGGTAGAGAAAACATGATAAGTTAGAGGCTAGCTGAGAGACTGCCTCAGCAAAATTCCAGCAGCCTTAAACTATGTAGATGCCTCCATGTCTTTATTAAACCTCTAACAGGATTCCACAAAAGCCCTGAATTATTAGAAAAGCTACATTAATTATTCCATCTACCATGAAACAATCTCCTCCAGAAGAGTAACACACAATTTATGCTAAATTCAAATGGTAGATGGATGTTGATCTAACGAGATTTAAAGAGGTGATTGTAGCCAATATTGTGCACTCACCATATGTGAAACAAGTACTAAATAATTAAACCATGAAAAATCATGTAATTCCAAAAGATTGGAAAGATTTCATAGCATCTTAGAAGCTGGCCCTCAAACTACATGAGCTTACATGCGGGACAGAGGAGGCTTTGGCTATGGAACAACATAATAGTACTGGAAGGGTTAATATTTCCAAGGATCAGTTGCTAGGTGAGAGTGAATATGCTGAGTTACAAATGCAGATTCTGTTTGATGATGTCACCTTCGACCAATGTCTTAAAGTAGGTTTAAATCCTTGGGACAAGGTTGAACAACAGTGAAGACAATCTGAATCATTTACCAAGAAAACTCAAGGCTCAGATAAAGCTTTTAGTGATTTTTTACAATGATGAACTTTAACTGTAAATAGAGCAATATCAGATCCAGATTCAAGAGCAGGATTAATAGAATCTTTAGCTTTTAAGAAATTAATGCTGGATGCAAAAAGGCTACTAGACCTTTAAGGACCAGATTTGCACCTATTTATGAATGTATTAATACTACAGTAGATATTGGGTCTAATGTGTTTGATGCTGCTATGATAGGACAGGCAATTGCTGAAAGCATGAGAGCTCAGAATGTCTGATGCTGTGGCTATGGAAGACCACATTTCTCTGATGAAAATCCAGGAAGAATACTTCCTCAGATGTGGAAAAGATATGGAAAGTGCAGACACAGGGCTTAGATCATGCAGAGATATACAAGGCAATCCCTTACAGTCAGGAATTACTGCTGCCTAAGGGCTTTTGTTCAGGCCCTGCCAAAAAGCAACATGAGCCATTTGTTCCATGTCAGCAAAAAAGAACATGTTCTAGAGAGCAAGTAGAAAAAGTAAGTGACTGATATTGCAAACATCACTGTTCTGCATTTAACTGCACTTGTGGATAGAATAAGAGATTTTAAAGGCACAGGAAGTATATTTTGGCAAAGTGCACTAAAAGATTAGAGACCAAATTTGAAATTACAATTAGATGTAATTGATATTGTAGGCCCACCTTCAATGCAAGCTTTCCTAATGGCCGACTGAAGGATATGCTATTTTCAGAAAAAGGTTTTGTCTTTGCATGTTTAGAAAAGGTGATTGGGGTCTTTACACCTTCCAGAGTTATATGGATTGGATATAACAAAGGGAGACCCCAGAGAACTAGATTCCAGCGAATCAAACAAAATATATATCTTGGTGATACTAAAATTTTGTTTTGATATTTGTATATTACAGAATATACAACTTGGTGAATCTCCTTGTCAGACATGCTCAACTGACCTGCTTGAAAATCCTGATGTCCTGGACTTTCAACTGGATCCAGTCAAGACACAGACATCAGAGACTAGTCAATCCTATTTTCCCTACCCTCTCCTGACTTCAAAATATCACAAAGCTATATTCAGCTTGAAGAATTTATGAAGAGTCATCGACCCAGTTCACTGGGCTTTGGGGCTGGAGGGGCTTATGATAGGTTGTCTTTCTCGAGAATGTAGAAATGGTCATAATTGGAACAGAGAGGAATAGCTACAATTGATTACATAGCCTAATCGCATTAGGTAGAAATCCTTTTAATTCTTACTAAGTTGAAGTCATAATTTCTTATTTTGGTACAGAATTTGTTTTGAAGCAAAATCAGGGTTTTCATTGGTATAAATTTCTTTTATTGATACAAAAAATTTAAAAGTATGGGCTTTAGACCCAGTTCTTCTATAACTGTTATTATAAACTGATCTGAGATATTTAAGCCTGTGAGTTAAGGGCCAAATAGCAAACTCATGGCTCTAAGTTCATTGTTAGTGTGTTTTCAGATATTTTAATTAGAAAAAGCTGAGAGTAGTTAACTGAAAAGAGTTCAGATTACTTTACATAGATAATTGGTTTTCAAAAACATCAGAAATCCACAGAATGTGACATGTAATGTTATTTATTCATTACTTGTTGTTACTTAACTTGTTGTTGAGTTAAGTCTGCTCCTGACAGCATTTCCTTTCTTGGATAAGTGCTGAATGAAGCCAGGATATAAGTCAGGTGTAAAGTTATAAGTCCTTTAAGTTAGGATAGAGGACAGTGTTCTATCTTAATGACATCAGTGTTGGACTGGGTGTTAGGTCTATCTTGTACTTTATAAGTTACAAAATAGTAGTAGTGCTGTATTTATATTTGAGAGGAAGGTTTTGTTTGTTTATTAGAACAGAAAGGGGTAAGTGTTGTAGATGGGCCTAGTGCTGTTTGTATTTTGATGCTAATTACACTCTCCTGGGAGGGGCTGCAGACAAGGAGTGAGTCACATACTCAGTGACTTCTTATAAACCAATAATAAAGGAGCCAATCACTGGGCAAGTAGGCAAGACTACCCAATTGGACAGAGGAAGAGAAGGAGGAAAGGGTTAGAGAGCTTTTAGAAGGAGGGTAGCAAAAGGGCAAGGTGTAGGTGCTAAAGATTTCTGGTATCATGGCAAATCAGTCAGGATTCTCCACCAGAGGAATCAGATTTAATAAGGCTTATAAGATTGGGTTTTAGTTGTTGCACCCAGAGATTGAGTTACCATTATTTCTGAGTCAAGTTTGCATGGTGTTTTTCTTGTGACAATTCCACTGGGTTCCAGAGAGAAAGGTACTGCTGCAAAGCATGGCTTTGCCTGATGTGCACCACAAAGGCCATGGGGGTATAAAAGCATGGGGCTGGTATGGTAGCAACCCGCCAGTGGGAATCTAGTGAGCTGAGTGGAGAGATTGTGGAGTTCTGAGTCAGAGTCTCCACGAGATAAAAAGAGGTCGGCAATTGCTCACCAGTGCATGGCTGGCCAGGCCACCAGCCAGAGAGTTTAGTTGCTAGCATAAGATGAGAAGCATGCTGGCTCATTTTTAATATTTCCCACATGAGGTGGAACCCATATATTTCTCGTTTCTGTGATTTCCAACACTTAACTCAGAAACAAATCATGAATCAAATTATGAAATTTTGATTTGATATCAAGCTTTTTCCTGAAGTGTGTCGACTCACCTGGATTTCTGGTTGTGGCAGGTCTGACCCCTGACAACCGTCCTTTTAACATTCTGGTGAGTTGCTACTTTTCTGGGCAGGATGCTGAGAGGAAATGATCTGGCCAGCACAGAGACTCAGGATTTTAACTGTACTCATGAACTCCTCCTCTACAATGTATCATCTCCACAGTACCCGAAGGATTGGAGAAATGAGTGTGGTCTCAGGCAGGTCTTACTGCATCCCTGAGAGGAAATGCTGAGTGGAGTTGTGGGGAAATGAGTTGGGGGAAGTGAGCAAGCATGTTTGCCCAGGACTCAGGTGTGGTGAGCATGGTTTCCTCCCTGCAATCTCTGTGCCAATAATGTCATCCTGTTGTGTCATTTGAGGAAAGACATACATAACCTGAGTTTCTAAATATGATAAATCTTGATGAGTTCTTTAAAGAGAATACTTAATAATGTCAAGGAGGGTTGCTTAGAATTCACCCAATTTTATAAAGTTAATGAAACTGTCTATGATGGACTTTTACTTGCAATTTCAAAAAATGTTTATCCCCAAACATGAAGAATAAAGTAGCAAACACCTTCATTTCTTCTACTGCCGTAGTTTCACCAACCCCACTCTCTCTTATTTATTCACTCATTTATTTATTTACTTTTTTTTTGAGACAGGGTTTCTATGTATACCAACCATTGGCTGTCTTGGAACTGATTGTGTAGTCCAGGCTGACCTTGAACTCCCAGATATCTGTCTGTCTCTGACCCCTAGTACTGTGTTTAATGATGTGTGCCACGAGGTCCAGTGATTCTATTTATTTAGAGGGTATTTCATGTAGCCCGGGTTGACCTAGAACTTACTCTGTAGCCCAGGCTTTCCTAAAACTCACTATAAACCTTGAAGTTCCTACCTTTCTACCTAAAGATATGTCCTTACATGCCTGATCTTTCTGACACTACTTCCCAAGTGATGGGATTACAGTGTTTAGGTAACTGATCAGTTAACAGCCCAACCATCTAAAATGTAAGGCGTCTCTTTAGAAGTGTTGGATATCAAGAGGGTTGTGCTAGGGAGAACAGGGACTAGAGCACAGCAAAGAGACAGGGGCTTGCTGCTCAGCCATCCCTGCTTACTGGGGTGATTCCATTAGAGAAAAAGGGGGGAGACATGTTGATTTCTGAGTGACAGAGACATAGATGTTTGCTATTTTATTGTATTTTTCTGTATTTAAATAATTCTAAAAAGAAGATAAAATGAAATATGCATATCTAAAAATTGCCTAAGAATTTCATGAATTCATTGTTTTTAATAGCTAAGTAGTATTCCATAGTGTAAATATACCAAATTTTCTGTATCTATTCCTCCATTGAGGGAAATCTGGGTTCTTTCCATGTTCTGGCTATCATAAATAGGGCTGCTATAAACATAGTACATAGGATTTTAACTGCACTCATGAACTCCTCCTCTACAATGTATCATCTCCACAGTACCCGAATCCTTATTACATCTGGGGAATCCTCTGAGTATATGCCCAGGAGTGGTATAATGGGGTCCTCCAGTAGTGTCATGCCCAGTTTTCTGAGAAACTGCCAGACTGATTTCCAGAATGGTTGTACCAACTTGCAATCCCACCAGCAGTGGAGGAGTGTTCCTCTTTCTCCACATTCTCACCAGCACCTGTTGTCTCCTGGGTTTTTTATCTTAGCCATTATGACTGGTGTGAGGTGAAATCTCAGGGTTGTTTGGATTTGCATTTCTCTGATGACTAAGGATGTCGAACATTTTTTTAGGTGTTGAACATTTCTTCTCAGCCATTCGATACTCCTCAGGTGAAAATTCTTTGTATAGCTCTGTACCCCATTTTAAAAATAGGGTCATTTGTCTCCCTGGAGTCTAACTTCATCCTAAGTGATGTAACTCAATCACAAAAGAACACACATGGTATGCACTCACTGATAAGTAGATATTAGCCCAGAAACTCAAAATACTTAAAACACAATTCACATATCAAATGATGCCTAAGAAGAAGGAAAGAGTGACCCCTGGTCCTGGAAAGGCTCAATGCAGCAGTGTAGGGGAATACCAGGGCAGGGAAGTGGGAAGGGGTTAATTGGGGAACAGGAGGAGGGAAGAGGGCTTATGGGACTTTCGAGGAGGGGGGGATCCAGGAAAGGGAAAATCATTTGAAATGTAAATAAAGAATATATCTAATAAAAAATCTAATAAATCGCCTTTCTTTAGATTTACAGAACCCACAGAGTGTCTGGTAATCTGTATATAACATCAGGATCTTAGGCTTCTTCTAATCCTGTACGTTAGTGAACACACCCTTCCAGTTTTGTAGATTTCTGTATTGTTTGACTTAAAGGAAAGAAATAAGGCTGTCTAAAAAGAAGGAAAGGGAACTTTGCTTGAGAGCCTGAAGTCAAACTTTCTTAAATGAGATGCAGAGGTTTATAACCAAGGTCTTTCTAACCAAATCCTGTCATGTTGATTGTTATCCAGAGTTCTAATAATTGATTTCACTGGAGACAGAATTTGGTTTTTATGTAGCACACACAGGCTTTCCTTACACACCTCATGTAGTCCATCTTGATCTTGAACTCAAGATTCTGTCTCTCAGGTCCTCTTGAATCTATCTCTCAAATTTTAGGACTATAAGCATGTGACTCTGTTTCCAGTGCTAACATCTTCCAACATTAAATGGCTTGCTCTTGCTGATGTTCAGAAGTAGTAAATGATATGTTTAGGCTGGGGATGTAGCTCAGTGTTGGAGCTCTTGGCCAAGCTCGCTCAAGGCACTAGGTCAGTCCGTAGTGCCACCAAGAAAAGATATTCTTTCCCAAAGCAAGTCCAATCACTTGAAGACAGCCATAAAACCTAGAAACCTTGTTCAAAACTTCCTCTGACCTTTTGTTTAAGATTTGACCTTCCTTGCCTTGTAGGAGGTCATACAATCTTCATCCTAGGAGGGGTTCTGCCCAGAACCATAGAGATGGACCACCTCACAGATAAACCCACAATCTAAACAGACTAGTCTTGCTGGTTCTCCTACCCAATCTTTCACTAGTAAGCCATAAACCTCCCTGTCCAGTCACATCTGCAGCGAGCTGTCCAGTTTGGGACAATTAAAAATACTAAAGATGAACAGCTATCCTTGGATATTTGAGACTCCATTTCCACAGTGTCCTGTACCATTTAAAACTTTGATTACATAAACCTGCCCCACTTTTTTCTGTGCTGTCTGTTGTCATAGGAGTGTGAAGTTTAGAAGGAAGAGGATGAGTATTACCCCTTTGTGTGCCCCTACATAATATTCGTTAAAATGATTCATTTTGCAGAGTCAAAGGTTTGAAATATGCCTCTGTGACACACTTTTCTTTCATTTTTTTTCTTTTTTCTTTTTTCTTTTTTTTGAAACAGTGTTTCACTGAGGTGTTCTGGCTATTGTTGAACTCACTCTGTTGATCAGGCTATCCTGAACACACAGAGTTTCACATGTCTCTGTCAATGCTGATATTAAAGGCAAACACCACCATACATGCCTCACAACCTTAGAATGTCAATATCTCATTCTCTGTAGTTACACACACACCAATACAAACACACACACAAATAGATAGATAGATAGATAGATAGATAGATAGATAGATAGATAAACAAGCAAACAAGTATGTTAAAAGAAGACAGAAATTGAATGGAATACATGACTCTGGATGGCACTTCTGTAATAAAGGACAATATTACAACAACTTGAGGAGCTTCAGTGGCTCCTGTAGACAAGATGTCAGTATGTGATCAATGTTTACTTCCTGCTCTTGATTGTTGGGTTTTGGCTGTACAGGAGAATATCCTTATGGGAAGTGCACACTACTATTTGCACTAGTAAACACTAGGAAACATTTGTAGATGATGAAAAAAATGCAATTGACTCTCAATTATGGGGGAAACATGAGGCTGGAGGAGAAGGCAGCTTCTTTATCAGTTATAATTGTTTCAAAACATGACTTGTAAAATACCAAACTAATTTTCAAATATGAAGGCAGAGATGACTTGCTGGGTTCTGGACAACTGAAGGGATCAAGGAGTGTGCTTCCCTGATAGTCACCAATGCACCTGCAGTGAGGATAGGGTGGTAAGATCCCTTACACAATTGCAACTGAGCCATAGTTTTTATAAGGTTTCCAGTTGGTATCACTCATTGTGGATTGTCTACTCTGAACCATGAACACTGTGCTCTCTTAGGCAGCATATATATTAAAAATTGGAATAAAACACAGATTACCATGGCCCTTGCACCAAGGATGACACACAAATTCATGAAATATTCCATATTTTAAAATAATTTTCTAGGACGTAAAGGTTAATGCAATATTGAGTAATGAGGGAGGAAAACAGTTATTTCAAGAATGCATCTTTATTGATGATTGCATCTCTTTACAATGAGAGGGGGATCCGGTGACTTTGGAATTTGCTGCTTAGAAGTAGGACAGTAGGACAGATCATCATTCTTGGTTTTGTTAGTCTGGTAACCACTAAGCTTCAAATCATCTTCTCCAGGAATCCCTCTGAAGACTTTAATGTGAAGGAAACAACCAGCCCCTACATCCATCGGAAAGACATAAGGGAAGAAAGAGAAAGAGCAGGGGATAGGGACAGGGAAAGAGGGAGGAAGGATGGAAGAAAGAAAGGGAGGAGGAAAGAGATGGAGGGAGGGAAGGAGGGAGGGAGAGAGAGAGAGAGAGAGAGAGAGAGAGAGAGAGAGAATTCACATGGATCTCAATTGTATGGTAAATCTTCTTTCTTGTCAAGACTTGATGTGCCAAGCTCCTGAAACAACACTTCTGGCCCAAGGCAGCATCCGTGAACTGAACTCCCATCAACACTTACTTTAATAGAGAGCAGCTAACAGGATGACAGAAAACATACTTCCTAGATGTATGTTTTTAACACCTTTTAGATGTTAAAACACCTACGTGTTTTTAACACCTTTTAGAAAAAGATTTTATTCAATTTTTTGTATAAATGTTTCACCTGCTTGTATCTAAGTGAATCACATGCATGCAATGCCTGAAAACATAAGAAGAGAGTGTGAAATCCCCTCAAACTGGACTCACAGATGGCTGTGAGCTGCCATGTGGGTGCTGAGGCGCAAACCCGGGTCCTCTGCATGAACAGCCAGTGCTCCTACCCACTACTCCATTTCTCCATCTGGATTTCAGTTTTGTACTTTGCATTAAAATCTTGGCACAGATTACATTCCAGAGTTACATTTTTATTTTCATGGTGCCTGGAACAGGAGCAGAGGGCAGCCTGTGGTTTTGGTGATTCTCTTTTCTGACTTCTGTTTTGGGACAAAAGGTTACCATAAAGTTTGATAAGGGAAAATTTTATAAAATATGGACAATATGGTCCACATATGTCTGTTGTGTTACAACTTACTTTATGAATGCCCATGAGGCTGCTTCCATTATAAAGTAAAAGAAGAAGAAGAAGAAGAAGAAGAAGAAGAAGAAGAAGAAGAAGAAGAAGAAGAAGAAAAGAAGAAGAAGCAGCAGCTTAGGAAACATCTGGGTAACTCACCCAACATTTTGTGGTTGTTGCTGTTGTTGTTGTTGTTGTTGTTTTGTTATGTTTTGGTTTTTGTGTTTATTTTTTAATGACCCTGGGACCTAGAATATCTTGATTAAGAATTGCCACTTTGTTCTTTTTCAGAACAATAAAAAGTTTTGTGTTCTACAGTACACATTGTGCTCTGATATCCCTCCCTACCTTAATATTCAAATGCTACTTTCCAAAGTATACCATCATATATGTAAATGTATGCACATAACTGCGTGAGGGTGTGTGTGTGTGTGTGTGTGTGTGTGTGTGTGTGTGTGACCACACTGTCTTCTTTTTTTTTTTTCCTCCTCATACTGTCTTCTTAACATAGGTCTGAAGAAAGCTTTCTGTATTCACAAGGTAAAACAAGGTAACTATCCTACCAACCAATGGATTGGGGGTCTTCTATTTGCAAGTGTCTTTATTAAAGACCAGTGGTAGAAATGAAGCTACAGTTGGGACAGCAGGAAACAATCACATCTGAACCTGAGGGAGGCTAGTGTCTAACCTTAATGAAGTAATTTTGTCCAGCGAAGACTTGAGCTATATACTCAACGGCTTTGAATTTTTCATATTTCTCATTGGTTTTCTCTTCAAGCTGTGCTCTGACCTTGTGAGGAGACAGTAAGAGATGATGTTAGAGCTGTGTTGACTCAGTTTACCTGAGTCACAGATCTGGGAACCTCATCCTGCTGAGGATCCTCAGAGATGCTGATTAGCCTGGTCTGGCTGCTCAAGCCTCTAGCCTCTAATCCCAGAACTTGGAAGACTGAGGCAGGAGAATGTTATTCAAGAGCAGCTTGAGGTATACAGAAAGTTCCGGGATAGTTGGGGTTACCTATTGAATCCTGCCTCAATAATCAACACACACACACACACACACACACACACACACAGAGAGAGAGAGAGAGAGAGAGAGAGAGAGAGAGAGAGAACAAAGCAAAGAAAATAGCAAAGAAAATAGCAATGATTTGCAATTAAGGGCCCCAATAAGTATGTCTATATTTGATCAGTAAATACAAAGTAAATGACACTTAGTGGAGATTTTCTCTGGGCTCTGTCAGATCATTCTAGGGATACAATAACCCACTCTGACCCAAACCAGCCTGCAGATGAACCTCAAAACTTGTTTCATAAGCCTTTCAAATATGTTAAAGTTTCAGAATGCTGCAGGGTAACTTAATGTATAAAGTATTTGTAAGACGTATATATTGCATATAGAGCAGTATAGATCAGAATGTATAAATTTGACTCAATGCGTCCTTTAGGTTTTAAGCATGAGATTGTACATATTTACTGTTAAGACCTTTCATCTGGTGCTAGTTGAGTGAGGTTAAGGATTGAAAATAATTTTGTTGTTTATAAAACAAAGTCTGTTTTAGATACGTTGGGTATGCTTATTTAGTGTCTCACTAGCTAGAAAACAATTGCTATGTGTGATACACAGTAGATAAATTCCCATGCAGAAAAATAAATGTCCTGAATTCTCAAAATGTTATTCTTTATTGTTTAATGTATGTTATGTATGTAATTTATTTAGCAATGTAGAGTGTACCGTATATAAATGTATGCTTTAAAAATTATACTAAGATTTCATTAGAAGCAGACTGTATTGATAAAACTGTAACTTCAGAATAAATGTTAAATAAAATGACAAATTTATTTTTGTCCTCATCTTAAAATGAAATTTTAAGAAGGTGTTTTGTACATTGGTTTTGTAACGGTAGTCTGTCTGACAAATAGAAATTTTATTCTGCTTGTATGGGCCTGCTCACTACACTACTCAGTGTTCCTGCTAAAGCAGTTTGTTCGTGTATTGACATATTTTGACAGAACCTAAAAATGTAAGACTTGAAATGAACTTTTTTAAAAATTTTTTGGGACAACCTGTGTAGCCTTGACTGTCCTAGAACTCACTGTGTAAAACAGCTGGCTTTGAACTCTCAGATCTATCTGCCTCTGCTTCCAAAGTGGTATTAAAGTCATGCATCACCAAAAAACGAACAAACAAATGAAACAAACGAAACAAACAAACAAAATTGACCTTGTACTCAAGGATGATTTGCTTTCAAGTTTGAAAACAGT
Source organism: Apodemus agrarius (assembly GCA_964023405.1). NCBI lineage: Eukaryota > Metazoa > Chordata > Mammalia > Rodentia > Muridae > Apodemus > Apodemus agrarius. Next base: position 64,261,516 of record OZ030018.1, read on the forward strand.
GTGATGTAAGAAAATAAGGTGACAGATTATAAACCTACCTCCATAATTTGCATGCATTTCTCCTTTGTAAAACATGTAACATGATACATCTTTTTATATAGACGGCAGTTAATTTGCTAGGAACATTGAGTTCTATCTTGACTGTGATGGTTTGGTGGGCATTGCATCCTGGAATCAGCTCAGGGATCCTTAACAACCTTAGCAGCCTCCATGTATCGGCCTCAACTAGAACGACAAGAAAATTCCATCAGTAATTAGAGCTCCTGTGATCAGACGTGTGAGGTGTAGAGACCATCCAGCATGAATTCACCTTCAGCTACTGGGGAAACTGAGGCTGCAGTAAAAAGCGTGACTTGGCCGATTTTACCCTTGGGATGTTAAAATTTCTCTGAAATGTATTATGTTCCACTTTAGCTATATAAATGTGTGAACAAAACCCATATATTTCTGGTTTCTGTCATTTCCCATGCTCTTAACATGGGGCCAAATTATGAATCAAATTTTGGAAGTTTAGTTTGAGATCAAGCTTTTTCCTGAAGCACATCGACTCATCTTGTCAGCAATCTCCTGGGTTTCTTGTGGGGCAGGTCTGGCCCCTGACAAGCCTCCAGGCATCATCCTGGTGAGTTGCTTCTTTGCTGGGCAGAATGCTGAGAAGAAATGAACCGGCAAGCACTAAGAGTCAGAGTTTTAAAAGTATCTGTAAACTCCTCCTCTAATGTACTATCTCCACAGTATCAGAGGAACTGGGGAAATGAGTGTGGCCTCAGGCAAGTCTTATTGCATTACTTAGAAGAAATGCAGAGTGGAGTTGGGGGGGAAATGTGGTATGGGACATGAGCAAGCGTGTGTCATAATGTCATCCTGTTGTGTCATATGAGGAATGACATGTATAACCAGACTTTCTAAATATGTTAAACCTTTAAGAGTTCTTTAAAGAGAATACTTAATAATGTGAAGGTGGGTTGCTTAGAATTCAGTCAACTTTATAGATAATAAAATTGAATATGATGGATTTTTACTTGTAGTTTCAAAAATATTCATCCCCAATCATGAAGAATAAAATGGCAAACACTTTCATTTTTCTGCCGCTGCTGTTCATTCTCTTGGTTTTGTTGTTGTTGTTGTTTTGTTTTGTTTTGTTTTGTTTTGATTTGTTTTGTTTAAGACTCGGTTTCAATGTGAAACACCACATAGCTATCCTAGAATTCACTCTTTTCAGGCTGGCTGCAAACTCAACAGAGATCCCCCTGCCTCTGCCTCCTAAGTGCTGGGATTAAGAACATGCACCACCATGCCCATTGTTTACATATTTTAGAAGGAACTTCATGTAGCCCAGGCTGTCCTGGACTCACTATGAACCTTGAGCTTCTGAGTCTCCTTCCTCTATCTATGGAGCACTGAGATTACAGGCATGGCCTTGAATGTCTGATCTTTCTGTCTCTGCTTACCAAGTCAGTAGGTAACTTGTCAGGTATCCCAACTGTGTAAAAGGGTTCTTTTTAGAAAAATTGCTGGTGTCAAGAGGATAGTATTAGGGATAACAGGGAATAGGGCACAGCAAAGAGAGAGAGGCTTGCTGCTCACCCATCCCTGCCCACGGGGGTGATTCCACCAGAGAGAAAGGGCTGGAGACAGATCCATTGATATTTTTTATGTTATTGCGTTCTGTATTGAAATAGTTCTAAAAATTAAGACAAAAGTGAGATACACATATCTAAAAACAACCAAAATCCTTCTTCCCAGGGTACTGAGACTGTTTTAAAGAAAAAGAAAGAAACCTGCTAAATTACCTTTCTTTACAAGTACAGAACCCAGAGTGCCTGGTAATCTTTGAATAACAAAATAATCTTTTTTTAAAGAATTATTGTTTTATTGATTTATTTTATGTGCATGTGTATACTATAGCTGTCTTCAGGCACACCAGAAGAGGGATCAGATCAGATTACAGATGGCTATGAGCCACCATGTTGTTGCTGGGAGTTAAACTCAGGACCTCTGGAAGAGGAGCCTGTTCTTTTTTTTTTTTTTTTTTTTTTTTTTTGAGGAGCCTGTTCTTAATCACTAAGCCATCTCTCCAGCCCCAACACGAGAATCTTAGGCTTCTTTTAATACTGCTCAACTGATGTGTCAGTTTTATACCCAGCTTTACTGGGTCAGTTTTATAAATTGCTGTGGTTTGACTTCCAGAAAAGGAATATGGCCTTCTAAAAGGAAGCAAAGAGAACTTGGCTTGAGGGTCCACTAACCGTTGGTATGTTCTGATGCTTTGGAGAAGAAGGAAACACAGCTATGTGCCCTGAATGATGCAGACACACTGCAAGCTTCCTTTTCTGCTCTGTGCTTTCCCCTATACAGCCTCTTTGTACCCTATGAGTTGGCCAAGATGAAACTTTGCAGATGAGGGCCCCCTCTGCTGTCATGTCCCCAAGCAGTGCTCCTTGGGTAAATCCTGGGCTTCTCCCTATTAGCTGTCATCTCATAAATATTGACCTTTGAGCACTGAGAGAGCAGGACTTCAGTAACAATTGGAACTTTGGCTCATGATTCCATGGTAAGTCGGTCATGATGGAGAAGGCATGGCAGTAGGTGAGAAGCAACTGGTTTCATGTGTCTGGTGTCAGGAGGCAGAGTGACAAGTGCTGGCTCTCAGCTCACTTTCTCATTTTTGTTCAGTCTAAGACTGTAGTATGATATCACCTATACATAAAATTGTTCTTCCCACCTTAAAGAACCCAATATTGAATTGCTACATTGAGGTATATATTTGTATCCACAGACTTTCTAAATTTATCAAATCAAGTTGGCAGGATTAACAATCATAATGGTCGACAGCCTTCTGTGATCAGTGGAGCAGCTGGGATGGAAGTCTTCTTGCCCACTGCCATTTGCACTGGGGAGCCGGGAAACTCCACAGCCTTCTGTGATTAGTGGAGCAGCTGGGATGGAAGTCTTCTTGCCGCCATTTGCACCAGGAGCCAGGAGACTCCACAGCCTTCTGTGCATTGCCCACCAGGAGGGAGTGAATTTCCAGCAGGCTTTCACTTTTGAGCACAGAGGTGAGACCTCCACCTTCTCTCTGGAGGGGACCCAACTAGAATCACACAGGGCCTAAGATCAGTGGAAGAGCTGGGACAGAAGTCTTCCTGCCTGCAGCCATTTGTACCTGGGAGCCGGGAGACTCCACAGTCTTCTGTGAATAGCCCACCAGGAGAGAGATCTCCCAGCAGTGCTTTTACTTTTGAGCTCAAAGGAGTAAGGACACAAGCTTACAGGCCCACAGGAAGGACAAACTCCAGCCAGAGACAAGAATACCAACTAGCACCAGATTGTGAAAGGCAAGCACAAGAACCCTACCAACAGAAACCAAGGCCACATTGCAACATCAGAACCCAGTTCTCCCACCACAGCAAGTCCCGGATTCCCCAATACACCAGAAAAGCAAGAGTTGGATTTAAAATCATATCTCATGATGCTGATAGAGGCCTTCAAGAAAGATTTAAATAACTCCCTTAAAGAAATACAGGAGAACATCCATCAACAGGTAAAAGCCCTTAAAGAGGAAACACAAAAATCCCTTAAAGAAGTACAGGAGATCATGGGTCAACAGGCAGAAGCCCTTAATGAAGAAACATAAAAATCCCTTAAAGAATTACAGGAAAACACAAACAATCAAGTGAAGGAACTGAACAAAACCATCCAGGATCTAAAAGTGGAAGTAGAAACAATAAAGAAATCACAAAGTGAGACATCTCTGCAGATAGAAAACCTTGGAAAGAATTGAGGAGTCATAGATGCAAGCATCAACAACAGAATACAAGAGATAGAAGAAAGAACCTCAGGTGCTCAAGATACCATAGAAAACATTGACTCAACAGTCAAAGAAAATGCAAAATGCATAAAGCTGTTAACTCAATACATCCAGGTACTCCAGGACACAATGAGAAGACCAAACCTAAGGATTATAGGTATAGACTAGAGTGAGGATTTACCTCTTAAAGGCCCAGTAAATGTCTTCAACAAAATTGTAGCAGAAAACTTCCCTAACCTAGAGAAAGAGATGCCCATGAATATACAAGAAGCCTTCAGAACTCCAAATAGACTGGACCAGAACAGAAACTCCTCCTGGCACATAATAATCAAAACACCAAATTCACTAAACAAAGAAAGAATATTAAAAGCAGTAAGGGAAAAAGGGCAAGTAACTTATAAAGGCAGACCTATCAGAATCATACCAGACCTCTTACCAGAGATGATGAAAGCTAGAAGATCCTGGGCAGACCTCATACAGACCCTAAGAGAACACAAATGCCAGCCCAGGTTACTATACCCAGCAAAACTCTCAATCATCATAGATGGAGAAACCAAGATATTCCATGATAAAACCAAATTTGCACAATATCTGTCCACAAATCCAGCCCTACAAAGGATAATTGATGGAAAATGCCAACACAAGGAGGGAAACTACATCCTAGAAAAAGCAAGAAAGTAATCTTCCAACAAACTCAAAAGAAGATACCCACACAAACATAAAAATAACATCAAAAATAACAGGAACCAACAATCACTATTCCCTAATATCTCTGAACAACAATGGACTCAACTCCACAATAAAAAGACATAGACTAACAAAATATTTCTCATGTAAATCTTCAATTTTATCAGAAAATGTTTGCAATTCCCCTTTTAATTAATTCAGTAATTTCTTTTATGTCTACCATTTTATCTGCATTATTTTTCATGATAATCTTCAATTTTAATACGTCTTTCTATATACTTCCTCCATTTTATCAGAAATGTTTTCAATGTAAATCTTTGATTTTATCACAAATGTTTCTAATTCCACCTTCAATTAATTTAGAAAGAGTTTTTACATCAACCATTTTTATGTAAAATTTCCCATGAAATAGTCGATTTTAACATGTTTGTCTATTTCTTGAATTTTACCAGAAATATTTTCCATGTAAATCTTTAATGTTATCTGAAAATGTTTATAATTCCGCCTCCAATCAACTTAGAATTCTTTTATGCCTATTATTTTATCTGTATAATTTCCATGATAATCTTTAATTTTAACATGTATTTCTATATATTTCTGCAATTTTATCAGAAATAGTTTCCACGTAAATCTTCAAGTTTATCAGAAAATGTTTATAATTCTACTTTTAATCAACTTAGGAATACTTTTATGCCTACCATTATTATAAAATTTTCCATGATAATCTTCAGTTCTAACATGTTTTTCTACATTTTTCTACAATTTTATCAGAAATATTTACCACATAAATCTTCAATTTTGTCATAAAATATTTCTATTAATTTAGCAATGTTTTACATGTCTGCCACTTTACTCCTTAATTTTCTATGAAAATTGTCAATTTTAATGTGTTTATCTGAAATATTTTCCATGTAAATTTTATTATAAAGTGTTTTTACTTCTCTTTACTTCACTTTTCAATAAATAAATAAAAAAATTTAAAAATAAAAAAAAATCAATCATAATGGCCAATCAGAGTTCTAATAAATAATTGCATTGGAGATATATCTTTGATATTATGAGGCCCAGGCTTTACTTGAACTCCCCATGTACCCCATCTTGATTTTGAATTCATGAGCTTCTTGAATCTGCCTCTCAATTTCTGGGATTATAAGCATATGCCTTTGTACCCAGTGTTAACAAATGACATTTCAAAATGCTTTGTTCTTATAAATTTCTTTCCTGGTGATGACACTAAGTAAATTACACATTAAGGTTGAGAATGTAGCTCAGTGATGGAGCTCTTTGCCAAACTTGCTCAAGGCACTAGGTTCAATTCCTAGTACCACCTAGAAAAAATGGTCTTTCCCAAAGCAGATCATAGAACCCTTCCCTTGAAGACAACCATGAAACCTACAAACATTGTTCAAAACTTCCCTGCCCTTTCATGTAGGTCTTGACCCTGATCAGGTTGTTTATTTACATTTCTTTGTAGTAAGTCATAAAATCTTCATTCTAGGAGGGGTTCTTCCCAGTTCCTTAGAGATGGACCACCTCATAAACAGACCAAGAATCCAAACAGATAAGCCTTGCTGGTTCTCCTACCTAATCTTTCACCAGTAGACCATAAACCTCCCTGTCTAGTCACATCAGCAGTTAACTCTATTTTGGGTGAAATAAAAATATTAAAAATGAGCAGCTGTTCTTGGATATTTGGGACTCCACTTCCAAAGTGTCCCGTGTCATTCAAAACATTGATTATATAAACCTGCCCCACCTTTTTTTTTCCCCTGTGCTGTCTTTTGCTATTGGAGTGTGAACTTTAGAAAGAAGAGGATGTGTTTTACTCTATTGGATGTCCATACATGATATTCATCATAAAGATTGATTTTAAAATATGCTTCTTTGACACAACTTTTTAGTTTTTTTCTTATTTTTCTGACAGTGTTTCACTGAATAGCTCTGGCTATTGTGGAACTCACTATGTAGATCAGGCTATCCTTGAACTCACAAAGCTCCATGTGCCTCTGCCTCTAAAGCTCTGAGATTAAAGATCAGGGCCCCCACTCCTGGCTGACAACCTTTAAATGTCAACATGGATTTTTCTTTAGATCGCCAACCTCAAGAACCAGGCAGCCATTTTGTTCTCAGCTCTCAGTCTCTCAGGTGTGAGTCAGCTGATGTTGTAGTTTTAATAAACCTGACTCAACCAAGTCATTACTATGTATGTTTGTGTCCCACTGGTTCTTGTCCCCTTGAGAACTCTGACTGATACACTATCCTTGCTGGATTTTCTTCCTGCCTGGTTAAGGGCACTGACAGCCATTCAGTTAACTGCTCAGTGCAGAAGCCTGAGGATCATACTTTACCTTCTTATTTCCAAATATGATCCACCAGACAAAATTGACCTTTCTTCTTAAAGATAATCAGGTGCCCTTTTTTTCTGCTAGTGGTAGTCAGGATAACCTTTTGTAAACACAAACTGGATGATGTTATTCTCACTGATTTAAGAAGAGAAATGGGTAGAGAGAGAGAAAGAGAGAGAGAGAGAGAGAGAGAGAGAGAGAGACAGAGAGAGAGACAGAGAGAGAGAGAGAGAGAGAGAGAGAGAGAGAGAACAAAATCCAACCTCATACAATTAAGACTTGGTGCTCAGCCTTTGCATACCCTCATCTCAATATAGTTTTCCAGTTGGTACATGCTAGATATTAGCCTCATTCAATTCTAATGAGACATATCAAGCTCTTCTCCGTTCAGAGTCTGTGAATTTGACACTGCAAGACAGAAACCCTCCTTCTTGGGTTCTTATCCATCATCACATTACAAATGTTGAATATATATGAAGGGATGGAAAAATAAACTTGCTTGATTTAATTATTCCATACTGTATTCATAAATGGAAAATCAATTTCTCCTTCATAAATTTTTGGGATGACCTATAAATATTATATTTATTGGCTATGGAAAAGTGTGTCACTTGTGCTCTACTACATTCATAGCAGCCCTATATGTAATATCCAACAACTGGAAGCAACCATCAACCAATACAGAAAAAGTAGATCATTATCACAATAGAATACTATTCAGCTATTAAAAACAAAGGTATCGTGAATTTTGTAGGTAAATGGATGGAACTAGAAAATAACATTCTGAGTAAGGCAAACCTAAAAAACATGATTGGTATGTACTCACTGATAAGTAGATATTAGCCTAAAAGTAGAGAATACCTATTATATACCCCCACAGACCCAAAGAAGGTAAACAAAAAGGAAGTCCAAAAAAGGATGCATAAATTTCACTTAGAAGGTGAAATGAATTAGTTTTGGGAGGCACAAGGAGAGAAGACCTTGGTGGAAGAGTGAAAAGGAAGGGGAAAGGGAGGGCAGGATCATGTATGGGGAGAGACAAGTGCAAGGCCCAGAGGGCCAGAAGAATGAAAAGAAATCTGTAGCTGCTGGGGTTGGAGACAGGTTATAGGATTGGGGTTTGGGGGTAGGGGAATCTCTAGAAAGTCCCAGGACCTGGAATGAGACAGGGAGGCTTCCAGGACTCAGTGAAGGTAACCTTAGCCAAAATGCCAAACAGTGGGGTTATGAAGCTGAAAAGGCCACCTCCAGTAGCCAGACAGAACCCTCAGTGGATAGATGAGGACATGAACACACCTACAAAATTTTGGCCCCAAATTCTTCCTGTCTAAAAGAAATAACACGGAAAAACTGGAGCAGATACTGAATGGATTTCTAACCAGTGACTAGCGCAACTGGGGATCTATCCCATGGGCAGTTCCTGACACTATTACTGATGTTAAGTTTTACTTGTAGACAGGAGCCTAGGATGGATGTCTTCTGAGAGACTCTACCCAGCAGCTGACTGAGACAGGTACAAATATGCAGAGGTAAACATGGGACAGAGGACAGGGACCCCCTATGGAAGAATTGGGGGAAGGATTGAAGGAACAGAAGGGGATATCAACCCCACAGGAAGACCAACAGTGTCAACTAACCTGGACCTTGGGAGCCTCAACCAAAGAGCATTCAAGAGCTGGTCCAAGGCCCCAGACACATACGTAGCAGAGGGCTTGTCTGCCTTGTCTGCCCTCAGTGGGAGCGGATGGGCCTCATTCTGTAGATACTTGATACCTCTTGGTGGAGGGATACTAAAGAGGAAGCCACCCTCTCAGAGGTGAAGGAGAAGGGAGATGGGGGGAAGAACTCAGCAAGGGGTGACCAGGATGTGGGGACAGCATTTGGGATGCAAATAAGTAAAATAATATATTAATTTAAAAAAAAAGAATAAAAATGAAAACAAAAGTAAAACCAAATCAAAAGGAAAAGAAAGAAAGAAAGAAAGAAAGAAAGAAAGAAAGAAAGAAAGAAAGAAAAAGAAAGAGAGAGAGAGGGGGGAGGGGGGAGGGAGGGAGGAAAGGAGGGAGGGAGAGAGGAAGGAAGGAAGGAAGGAAGGAAGGAAGGAAGGAAGGAAGGAAGACTGAAAGGAGACAGGACAGAGCTGGGAAATGAAATGTAAGACTCGGCCAGTCTTACCTACTGGACCCCCGAGTGGACCACACAGAGATAGAAAATCAATGCAAAATGCATGAGGAATTTTTTATTAAAAATACTAGCATGCCAGAGTCACTCTGAAGAGTGAGTCTCACACACACACACACACACACACACACACACACACACACACTCCCCGCTGCGGACTTTTTATACAGACTCCAGGGTAGACTCTATTAGGCACAATGTGATTGGCAGAATGGTAATAAGCTCAAAGAGATTGGTCCCCTGGGGGATGAGGTAAATGGCCAAAGGTCAGTCCGGTCAGTCCTTTGGAATGTGTCCTCACCCCTAGGTCAATCTCTCCCCCCCTCCCCTCCCGCAACCCCCCCTGAGGAATGCAACCCAGCCCCTGACCCTTTTTAAGTTACTGAGTTAACTCTTTCATCCCCCCCTTTTCTTTGTGCATGCTTCACTCCTGAAGCAATTGCTGGTATTCTCATCTCTAATAAGACCAGAGTAGCAGTCCTGGTGGCTGCCCCAGCCATCTCTAACCCCATCAGAAGGGAGACAGTGAGTGCCATAGCAGGTTTGGTAAATGGACACATAGGGAAGGGGGGAAAGGAACCAGAATCCAAGGGTACCACCAGGCAGTCATGATCAAGTTCAAGTGATCTTGAGCTTGAGCAGAGTATCTATCTTCTCTACTGTCCAGCGGGGGGTCTGGAGAGCAGGGCATCTGCAAGTTTCACAGGCGAAGCATACACCCAGGCCACAGTACTGTCCACCTTGAGGTCTGTGGGAGTGGCTAGCAGTGCCAGGAAGGGTCTCTTTCTTCATGGTTCCAACAACTGTTCCTGAAGCCTTCATACACAGATCTAGTCACTCGTCTGGAAGCATTGAGGAGTCTCTGGCATGCCTGGAGCATTTAAGGCAGACAGTTCGAGCCAAACCTCATGTTATGGTACACCTCCTGGGAGGCCCAAGTAGACACCAAAAGAGTTAGGGTATCAAAGAGGATCTCCAGGGGGTTCAGGTTAAAATGGCAGGGGCTGTTGAGAAACAAGGGGAGAGGTACCACCCAGCCTGAGCCAGTCTCCAAGGTCAATTTAGTTAAGGTCTCTTATAGGGTTTTGTCTATTTTTTTTTAACCTGTCTTCGGCTCTGGGGACAGTATGTCTAATAATGTTTCTAATTTGTCCCCAATATCTCTGTCAATTTCTGACTTATCTTTGAAACAAAACCAGGACCATTGTCTGACCTAATTACGTTGGACACCCTGAGACTCAGGAAATTTTCTTTTAATCATGGCAGCTATTTCCTGCTTGCTAGGGAAAGTCTCAACCCATCTAGAGAAAGTATCTATAAACACTAGGAGTTATTTGTAACAATATTTCCTTGCCTTAGCTTTTATAAAATCTTCCAATATACTCTTGGATGTTCTCTTTTAGGTTTTTTGCCCTGTTTACTCTTTGCTGCATAAGCATTCACTTGCTGGCATACCTTATACTGTTCTATTATCTCTCTGGCCCAAAGCCTGAGTCATAGATATATGTTAGGTCCCTTAACTGCCAGGACAAGGTTTTTAATCCCCTAAATGAGTTCATCAGTGCATTTGGCCTAGTGAGTTTGGGGGGGGGGAATATAGTTCTCCCTTCTTGTGTGTGCCTTCTCTTGGTAATAGTTGGTAGGGTGGCTAGTAATCTCAGTCCTTTTTTCTTTAGCATATTTTAAGTGACGCTATCTCTTAATTTAGTTCCATTTCCCAATGGGTGTCTCTTGCAGGCCCATAACCAGTATAGGCTCCTGCATATCCATTCCTGGAGCCACTTTCTCTGCCTGGTTATTGCCCACTGAGTCTTTTTTCCTTTTGACAGTTCCTGGGCAGTGAATACTACTCACAGTTGCTGGCTTCATTAGGGCATCTAAGAGGTCCCAGATTTCCTGTTGGTTTCCTTTGATGTGAGCAGTCCTCTTGGCATATATCCCTGTGAACATGTGCTGTGACAAAGGCAGACCTGTTATCCGTATGGATATTGATTATCTTGTTGGCTCCAAGTTCCAAGGTCTTGGTGAGGGCAATTAGCTTGACTTTCTGTGTTGATGTGCCAGGGGTAAAGATTCTTCTACCCAGATGACATTTGTGCCATCCACCGTAGCAGTACCTGCTTGTCTCTGACCTTTATGGAGAAAACTGCTCCTGTCTGTAGCAACTTTCAGCAGGGGTCAGTCTCTCTTTTGGGCCAGTTAGCTGCAGCCCGTTGGACAGGAAGTGTATCTGGTCTCCCATTTTGGAGAGTATAGCTTGCTCCAACAGAGGGTAGGGACATCTTGGGGTGACCCTAAATTAATGGGCTACCCATCCCATCCCCAGGTCTACTGTTCTTCTGGTAGTCCATGAATATATTTTGGTGCCAGTGGCTTCTTGAACTGTTGGAGACAAATGCCCAAGTTAAGGGGCTGGAGTGCAACCATCTTACAAGTGCTCTAAGTCACGTATGCAACTGACTCAGCACTCTCTCTCATCCGCTGTTTCAGGAACTAGCTAATCAATAAACTGACCTTTACCCAACCGCTCTCACCCTTGCATTCCGAGGATATGTCACCTGATTGTTTCAGATTTATTGCCTTCCCCCATTCCCCCTCCCTAACTGCTTAAAACCAGCTGCCTTCAGTACAATAAACAGACCTTGACAACGATTTTGCTTGGTCTTGCTCTCCTATCTTGGCCGTTCTTCTTTCAGGCCGGAGCCCCCTTGACCCCCATGAATAACGGAGTCCCGCAGGACAGGACAGGTGGTGCCCAACGTGGGACACGAGGTACTGACCCCCAGCCAGATGACAGAGTTTACAGACCCAGGTGAATTCTCAAGGAGCCAATGCCCTGCCACTCATGGGGAAAGACTACGGCTCGGTAAGTAATTGTTCATTGTTGTCCCATACAGAATGGGCCAAAAGCTCTCTAAAGAAGCAGCCTTTATTAAGGATATAAAGAGTTCTCTCAGAGATAGGGGAGTTAGAGTTAAGAAAAAGGATTTGTCAGAATTTTTCTTATTCATTTCTAGTACTTGCCCTTGGATAATAATTAAGGGCCCAGACATTCATCCTCACACCTGGGCTAAAGTCGGTAGAGAATTGAATGCATTGCTAAAATGAGAGGGTCCTGAATCAGTTCCAACTCAAATATTTAGTTACTGGAACCTTATACATGATGTCTTGACCAATTCTCCTGGTTCCTCAAGGATCCTCTCAGCAGCAGAAGAGTTTCTTAAGCTGCTTTCTCGCACCCCTTCTTCTGCCTCTCTGGCCTCCAAAAGTGAAACTAAAAAGAGACCGCTTTTGCCTTGTCCTTCTGTAACTATCACTATGCCTTCTGAAGGCGACCCATTTACAATTTTAGACCCTCCAAAAACAGATATTCGTCCCCTTTATCCCTCGCTTTTGAAAGTTAAATCTCCCTCTCTTGAAGATCCTCCCTCCCGACAGGAACCATTAACATTCCCCATTTTTAAAAGCGAGCATGGAGCCCCTCCCAATCACTTAAACGCTTCGGAGGAGGACGATCTTGAAGAAGCTGCCACCTCCTATCATAACCCAGATTGGCCATATAATAATAAATCCCTAGCCATTTTTGGAGGGTACTCACGACCTCCACTCTATCCATCTGCCCCTATATCGCCCCTTCCGACTTTCCCCCAGACAAGACCATTATTACATGCTAAAAACCAATTAACTAAACAAATAGAAGACCTTTAGGAGGTCTTAAGCCTTCAACAGGAGTTTTCAAAACTTTCCCTAGACCTTGCGTCTTTACAAGCCGCAGTTAGACAAATGGTCTTTGTTCCTCCTGGTGTGCATGCCCACCTACAGGCATGTTTGTGTCTAAACATGCTAGCACAAAAAGGGCCTTCTAAATCGCCTGCTCGCTTAGCTTTCCCAGTCTTGACATGATCCTCTGGTGCCCAGGGGGGAATAATTCCTCCCCCCCCCCAACACAATCCCTCCCCTGATTCTGTTACCGAAGGGTCCAAGATGATAACGCTTCAGAGGCAGGTGATAATGCCGAGGACCTAGGAGACAGATAGCGAAAGCGAAAATGAGATAGCCGATCCAGCCGAGCAGATTGAATTCAAAAGATTACAATTTAAACCTCTACCCCACCCTTTACGAAGGAATTGCTAATTTTGAAAATTTATTATTTATTAATGACACCTCCAGCCTGCAATGGAGCCCACCTGAAAAGCAAGGCCTGACCCTTAGCAAACTCTCTGGTCTAGATATGTGCTTCCTTGGGCCCTATATGTTACTTCCCAAGGCCCTAATAGAAGTTTGCAATTAGACCTTGCTGGTAAATGGCTCCTTTCAGTATATTTCAGCACCTAATAATGCCTACCTTGCCTACTCTTCAGGATTGACCACCTTTATAGTTACCAGTACCTTTCTCACCAATCATGATTATTGCATTGAAGTTACCCTTCTCCCACACCTAACCTTTCATGAGACTGAGGAGTTCCTGGGGTTTTGGGAATGAGGAACTATGCTTCCCTCCAGGGCAAAGAGAGAACCCATAACTGCAGTCACATTAGCAGTCATCCTTGGACTAGGAACTGCAGGCACTGGGACAGGAATTGCCTCCTTGATTACCTCTAACCAGCAATATGCTCAACTCAGTGCAGCAGTCGATAGAGACATCCAAGAGATCAAAGAGACATCAGGTCTTAAAAATCTTAAAGATTCAGTTTCCTCTCTTTCAGAAGTGGTCTTGCAAAATAGGAGAGGACTGGACCTCCTCTTCCTCCAACAAGGAGTACTGTGTGGTGCTCTTAAAGAAGAATGCTGTTTCTACACAGACAAGACAGGGTTAGTTGAAGACAGTCTACAAAAAATCAAAGATAGTTTAGAAAAGAGAAAGAGAGAAAGAGAACAAAAAAGAATCTTGCTATCAAAATTGGTTTTCCACTTCTCCATGGCTTTCCACCTTACTCCCCAGCTTATTGGGCCCCTGAGTAGGATTTTTCCTGCTCATTTCTTTTGTTCCCTGGGCCTTTCAAAAGCTAACTCATTTCGTTAAGTCACAGGTGGATTCAGCCTTTGCCAACAAGCCAATATCAGTCCATTACCATAGCTTGGAGATGCAGGATTGAGATCCTTCTGCCTATGAGGAGCCAATAGGTACCCCTTCTGCTGGCTTAGATTTTTCAGTCCTGGCCACGGAGCATAGCACTCCCTGGTATAACAAGCTATGGAGACGCCAATGATGGGAGATAGCATGATGCCATATGCCAGGTGCACACCTTTAAGGCTGTAGAGTGACTCCATGACGGGAAGTAGCATGAGGCCATGGCCCAGGGGCCCTCTCTCAGGAATGCTGGGCATAGCCCAGAAACCTACATACACTTGTGTACAAAGGTGCAGGCTGTGGATGCACATCGTGTGGCCTAAGACAGGTTCTCCATTAGTTATAAAAGTAGGGGGAGATGTTGGAGACAAACACTCAAGTTAAGGGGTGGGAGTGCAAGCATCTTACAAGTGCTCTAAGTCACGTATGCAACTGACTCAGCACCTCTCCTCACCCGTTGTTTCAGGAACTAGCTAATCAATAAACTGACCTTTACCCAACCGTTCTCATCCTCACATTCCGAGGATATTTCACCTGATTGTTTCAGATTTATTACCTTCCTCCCTTCCCCCTCCCTAACTGCTTAAAACCAGCTGCCCTCGGTACAATAAACAGGTCTTGACAACAATTTTGCTTGGTCTTGCTCTCCTATCTCACCCGTTCTTCTTTCAGGCCATATCCCCCTTGACCCCCACAAATAACAGGATGGGACATTAGACTCAAGATCTTTTCTTGGAAACAGGGCCATTGACTTGAAGGATCAAGTGTTGAGGCCCTGTGTCCACCAAGAACTGAGTGGAGTTTTCTTCTACTCTCAGAGTTATCCTGGGTTGGGGGAAGTGGTCAGAACCCCATCTCCCCTAGTCACTGTCTTCACCCAGGGTTAACACCTTTGCCATTTGGGGGTACTTTTCCCAAGACCTGGGAATTCTTGCTCCCAGCTTCAATTTATTAGGGCACACTCTGGCCCAGTGGCTTCTCTCCTTACAATATGCACACTGGTCCCTTTCTGCCTCTCTTCTCTGCTTTTTCTAACTATTATAGCCAGGATTCTCTGTAGCTTCCTACTCTGTCATTTTCTTCTTTCTTTTTTTCTGTTTCTTCTCCTCCTCTATCTCCCTGTCTCAGCAAACTACACTAAATCTCTCTACAGACTTTTTCAACCACCTGCACTAAATCTCTCTATAGACCTTCTTAGCAACCTGCACTAAATCTCTCTAGCCTCTGAAGCTTTTTTTTTATATCTCTACTAGCCCGGTCTATAAAAGCCATTGTCACAATAGCTTTATATTCCTTGCCCCTGGAGTCATAGGGTGTATTTTGGCAGAATGCCTTTATGAGCTAGAGGCTCTAGAAAGGCTGCAAGTGACTCATCTGGTCCCTGCTTAACCTCACATATCTTGGTCAAATTTATGGGCTGCCATGCCTTTGAGATCTGCCAATGGAGTCTGGTGTTAGTCCGTCAGGTCTCTCTTTTTTTTTCTTTTTCCGGTTTATCGAGGCAGGGTTTCTCTGTGTAGTCCTGGCTATCCTGGAACTTGCTCTGTAGACCAGGCTGGCCTCGAACTCAGAAATCCGCCTGCCTCTGCCTCCCAAGTGCTGGGATTACAGGAGTGAGCCACCACGCCCGGCTCCTGTCAGGTCTCTCTCTTACCTTTTGTCTGAGGGGTATTCTTCTTGGCTTCCTGTATTACAAATAAAACAGTCTCAAAGAGATTAATCAGTCTCTTGGGAAATATGCCCTTAGTGAGTGAGCCACTGTGGTCGTCTCTAAATATAAATTGAGCATAACTATTACCATTTTTTAAATTATAAACTATAAGATAGACCTAACACCCAGTCTATCAGCTCTGTCAATTAAACAGAAACTTTGTCATCTGTACTATTTTAAAACACTGTAAGAATTAACACTCAGCTGGGCGGTGCTGGTGCATGCCTTTAATCCCAGCACTTGGGAGGCAGAGGCAGGCAGATTTCTGAGTTCTGGTCTACAGAGTGAGTTCCAGGACAGCCAGGGCTATGCAAAGAAACCCTGTCTCGAACATACCTAAAAAAAAGAAAAAAAAAAAAGAAAGAAAAGAAAAAGAAGAATATAAAAACAAAATGCTTTTTTTTTTTAATTAGCACATCCTTGAGCCAGAAAATCTCTTATTTTGTCCTCTATCCCAGAGAGATTGCCCCAGGAAAAGGCCTACAGCCTTAAATTATATAGATGTCTCCCTCTCTTTATTAAACCTCATACAGAATCCCACAAAAGCTCTGTAATATCAGGCACACCAATGTAGGGCATGATATTCAGGCTACAAATATGAATTCTAGACACGAGACCCAGAGGAGAGAATCCAGGCATAGGAACATGACAGGACTGCATCAGTTGGAGTCAGAGAAGCTAAAATTTCTGACCTCAGAGTCAGTAATGTATGTTCAGATTGTACAGTAACCAAAGTACAGTTTAGAGAAGCTTATATACTAAAATAAACATTATGTTTTGAAGCAGTAAAAGAGAAATAAATATTTTATAAATGTGTATAGATACTGAAAAAAGGAAAGAAATTGAGTATTGAGAGTCATAGAAATTTTAAACATGAATATAATAAGGTAAATTCTCTGAAGAAAAAGTAGAATTAGCAAGATTAAAAATTGAATATATTTCTTTCTCTTAAAAATGGAAAACACTTGCAGAGGGTAGCTGTACCCTGGTATAGTTACATTATAATTATCAACATAAAACTAATAATATTGATCACAGTGTTCTCTGTCCTCTCTAAAAAACATAATAGTAAAGAAAGATAATTTCCTTGTACTTCATTCTCAAATTAGTGTTAGTCTCATTCATTTGGGAGCTAGCCAGGATAGAGAAAAACTAGACCCCTTTTAAAATTACCATTACCCAGTACTATTAGAAAATCTATATTAATTTTTCCAGCTACCATAAAACAATTACCTCCAGATGGGTAGCCCACAGGTTATAATGAATTTGGATGGAAGTCCATAGGTATGCTAGATCTAAGGAGATTTTAAGAGGTGATTGTAGCCTATAGTGTGCGCTCACTGTATGTGAAATGGGTACTAAATAATTGGTCCAAAAGATTTCAGATTTGAAGATTTAATAGAAGCTACCTTTGAAGCTGTCCCTCAACTATAGTGGCTGATATGGTAGAGACAGAAGGCTTTGGCTGTGGAGCTTTCCTATGGGGAAGGTTAATATTCCCAAGGATCAGTTAGGTGAGGGAGAATATGCTGACTTATAAATGCAGATTCTGTTTGATGGTCTCACCTTAGAGCAATGTTTTACAGTAACTTAAAATTCTTGGGACAGGGTTGAACACAGTGAAGACAATCATTTACTAAGAAAACCCAGGGCTCAGAAGAATGTTTTAGTGATTTCTTTATGACTAACTTCATCTGTAAATACAGCACTACCTGATCCAGATGCAAGAACAGGATTAATTGAATCTTTAAACTTTTAAGAACAATAATGCTGAATGCAAAAAAAAGGGGCTGTTAAACCTTTAAAGACCAGATCTGTACCTATTTATGAATGCATTAATACTACAATAGATATTGGATTAAATATATTCAATGCTGCTTTGATAGAACAGGCAATTGCTAAAGGTATGAGAGCTCAGAATGTCTGATGCTGTGGCTGAGGAAGACCGGGTTATATATCAAGGGAGTGTAGACAAACAAATGCAGGGAGAAGAATTCCTGGGATATGTGAAAGATGTGGAAAGGTCAGATACAGGGCAGGGATCATGCAGAGATATACAAGGCAATCCCTTACAGTCAAGAAT
Source organism: Apodemus agrarius (assembly GCA_964023405.1). Taxonomy (NCBI): domain Eukaryota; kingdom Metazoa; phylum Chordata; class Mammalia; order Rodentia; family Muridae; genus Apodemus; species Apodemus agrarius. The sequence goes on from OZ030018.1 coordinate 64,279,405, forward strand.
TACTACCTAAGGAGCTTTGCTCAGGACCCACAAAAACGCAACTTGAGCCATTTGTTCCCTGTCAGCCAAGGAGAGCCTCTTCTAGAGACCAATTAGAAAAATTAGTGCCTGATATAACAGAGAGTGCTGTTCTACATTTAACTACTCTGATAAATAGAACAAAATATTTTAAAGGGACATATTTTGGCAAAGTGCTATACATGACTAGAGACCAAGGTTTAAATTATAATTAGATGGAATTGACATTGAAGGTCTAGTGCATATGTAGGGTGGATGTAACAATAATTTCACAAGATTCTTGAAATCCAACATGGCCACTTCAAAAGGTATCTACACAGCTCCTTAGACAACGTCTCAGGTGAACCTGTGGCTAAAATGGATTAAATGAATAGGACCAGAAGATCAGATTGAAAGATTAAGGCCATATGTAGCAGGTATTTGTGTTCTGGAGAGATGGCTCAGCAGTTAAGAGCACTGACTGCTCCTCCAGAGGTCCTGAATTCATTTCTAGCAACCACATGGTGACTCACAACCATCTGTCATGGGATCTAATTTCCTCTTCTGATGTGTCTGAAGACAGCTACAGTGTACTCACACAAATAAAATCAATAAATATTTTTTAAAAGGTACAGGTTGAAGATCTTACCACAAGGAATGTTATATAACCCCACTTTATGTCAATACTTTATAAGTAGCCATTACAAATAATTTGTAAGCAATTTCCTCAATCTATAATTGGATGATATCTTGATAGGTAATTCTAATATAGATAACTTAAAAAAAATGTTTGTTGAAGTAAAGATAACATTGCCTTGTTGTGCCACACCACCTCCAGTAGATTCTGTGTGACAAGTTCCACAGACTGAGGTGTTAGACTCCAAAAGGAGGAAGTCTCCTGGAACCGGTTGTGGAACTCTCTAGCTAGAAGATAATTCTGAGCCATAATTCTCACGGCAGTTTGTTTGCTTTCAATCTCCCCTCTTTCTTTTTCACAAGATGATCCTAATAGCCTGGGCGGAGAGAATCCAAGCAAGTAAGTAATAAGAGTCTGTTCTTTGAAGTAGAATCACTGGCCAAAAACCCTTTTCATAGAACTGCAACGCTTTGCCTCATAGTCATTTACATAATTACATTGATAAAAATAACCTCCCAACAAAATGTAAATTTATATGGCTATGTAGATGAGGGTGGCTCTGACACTGTGGTATGAAAAGCATTGAAGTGAATCTCAAGAAGTTTTTACAGACAGAAGTTAAATGTTAGATAAGGATTACTTACCGAAACTCATTAAGACCTAGGGAGTATGACAAAACATTCTTTGAACTCTCTTTGCAAGTTTGTTATTAACTACAAGTGATTCTGTATCAGGAAGATTAATGTTATCTGTGATTGATTCTCTAAATCTGTTACACAAGAAACATTATACCTGACCAATTTTGCATTTCCTTGTGCCAAATGGTTATGCTAATTGTTCTTTATGCCTGCTTTACTGGATACATCTTTTGAAATGGTAAAGGCCGACTCCTGTATAAAAATCCTTGCTTGAGAGCTGCTAAATACATTAAGATTCAAACCCCTCTGTGGTTGTCTCTGTTTGTCGCTGCCGAACCTGTGCCTTCCTGGCTACCAAACCCCTATTTCCCCACAGTTGTGACTCCCGGCTGAGTCAGTCCGCAGCATTGTTGTGTATTAAAAAGTGTTCCTGAAAAATACAAAGAGGGGATTCTATCAATAATCTAGGACATAAGATAGGTCTTCAGAAAACCCAGCTACAAAAAGTACAGATCAGAAGACATCAATTAAAACAATGACTTTCAAAACTTGCTAATAAATATTAATTTGCTACAGCCCATAATTGGATTAACTACTCAAGAGTTATGTCATTTATTTCAAACCTTACACAGTGATTCAACATTAAATAGTCTGATAACCACGGAAATTATCTAGTATCTTTACCAATAGAGACACTGATTGTGTAAACTGAGTTATAAACATGCTAGCTCAGCAAGGTAACTATTTTCATAACTATATACAAAACATCTACGTACAAACCTAATCCTAGAACTAAACAGTTAGCTCTTTAGCAATCTTTCTATCTGTGTCATCCTATGGAGTGAGTCTACATTTCTCTTGACCTCCCCCAAACATGAAAGGGCTCCTTAACTTTCTTTTCTAGAATACTGTTTTACCTGTGTCCTGCCAGTTGCTTCTCTGTTGTTCCTGCAGGCCCAAAGAGAAAAATCCCTTCCTTCAAAACCAAAAACAAGAAGCTCTAGGGATGGCCTAATTGCTTATAAAAGAAGTCTCTAGCTCCTACCTTATACACTTGTCATGCTGAAGCATTTCACCATCATGACAAGGAGGCTCTCAGGAAAGTCAGTAGGGGCCATACCATTCCACCTTTTTGGTGGGGTTGCTCTGGGCCACCCAACTGGGATAAGAAGGATAAATTATTGTATCTCCTTTTAGACTAAGAAAGGAACAACCAGTCTCAAATATTTTAGATTGGTATGGGTTTTTGTATAATAGTAGAAATTTAAGGTTATGTTTGCTACATCATAATGTATACATGATTCAATTATTTTTTAAAAGATATATGTGCCTATAACATAAAAAATTTCATTTTAAATATTTAATATCCTAGTCTTATGAAAGCTACTATCATAAACTATTACCAATAATTAAAAAATACAGGTTAGTGTTCAGTCACTTATAATTATATCTTAATTCTTTCAGAACTAGAAGTCATGCCAAATACTAATGTAGTTCATTGAAAGAGTAGCCTTATTTATCTACCTACATATATTTTGAAAGTTAAGCCAAAGCAACTAACTAGAAATAGACAAGTTTGTCTAATTAGATATACTCTAGATAGATAGATGGTCATCAAATACTTCAGAGATCTGCAGAATATGTCATTTAAGATGTTTTAATTTAAAAAAAAAAGGCTTTTTTTTTTTAAGAAAGGCATGTCAGTTCCAGTCAACACCCCCCAAACTCCTCCAATGAAGATGATGGGTAGAGCAGAATCTCCACCTGGAGCTTGATTCAAATGCAGTAAAACTGGCCACTGGGTTATAACCTTCCCTTTATATTGATTGTTGACAGTACACAGTCACAACTGTGGACTAACAGGACACTGGGAAGTTGATTTTCCCACTGTGCCTCGACAAGATGGGAAAGTCTACCCAACTTCCCAATGCAAAAAAAATAAAAGTCTATCAGATCTTCTGGGCCTGCTGGCTAAAGATGGATGCCCCAACAGCATCGAGGAATTTTACATGACTATCCAGGTAGCCAATATGTCTGTCACTTTTAAAGATTTGGAAGCTGCTTGCTCTGTACTTCCTGTTCACTCAAGATTGATCCTTCTCAGATCTCTAATGGGATTGAAGACAAGAGAGTGATTGTTAGGGTTCTATCTAAGCTCCACCCCACAATTACCTGGCAACAGCCAGATATGCCCCTCCCCACCATTACCTAGCAACAGCCAGGTAGACCTGGCCCACTATAAAAAGGGCTGCTCAGCCCCTCCTCTCTCTTATTTCTTGCTCTCTCTTTCTCTTACTCTCTTCTTGGCCCTCTTGGGCTCTTCTCCCCTCCCCCCTCTCTCCACATGGTCATGGCCAGTCTCTACTTCTCTACTCTCTACTCTTTCTGCCTTTCTCTGCCTCCATCACCCCATTAACTCCCATCCTCTGCCCTGAATAAACTCTACTCTATACCATGTCTGTGTGTGTGTGGTCCCTCGGGGGAAGGGATGCCTGGACATGGGCTTGCCTAAAAATAAAGTATGCCACTTTTTCTAAACCCATTTCTCTTTTTATGATAGTGATAGTTTTTCAGTTTTCCTTGTTAAAAGATTCAAATAAGATAAACTCACAAAAGAAGTATAAAGTTCATAAAGGTTAATAGACATAAAAGCTTAAGTTGTAAAGAATCTAAGGAAGTGTTGTAGGTGTAAAAGTGTTTTAATGTTTCAATGTTAATAAATACAAGCTGAAAGGTTAGAAGTTGTAATGCTTAAATGGTGATAAGAAAATGATTCATGATATATAAAAGTAATTAAATATTTCAGAAAGATACTGAAATATTTTCTCCAAAGTTGTCAAATCCAAATAGATTAAACACTGTGAAAATAATCCTTGCCCTGATAGTTCTCATAGTTTTTCTTACTGTATATAATTTACAGTTATTATAGACAAAGTCATTTCTTAAACAAAAGGGGGGAAATATTGTGAAAACCCACACATATTGCATTTATCAGCTATGAGAAAGTGTATCCCAGTGCTTTTGATTGTTAATTGAACCAATGCCATCCTAGCAGGATATATAAATGTTTGTCACATCCTCACCTGCTCCAAAAAGAAAGGCAAGCTGCCCTGGGGAAGGTCACATAGCCCCCAAAGGCAACTGGTAGTAAGGATTGTGGCTTTTTGCATCATAGAGGGCTGATGGTTTGGAGGAGGGACAGGAGAATTGGCAGAAAGTTTGGGCAGATAGAGATGCAGATAGTTGCAGAGAGGACTAGACAGACAAAGAAGGAAGATGAAAGAGAGACAGGACAGAGCTGGAATGTGTGCAGTGAGAACCACTTGGATAGACACAATGGCCGAAAAGTTGGTTTAGGCTAGCTGAGAGACTGCCCAGCCTAATACCATCTGTCTGAAAATATATAGATTTCTCCATGTCTTTATAAAACATCAAATGTGTTTTATAAAGTGAAGACATTGTAATAATAAATATTTATAGTTACAATTCTCAAATATAAGATTATGATAATATAGGCTAGGCAAATGGATACATGTCTTGTAAGGGTCTATGATTGGCCAAAGAATGATACCCTAGGCTTAAATAGCACGTAAATGCCAAGAGTGTTTTATTTTGTAGAAGTGTAGCATGTTGGGGTCTCCCATTATCAAGAAAGAAAGACCCCAAATGGACTCTCAAGCCTAATTTAAAGCACATTAGAGGGATTTCTGGATTGGTGACCTCTATCTTAATCTGTTGAGTCTATCACTAGGGACATCTTAGAAGCATTACTGGAGAGTAAGGGCTGGAAACTGTTGTTGGGGAAATCTGTAAACTATTGTTGACCTATTGTCTTTGTCTCAGGCCAGGTGACAGGGCAACTTCTGATGGCAAGGTAGTTTCTGACTAGTTGAAGACTGGCGTGTGTGTGTGTGTGTGTGTGTGTGTGTGTGTGTGTGTGTGTGTGTTTTGCTTTAATAACTGACTTGTCTGGGCTTGCTTGGACTTGCACATTTTTTAGGCATACTCTCTTAAACTGCCAGTTTGAAGCCTTTCATGGAATCAGCCTAGACTTTTCATTCCCTGCATTAGTAATGGGAACTATTGAATCCTTGAGATAGGTCTAAGGAACGGAATTGTTGTTTGAGAATAAATCTGTTCCTTTTTAAAAAATTTTTTTATATTTTGGTTTTTCAAGATAGGGTTTCTCTGTGTAACCCTGGCTGTCCTGGAACTCACTCTGTAGATCAGGCTGACCTCGAACTCAGAAATCAGCCTACCTCTGCCACCCAAGTGCTGGGATTAAAGGCGTGTGCCACCACTGCCCGGCACAAATCTGCTCCTTAACAAACCTAACTAAAGTGTTGATTTTGAAAGGACCAAAAGTCAAAGCTAACATATTTTTCTGTCTTGTAGTCTCTTTCTGATTAAGGCCATAGATTTTTTGACCACCCCTGAGTGGACAACATAGAAACAACATTTCTCACCTAAGACTGTACAGTCTTCCTTGCTGGAGGAACAGTTAAGTCTAGGCCTCTTCTGTTCTGTAAGACTACTTTGGCCAGGGAGGATATCGAATCTTGAAGGGTCATGATGGACTTGTTTATCTCTTACATATCTGTATCTATCATCATCTGTAGGGCCTTGTAAGACTGAGACCTCTATACTTGCAGTTCTATCCAGTCTTATGTCTAGGAGAGAATATATTAGCACAGCAGAAATGGCCACCTTTTTAACTTGATTGTTTGGACCTTCTATTAGTTGAAGACATCCTCTCCAGAGTAATAAGTCACCCTGAGTATAAGCTGTACTACAACATAAAAATCCTTAGTTGTATTTGAATTCAGGCCATAAATATATAGAATAAACCCTGAGGTACAAGCCTACCAAGCACTCTCTGGAAGCAGCATGTGTCCTGTAAGAGTAGGAGTTATAGTATGGTCGTAGAGGTGGGACTAGGCTGGAGGTATCTTATTTTCAATGTAGAGTCTCTGTCCAGTAAACAACAGTCCTCTGTTAAGTCCAGAGAGAGAGGATTTAAGAACTGGTAGTCTAATTGGCCTTCTTGCCAAACACTGTGAACTTGATGACAAGGTTGTTACATCACCCCTGGGAGGAACCAGATAGTAAGGGAGCTAGTCGCTTGTGCAGCAAAACATAAGCCTCAAGCAAACAGGATCAGGAGCACTGGAGTCACAGTTTCAGCAGACACACTTGTCTGGGGTGAACTTTTATTGTTCTTGTGACAGTTCCTCTGAAATCTCTCCTGCAGTTCCTCTGAAATCTCTTCTGCTGGATCATCTTTCTCCTGGCAGGTTTAACAGGGGAGTGGTATAACCACATCCTAATCCCTTCCACCTCAACAGCTATAGGTATTGTCAGGATCACAATGTAAGGTCCTTTCAAGGGAGGTTCCAGAGTTTTGTGGTTATGTCTCTTAATCTAGACTTTGTCCCTGGTTCAAAGCAATGGGGGTTAGAGGGAAGAACAGACTCATAACCTACCTGATGGATGGATGACCAAAGTATTTTCTGGACATTATAGAGGACTTTTAAGGATTTTAAAAACTTATGTTGGTCATATCCAGCTAAGAAATCAGACTGCTGATTAGGCAGCATGGGAGGAGGGCTCTTATATAGGATCTCAAAGTGGCTAAGACCTAAGGTATAGGGGTTGTTTTAAGCCTTATATAAGGCATAAGGTAGGAAAAACACCCAGTCATCACCAGGTTTAAGGGTTAATTTTAACAGACATGAGCTCACCTGCCTGATTTAAAGCACATTAGGGAATTCTGGGGTAGGGGACCTCTATCTTATTCTGCTGATTCCATCACTAGAGACTTTTTAGAACCATTACCAGAGCATGGGGGCTAGAAACTGTTGTTGGGGAAGTCCGTAAACTTGTTGAAAAAGTCTTGAAACTGTTGTCTCATGCCCAATGCCTGCCCAGATTCAAATGGCAGGGCAGTTTCAGACTAGCCACCTGAAGAATGGGCTGCTTTGCTTTGCTTTGCTTTGCTTTGCTTTGCTTTGCTTTGCTTTGCTTTGCTTTGCTTTGCTTTGCTTTGCTTTGGTAACTGGGTTGCCTGGGCTTGCCTGAACTTGCCCAGTTCTTATACATAGTCTCCTGAACTGACAATTTGAAGCTTGTGATGGAATTAGTCTAGTCTTCTCAGTCTGTAATCTTGTGCTCAAAGGACTGAGGCAGGAAGATCTTGAGTTAGAGGCCACTTGGAGCTACATATTGAATAGAAGATCAATCTGGGCTAAACATAGCAGCCATCTATCTCAAACAAACATACAAACAGCAAACCAAACATATTATACGAATATATTAATTATACTTGTATTAATAGAATATGTTACGAAAGTACTCTACTAAGTATAAAATGTATAAAATGATGTTAAATTAGTGAATATTTAAAATTGCTCGTAGAAAAAAAAGCAATTTCAAATGATCAAAGAAATTACTCCACATGTGTGCATCCACAGATATATACATATGTAGTGCCTAGAACAGGCAAATCCAGACAGAAGGGGGTAGTGGTTGCTTAGCAGTGAGGGGAGAGGGGAAAGGGAGGAAGGTAGAGAACTGCCAGCTCTCCTTTGTGTGTGGAAAGAAAAATGTTGTGAAATGACGTGGTGAGATTTGCACACATTTGTGAATATACTAAAAGCTCCTGAAGAGAACACTTGGAATATCTGAACTGCATGGTATTTATGGCATATAAGTTGTTCAATAAAAGTTTTTAAAGAGTCAGTGAGATGGGTCAATGGGTAAGGGCATTTGTCACCAAGGCTAATTGTGTCAACTTGAGCCTTGGATCCATGTAGTGAGAAGAACACCAGTTTCCTCAAGTTACCTTCTGACCACAAGCACACACACACACACACACACACACACACACAAGAATTTTTAAAGAAGACAGAAATTAAATGGAAAAATTTATGAAATGGACCCCTGCAATAAAGGGCATTATTACAACAAGTTGAGGAGCTTAAGTGTCACCTGGGGACGAGATGTCACAGTGCCCCATTAGTGTTTATTTTCTTGTCTTTTTTTTTTTTTTTTTTTTTTTTTTTTTTTGGTTTTTCGAGACAGGGTTTCCGTGTGTAGCTCTGGCTGTCCTGGAACTCACTCTGTAGACCAGGCTGGCCTCGAACTCAGAAATCCGCCTGCCTCTGCCTCCCAAATGCTGGGATTAAAGGCATGTGCCACCACCACCTGCATTTTCTTGTCTTGATTGTTGGCTTTTGGTTGTGCATGAGAATGGCCTTATGGGAAGTGGACACTGCTATTTGTACTAGTGAACACCAGGAATTATTTGTTCATGATGGGAAAACTCTGCAATTGACTCTCATGCGCAAGGGAAGCCTAGGGGAGTGGAGACAGCAACTTCATTATAATTTATGAATGTTTCAAAACAAGACTTGCAAAATACAAATTTTATTTTCAAATAGGAGAACACAGATGACGTGCTGGGTCCTGAGCAACCGAAGGCATCAAGGAATGTGCTTCCCTGACAGCCACCAATGCACTTGCAGTGAGGATTGGGGTGGTAAGATCCTTTATCCAATTGCAACTGAGGTCTAGTTTTTAATAAGGTTTTCAGGTGGTATAATTCATTGTGGGGTTTCTGCTCTGAACCATGAACACTGTACCCTCTTTGGCAGCATGTATATTAAAAATTGGAATGATACGGGGATTATCATGGCCAAGGATGACATGCAAATTTATGAAACATTCCATATTTAAAAATAATTATCTAGGAAGTAAAGGTCAACACAATACTAATGATGGAGGAAAACAGTTATTTCAAGAATGCATCTTTATTGATGGCCACATCTTGTTACAATACGAGGTGGGTCAGCTCATCATTCTTTGTTTTGTTAGTCTCATAACCTTTAAGCTCCAAATCATTTTCACTTGAAATATCACTGAAGACTTTTATGTGGAGGTAACAACCACCCCCTACATCCACCTGAAAAACATAAATGAAGTGAGAAAGAAAGAAACAAAGAAAGAAACAAAGAAACAGAGAGAGAAGAAAGAAAAGAAAGAGAAGAAAAAAGAAAAAAGGAAGAAAGAAAGAAAAAAGAAAAAAGAAAGATTATTCACATGGATCTCAATTGTATGACAGATCAACTTTCTTGTCAAAACTTGATATGCCAAACTCTCCTAAAACAACACTTCTGACCCAAGGAAGCACCTATGAAATAAACTTCCTTCTACCCTTATGTTACAAGAAAGACACCTAACATTTTGGCAGAAAACATTTCTTAGATGTATTTTAATACCTTTTATGAAAATATTTTAGTCAATTTATTTGCATAAATGTTTTGTCTGTATGTATTGAAGTGCACCTCATGCATGCAATGCCTAAAGACCTCAGAAGAGGGTATTGAAGACCCTAGAACTAGAGTTTAAGGTAGTTGTAAGCTGCCATGTGGGTGCTTCTGCATGAACAACCAGTGCTCCTACCCACTAATCCATTTCTCCATCTGGATTTACTTTACATTTCATTAAAATCTTGGCACAGATTACATTCCAGAGTTACATTTTATTTTCATGATGCCTGGAACAGGGGCAGAGGGCAGCCTGTAGTTTTGAGGGTTCTGTTTTCTGACTTCTAGGTTGGGAGAAAAATTGGCACATAGTTTGATAAGGGAAAAGAAACTGAGATTGGCTTTAGAAAATATGGACTGTGTGGTCCCCATCTCTCTGCTGTGTTACAACCTACTTTGTGAATGTACACAAGGCTGCCTCCTTTGAAAGTACCTAACTAATCCTAAGTACCATTGAGATATCGCTCCCAATGGTGTTTGGGCATGAACCTGGGACTGAGATCATCTGGATAAGAATTGCCATTTTTAGCCTGGCGTGGTGGGGCACTCCTGTAATCCCAGCATTTGGGAGGCAGAGGCAGGTGGATTTCTGAGTTCGAGGCCAGCCTGGTCTACAGAGTGAGTTCCAGGACAGCCAGGACTACACAGAGAAACCCTGTCTCGAAAAACAAAAACAAAAACAAAAACAAAAACAAAAAAAACAAAAAAAACAAAAAACAAAAAAAAAAGAATTGCCATTTTTTATGGGAAAAATAAAGGTTTTATGTTCTATAGTAGATATTGTGTTCTGATATCCCTTCCTTCCTTCCTTAATCTTCAAATGCTACTAATGAAAGTTTACCATTACATATGTCACTCTAATGAACATCATACAAAAAGTGTGTGTACATGATACACTTATGTTTGCTTGTGAGAGTATGTATGTGTGAGTGTGTGATCACATTGACTTGCTATGATAGGTCTGAAGAAAGCTTTCTGTATTCACAAGGTAAAGCAAGGTAACTATCCAGTCATCCAATAGATTTGATAGTCTTCTACTTGCAAGTGTCTTTATTAAAGACCAGTGGTAGAAATGAAGCTACAGGTGGGGCAAAAGGAAACAATCTCATCAGTGCAAAAATTACCTTAAGGAAGTAATTTTTCCCATCGAGGAGGACTTGAACTTTATACACAACAGCTTCAAATTTTTCATATTCCTCACTGGTTTGCTCTTCGAGCTGTGGTCTGATCTAATGAAGAGAAAATGAGAGATAATGCTAGAGCTGTGTTGACTCAGGTTATCTGCTTTACAAACCTGGAAACCTCATCCTGCTGAGAGTGCTGGGCTCACTGCTCAGACTTCTAACCTCTTTGGGCTAAAAAGAAAGTTCCAGGCTAGTTGGGACTACCCATTGAGTCCTGCCTTAACAATAAACACACACACACACAGGAAAACAAAGCAAACAAAATAGTAATGATTTTCAATTAAGGGCCCCAATAGGTATATTTGATCAGTAAATACAAAGTAAACGACACTTAGTGAAGATTTTCTATAGGATCCTTCAGAACATTCCAGGGATACAATAACTGCCTCTGGGCTGATACTGTGTGGAGACCCATCAGACCATAATCTTGGAGAAGTAGACTGAATTTCCTGACTTAAAAAGGGTTGGTTCACAGTAGTATCTGCAACATGGTGTTCTCTGGAGGTGGAAATGATTGCTGTGATTGAGAAAATGCTTCCTAAAAATACAGTTTACTGCCTGCTTCTCTGTTTCCCAACCCTCTAGTGGGAGTTGTCCCCTGAGGCTGCCTTCTGCAACACAGGACAGATGAGTGACATCTGGAAGGTGGGCCACCACCTGTTCACCTGTTCACCTGACAGTAAAGGGGTTGGCAGCAGTGCCTAACATCCTTTTTGCTCTTAAATCTGTGATCATGAAAAAGTGCTTAAATAAGTTTTATTTTATAATATTCCCTAGATATCTTGATGTTCTCTACACAGTTAATTTGGGGAAAGTAGAGCTGGCTTCTTTCAGTGCTGTATTTGGCTTTAACAGTTTGTAGCCTGATGCCTGAAACCTAAACGACACTGAGGAAATGTGCCTATGTAATGGTTCTTGGCTATGCATCTTTCAAGGGGATTTGATCAGAAGCCCTGGCTTCCTCAGAGAAGGCAAGTTTGCTTTATTCCCTCCCTCTGATTCCTTCAAAGCTACCCAGTGTGCTCAAGATGGGCTGTGGGAAAAGACAAGTTAGTTTCTTATCTGGGTGACTCTTAAGCATTTTGAGTCTTGGTTTCATCCTCTAAACATAGGATGGAATGCATCCTTGCCTGCCTGGGGGCTTTGAAGATCAACTGGGAGGTGGGACAGAAATCAAGGATTTTAAAACAACAAAGTTCCTTTGAGGGTGAGGTGACCTTGTTGATATCTATGTCTCCTGCTTGTCTGAAGATGCAAGAAAACATTTCTAAATAAATATTACCATTGAAGATGTGGTGGACAGATGGTTTCATTATCAAGATAAGTCCTTTCAGTAGGTTTCTAACTTAAAATTTGTATGATCAAATTATGCTTTATGTATGTATGAGATCCTCAAAAAACTAATGAGAATGTTATGTTCAAAAATTATCCTAGCCAGCAGGATGACACACTTGGTAGTCCTTGTTACATGGGAGGCTACAGGCAGAAGGTTTATCTGAACCTGAGATGTATGGAGCACTTGGAGAAATAGCAAGACCCTTGTTTCAAAAGAACAGTTATTCTAGATAATCACAATTTCAACTATTAAATATCATAAAAATTTGCAATACTTTGTTTCAAATAACTAGTTTTTTTCCTATCTGTCTCCATATAGCCCATGGATCATGAAACATCTCTATTGAATTTTTATTTCAATCAACATAACTATCAACGATGCCTCGTTGTGTTTATTTGTTTTTGAAAAACTTTTTATGCATAGTATTTTAGTTAGTCCTTTTAACTCTTTCTTTTTAAAGTAAAATCGAGGACTTTTTCTTGGCATCCTATTTAAGGCCCTAATTAATTTAGTCATTAATTTCAGGACCATGACCCCCTCTGGAATGTTCAATGCCCTAAGCATGAAGGCTCCCACCTGCTCTACTCACATAACATCTGACGGTGCCTAGCAAGTCTACATGTGAAACATACCTACAAACAAACAAACAGACAAACAACAAACCAAACTAATCTTGACCTCCATAATGATTTGCTTTCAGGCAGGTAAACAACATGATGTAAGAAAACAGGGTGACAGACCGCAAACCTACCTCCATAATGTGCATACATTTTTCTTTAAAAACATGTAACATGACACAGTTTTAATATTTAGATGACAGTTAGGCAACATGTATTCACTTGCTAGAAACAATGAGTTCTATTTTGACTGTGATGGTGTGGTGGGCATTACATCCTGGAATCAGCTCAGGAATCCTTAATAAACCTAGGTGCCTTCACACACTAGCTTCAACTGTGGGATTGGAAAATTCCACCAGTAATTAGAGCTCCTGGGATCAGACATGTGAGGTGGAGAAATGATCCAGCATGAATTCACCTTCGGCTACTGGGGAAACTGAGGCTGCAGTAAAAGAGTGTGGCTTAGCTGATTTTACTCTTGGGGTGTTGAAACTACTCTGAAAGACTTAATGTTCCACTTTTAGCTTGTATCCGAGTCTGAAAAAAACCCACATATTCCTGGTTTCTGTGATATCCCACACTCTTACCACAGTGTCAAAATATGAATCAAATTATGAAGGTTTGATCTGGGATCAAGCTTTTTTCCTGAAGTCCATCGACTCACCTTGTCAGCATCGTCTCATCTTGTCAGCATCGTCTCACCTTGTCCTGGATTTCTGGAGTAGCAGGTCTAGCCTCCGATAAGCAGCTGTCAATTATTATGGTGTATTCTTCGACTGCTGAGCAGGTTTCTGAGAAGAAATGATCCAGTAAGCACTGAGACTCGGGGTTTTAAAGGCATCCGTAAACTTCTCCTCTAATGTTTTATTTCATTACTGGGAAATGAGTGTGGCCTCAGGTAAGTCTTACAGCATCCCTGAGAGGAAATGCTGAGTGGAGTTGGGGGAACTGAGGTGGGGGACATGAGCAAGCATGTGTGTCCAGGACTCAGGTGTGGTGAACATGGTTCCTCCCTGCACTCTCTGTGCCAAAAATATCATCCTGTCATGTCATATGAGGAAGGACATATATAACCTGAGTATCTAAATATGTTAAACCTTGATGAGTTCTTTAAAGAGAATACTTAAGCATGTCAAGGATGGTTGCTTAGAATCCACCCAACTTTATAAAGTTAATAAAACTGTCTACAATGGGTTTTACTTTCAGTTTCTAAAATGTTTATATCCACACACGAAGAGTCACATGGCAAAAACCTTCATTTCTTTTACTGCTGTTGATTCTCTTGGTGTTTTACTGAAGTTGTTGCTGTTGTTGTTCTTATTTTGTTTTGTTTCTTGAGTCGGGGTTTCTCTGTGTAACACCCTCTGGCTGTCCTGGAACTAACACTGTAGATCAGGCTTGTCTCAGACTCACAAAGATCTGCCTTCCTCTGCATCCCAAGTGCCAGGATTAAAGATATGGGTCACCGTGCCTAGTGATTATCTTTTTTAAAAAAGGACTTATATGTAGCCCAGTCTGGCCTGGAACTTATTCTGTATCCAGGCTGTCCTTGAACTCACTAGAACCTTGAACTTCTGACTCTTCTGCCTCTACCTGCAGAGCCCTGGGATAACAGAAATGGCCTTGAATGTCTGATACCTTCTGCCTCTGCTTTCCCAAGTAATGGGTTTACAGTCAGTAGGTAACTTATCAGATAATATCCCAACCATTTAAAAGGGAATAATACTCTTTAGAAGAATTGCTGGCATTAAGAGGAAAAAGCTAGGGATAAAAGGTAATAGGGCAGAGCAAAGAGATATAGGCTTACTGGTCATACATCTCTGCCCACTGGAGTGATTCCACCAGAGAGAAGGGGGTAGATAGGTTCAGTTTTCAGTGACAGAGACATAGATGTCTGTTATTTTATTGTGTTCTTCTGTATTTTAAATAATCTAGAAATGAAGATAAACACGAAATACATATATCTATAAACAAGCAAAATCTGTCTTCCCAGAAGGCTGAGACTCTCTTTAAACAGCAGAAAAAAAAAACCTGTTAAATCACCTTTCTTTTTTAGCTTTTTTGTTTGTTTTTGTTATTGTTTTTGTTTTTTGGATTTGGTTTTTTCAAGACAGGGTTTCTATGTGTGGCTGTCCTGGAACTCACTCTGTAGACCAGGCTGGCCTCGAAATCAGAAATCCTCCTGCCTCTGCCTCCCAAGTGATGGGATTACAGGTGTGCGCCACCACCACCAGCTAAATCACCTTTCTTTAGATTATAGAACCCAGTGTCTGGTAATCTTCGTATAACATCAGAATCTTAGGCTTCTTCTTTTAATCCTGAACATCAACTGACACAGCCTCACTCTGTCAGCTTTGTAGATTTCTGTGTGGTTTGACTTACAGAACAGAAATATGGCCTTCGAAAAAGAAGTATAGGGAACTTGGCTTGAGAGGCCACTGTGGACCATTCTTAGTAAGGTGCAGAGGTTTGCATCTAAGATCTTTCTAACCAAATCGTGTCAAGTTGACAGGATTAACCAACATAATGGTCAACCAGAGTTCTAATAACTGATTTCATTGGAGAGAGAACTTTTACATTATGTAGCACACATAGACTTCCCTTATATTCCTCATGTAGTGCATCTTGATCTTGAAATCATGAATCTTGAATCTCAAATCCTCTTGAAATGTCTCTCAAATTCTGGAATTCTGTGCATGTGCCTCTGTGCCCAGAACATCTTCCAGCTTTAAATGACATGTTCTTATAACTTTCTTTGCTGATGTTCAGATTCAGAAAATGACATATTGGCGATGTAGCTCAGCGGTGAAGATCTTTGCCAGCTTGCTCAAGGCACTACATTCGATCCCTAGTATGAACAAAAAAAAATTCTTACTGAAGGCAAATCATAGAACACTTCCCTTGAAAACAGCCATAAAACCTAGAAACCTTGTTCAAAATTTCCTCTGCCCTTTTGTGTAGGTTTTGACACTGAGCAGGATGTTTAACAAGCCTTGACCGGCAGTAGGTCATAAAATCTTCATTCTAGGAGGGGTTCTACCCAGTACCATAGAGATAGACCTCCTCACAGATAGACCATGAATCTGAACAGACATGGCTTGCTGGTTCTCCTACCTAGTCTTTCACTAGGAGGTCACAAACCTCCCTGTCTAATCACATCTGCAGTTAGCTGTCCATTTTGGGTCAAACAAAAGCATTAAAAATTGACACGTGTTCTTGGGCATTTGAAACTCCATTTCCAAAGTGTACTGTGTCATTTAAAACTTTGATTACATAAACATGCCCACCTTTTTTTTCTGTGCTGTCTGTTGTCATGAGTGTGAACCCTGTAATGAAGAGGATGAGTATTTCCCTCTTGCTTGCTCCTACATGTCTTTCATTATAATGATTCATTTTGCGCTAAGTCAAAGATTTGAAATATCCTTCTTTGACACACCTTTCTTTAAATATTTTTTCTTTTTTATGACAGTGCTTCATGGAGTAGTTCTGGGTGCTGTGGAAATCCTTAAGTAGATCAGGCTATCCTTGAACTCAGAGAGCTTCATTTTGCCTATAAAGTACTGAGATTAAGGGCCAGGGTCCCCACACCTGGTTGGCAACCTTTGAATGTCAACATTAACATCTCTGTATTTTTCCAACCTCAAGAATCAGGCAGCCACTTTATTCTCAGCTCTTGGCCTCTCAGGTATGATTCAGCTAAGGTTGCAGGGTTTTGTTTGGTTTGGGCTTTTTTTTTTTTTTGTCGTTATTGTTGTTTGTGTTTTGTTTTGTTTTGTTTTGTTTTGATTTGGTTTGGTTTGGTTTGGTTTGGTTTGGTATGGTTTGGTTTGGTTTGGTTTGGTTTGGTTTGGTTTGGTTTGGTTTGATTTGGTTTGATTGGCTGGTTTCTGTTTTTTGAGATGGGGTTTCTCTGTGTAGCACTGGCTGTCCTGGAACTCACTCTGTAGACCAGGCTGGCCTCAAACACAGAAATCCTCCTGCCTGTGCCTCCGAAGTATGAGATTAAAGGCATGTGTCACCACTGCCTAGCTGAGGTTGCGGTTTTAATAGAGCTGACTTAACAAAATCTTTACTATGTATATTTGAGTCCCACTGGTTCTTTTCCCCTTGAGAACTCTGACTGATACACTATCCTTGCTGGAGTCTCCTCCTGCCTGATTGAAGGCACTGGCAGCCATCCAGCTATCTTCACAATACAGAAACCATATGTTATGATGAATTCAGATGGCAGTCCATAGGGATGCTAGATCTAAGGAGATTTAAAGAGGTGATTATGGCCTATAGCATTCGCTTGCCATATGTGAAATAGGTACTAAATAATTAAGCCATGCAAAATCATGTAATTCCAAAAGATTGGGATTTAATTACAACTAACTTAGAATCTGGCCCTCAATGACAGGGGCTGACAAGCTGGACAGTTGAGGCTTGGCTATGGAATGACATAATAGGACTGGAAGGGTTAATATTCCCAAGAGCCAGTTGCTAGGTTAGGGTGAATATGCTGTTACAAATGCAGATTGTGTTTGATGATGTCACCTTCGACCAATGTCTTACAGTAGCTTTAAATGCTTGGGACAAGATTGAACAACAGTGAAAACAATCTGAATCATTTACCAAGAAAACTCAAGGCTCAGATGAAGCTTTGAGTGATTTTTTTTAACAATGATTAACTTTAACTGCAAACAGAGCAATATCAGATCCAGATGCAAGAGCAGAATTAACTGAATGTTTAGTGTTTAAAAATAATAATGCTGGGCAGGCAGCTGCCATATTGCCTGCAGCTTCCCGTCCAGCTGGTGGTGGGGAAGCCGGAGTGTCAGCCAGCGTGCCAGGTGCTCAGAATCAGCCGGCGGCGGCGGAACCAGGTACCGGAGACAGCCCGAGCTTAAGACCTTCGGGGACTCAGGCCTGGAGTGGGAGTTGGGCACAGAATAGCAGCTGCACTCTGCACTCGCGGGGCGGACCCCGAGCTCCCTGCAGGCAGCTGCCATATTGCCTGCAGCTTCCCGTCTAGCTGGTGGAGGGGAAGCCGGAGTGTCAGCCAGCATGCCAGGTGCTCAGAACCAGCCGGAGGCGGAATCAGCCTCCCACCCAGCCGGTGGCAGGGAAGCTGGAAACCGGACCCAGCCAGCTTCCCAGCAGCTTGGGACCAGCAGGCAGAACCAGATAACTGAGATATCCCAACTTTAAGACCCCTGGGCAAACAGGATATCAGACAGCAAACCCTGAGCAGGAGCAGTGCAGAGCAGCTGCCCAACAGGCGGAACCAAATACCTGGGATATCCTGAGTTTATGACCTCGGGGGACTCAGGCCACCTGTCAGCAATCTGTGAGCAAGACCCCCGCAGGACAGTGATTCAGGTATCCCAGTCGCTGGGAAATAGCCTTACAACCCCACAGGAGGGTCAAGCACCAGCCAGTATCTACAGGACCAACTAACACCAGAGTTAACCAGATGGCAAAAGGCAAACATAAGATCGCTACTAACAAAAATCAAGGCAGTATGGCGGCATCCGAACCCAGTTCCCCAACAGCAATAAATATTGGATACCCCAAAACACCAGAAAAACAAGACTCAGATCTAAAATCACTGGTCAGGATGCTGATAGAGGAACACTTAGATAAATCTCTTAAAGTAATACATGAGAAAATATATCAAAAGCTAGAAGCCATTGCAAGGCAAACACAATTAAATCCCAGATATCTCAACACACCAGAAAAACAAGACTCAGATCTAAAATCACTGGTAAAGATGCAGATTGAGGATCACTTAGATAAATTTCTTAAAGTAATAGAGGAGAAAATAGATCAAAAACTAGAAGCCCATACAAGGCAGACACAAAAATCACTTAAAGAAATCCAGGAGAATATAGAGCAAAAAATGAATCCCAATAAGGGGGAGAAACAAAAATCACCTAAAGAAATACAAGAGAACATGGGTCAACAAGTAGAAGTCATAAAAGAGGAAACACAAAAATCCCTTAAAGAATTACAGGAAAACACAAACAAGCAACTGAAAGATCTGAGCAAAACCATACAGAATCTAAAAACAGAAGTAGAAACAACTAAGCAATCGCAAAGGGAGACAATGTTGGAGATAGAAAACCTTGGGAAGAAATCAGGAGTCATAGATGCAAATATCAACAATAGAATACAAGAGATAGAAGACAGAATCTCAGATGCTGAAGATACCATAGGAACCATGGATTCAACAATTAAAGAAAATGCAAAATGCAAAAAGCTGGTAACCCAAAACATTCAGGAAATCCAGGACACAATGAGAAGACCAAACCTAAGGATTATAGGGATAGATGAGAATGAAGATCTACAACTTAAAGGGCCAGCAAATATCTTCTACAAAATTATGGAAGAAAATTTCCCCAACCTAAAGAGAGAGATGCCCATGAATATACAAGAAGCCTATAGAACCCCAAATAGACTGGACCAGAACAGAAATACTTCCCGTCACATAATAATCAAAACCCCAAATGTACTAAACAAAGAAAGAATATTAAAGGCAGTAAGAGAAAAAGGCCAAGTAACATATAAAGGAAGACCTATCAGAATTACACCAGACTTCTCACCTGAGACCATGAAAGCTAGAAGATCCTGGGCAGACCTCATGCAGACCCTAAGAGAACACAAACTTCAGCCAAGACTACTATACCCAGCAAAACTCTCAATTGCCATAGATGGGGAAACCAAGGTATTCCACGACAAAACCAAATTTGCAAGATAGTTATCTACAAACCCAGCCCTACAAAGGATAATAGGGGAAAAATACCAACACAAGGGGGGAAACAACACCCCAGAAGAAACAAGATAGAAACCCCAAAAGAAGAGAACCACTCAAATACAAATAATAATAACAATGCCCAAAATGTCAGGAAGTAATAATTACTATTCCTTAATATCTCTTAATTTCAATGGACTCAATTCCCCAATCAAAAGACACAGACTAACAGACTGGATACGGAAACAGGACCCTACATTTTGCTGCATACAGGAAACACATCTCAGTGTCAAAGACAAACACCACCTTAGAGTAAAAGGCTGGAAGACAGTTCTACAAGCAAATGGTCCCAGGAAACAAGCTGGAGTAGCCATTCTAATATCAGATAAAATCGACTTTCAACCTAAAGTCATCAAAAGAGACACAGAAGGTCACTTCCTGCTTGTCAAAGGGAAAATCCACCAAGAAGAATTCTCAATACTGAACATCTATGCGCCAAATGTAAGGGCACCCTCATTCGTAAAAGAAACTTTACTAAAGCTTAAAGCACACATCGCACCTAACACAATGATTGTAGGTGACTTCAACACTCCACTCTCCTCAATGGACCGATCAGGAAAGCAGAAACTAAACAGGGACACAGTGAAACTAATTGAAGCTTTGGACCAATTGGATTTAACAGATATATATAGAACATTCCATCCTAAAACAAAAGAGTATACCTTTTTCTCAGCACCGCATGGTACCTTCTCAAAAATTGATCATATAATTGGTCACAAGACAGACCTCAACAAATACAAGAAGACCGAACTAATCCCATGTCTCCTATCAGATCACTATGGAGTAAAAGTGGTCTTCAATAGCAAGAACAACAACAGAAAGCCCACATACACATGGAAACTGAACAATACTCTACTCAATGACACCCTGGTCAAGGAAGAAATAAAGAAAGAAATCAAAGACTTTTTAGACTTCAATGAAAATGAAGGTATGACCTACCCAAATCTCTGGGATACAATGAAAGCAGTGCTAAGAGGAAAACTCATAGCCCTGAGTGCCTCCAAAAAGAAACTGGAAAGAGCATACACTAGCAACTTAACAGCACACCTGAAGGCCCTGGAACAAAAAGAAGCTAACTCACCCAGGAGGAGTAGAAGAGAGGAAATCATCAAACTAAGGGCTGAAATCAATCAAGCAGAAACAAAGAGAACCATACAAAGAATCAACAAAACCAAGAGCTGGTTCTTCGAGAAAATCAACAAGATAGATAAACCCTTAGCTAGACTAACCAAAGGGCACAGAGATAGTATCCAAATTAACAAAATTAAAAATGAAAAGGGGGATATAACAACAGAAACAGAGGAAATTCAAAAGATCATCAGATCCTACTACAAAGGCCTATACTCAAAACAACTGGAGAATCTGGAGGAAATGGACAATTTCCTAGACAGATACCAAATACCAAACTTAAATCAGCATCAAGTAGACCAGCTAAACAGTCCCATAACCCTTAAAGAAATAGAAGGGGTTATAGAAAGCCTCCCAACCAAAAAAAGTACGGGACCAGATGGTTTTAGTGCAGAATTCTACCAGACCTTCAAAGAAGACTTAACACCAATACTCTTCAAACTATTCCACAAAATAGAGACAGAAGGGACATTGCCCAACTCGTTCTTCAAAACCACAATTACGCTGATACCTAAACCACAAAAAGATCCAACAAAGAAAGAGAACTACAGGCCAATTTCTCTTATGAATATAGATGCAAAAATACTAAATAAAATTCTTGCCAACCGAATCCAAGAGCATATCAAAACGATCATTCACCATGATCAAGTAGGCTTCATTCCAGGAATGCAGGGATGGTTCAATATACGGAAATCCATCAATGTAATCCACTACATAAACAAACTAAAAGAAAAAAAAACCACATGGTCATCTCATTAGATGCTGAAAAAGCATTTCACAAAATTCAGCATCCTTTCATGCTAAAAGTCTTGGAAAGAGCAGGAATTCAAGGACCATACCTAAACATAGTAAAAGCAATCTACAGCAAACCAGTAGCCAACATCAAAATAAATGGAGAGAAACTTGAAGCAATCCCACTAAAATCAGGGACTAGACAAGGCTGGCCTCTCTCTCCATATCTCTTCAATATAGTACTTGAAGTTCTAGGGAGAGCAATTAGACAACAT
Source organism: Apodemus agrarius (assembly GCA_964023405.1). Classification (NCBI taxonomy): domain Eukaryota; kingdom Metazoa; phylum Chordata; class Mammalia; order Rodentia; family Muridae; genus Apodemus; species Apodemus agrarius. Next base: position 64,301,066 of record OZ030018.1, read on the forward strand.
AAGGAAGTCAAAGGGATACAAATTGGAAAGAAAGAAGTCAAAGTATCATTATTTGCAGATGATATGATAGTCTACTTAAGCGATCCAAAAAACTCCACCAGAGAACTTCTACAGCTGATAAACAACTTCAGCAACGTGGCTGGTTATAAAATTAACTCAAGCAAATCAGTAGCCTTCTTGTACTCAAAGGACAAGCAGGCTGAGAAAGAAGTTAGGGAAATAACACCCTTCACAATAGCCACAAACAACATAAAGTACCTTTGCGTAACTCTAACCAAACAAGTTAAAGATCTGTATGACAGGAACTTCAAGTCCCTGAAGAAAGAAATCGAAGAAGACCTCAGAAGATGGAAAAATATTTCTTGCTCCTGGATTGGCAGGATCAATATAGTAAAAATGGCCATCTTGCCAAAAGCAATCTACAGATTCAATGCAATCCCCATCAAAATCCCAAATCAATTCTTCATAGATCTAGAAAGAGCAATTCTCAAATTCATCTGGAGCAACAAAAAACCCAGGATAGCTAAAACTATTCTCAACAATAAAAGGACTTCTGGGGGAATCAATATCCCTGACCTCAAGCAGTACTACAGAGCAATTGTGTTAAAAACTGCATGGTATTGGTACAGCAACAGGCAGGTCGATCAATGGAATAGAATTGAAGACCCAGAAATTAACCCACAGACTTATGGTCACTTGATCTTTGATAAAGGAGCCACAACCATCCGGTGGAAAAAAGATAGCCTTTTCAACAAATGGTGCTGGTTCAACTGGAGGTCAACATGCAGAAGAATGCGAATTGACCCACTCTTATCTCCTTGTACTAAGATCAACTCCAAGTGGATCAAGGACCTCCACATAAAACCAGACACACTGAAACTATTAGAAAAGAAACTTGGGAAGACCCTGGAGGACTTGGGCACAGGGGAAAAGTTCCTGAACAGAACACCAATAGCTTATGCTCTAAGATCAAGAATTGACAAATGGGACCTCATAAAATTACAAAGTTTCTGTAAGGCAAAGGACACTGTCAGAAGGACAAAACGGCAACCAACAACGTGGGAAATGATCTTCACCAACCCCACATCCGACAGAGGGCTAATATCCAATATATACAAAGAACTCAAGAAGTTAGACCCCAAAGAACCAAATAACCCTATCAAAAAATGGGGTACAGAGCTAAACAAAGAATTTTCACCAGAAGAAATTAGGATGGCCGAGAAACACCTTAAGAGATGTTCAACATCATTAGTCATCAGGGAAATGCAAATCAAAACAACCCTGAGATTCCACCTCACTCCAGTCAGAATGGCTAAGATTAAAAACTCGAGAGACAACAAGTGCTGGTGAGGATGTGGAGAAAGAGGAACACTCCTCCACTGTTGGTGGGATTGCAAAATGGTAAAACCACTCTGGAAATCAGTGTGGCGGTTCCTCAGAAAATTGGGCATGCCACTCCCAGAGGACCCTGGCATACCACTCCTGGGCATATACCCAGAGGATTCCTCTGCATACAACAAAGATACATGCTCCACTATGTTTATAGCAGCCTTGTTTATAATAGCCAGAAATTGGAAGGAGCCCAGATATCCCTCAAAAGAGGAATGGATACAGAAAATGTGGTATATTTATACAATGGAGTACTACTCAGCAATTAAAAATAATGAATTCTTGCAATTTGTAGGTAAATGGTTAGATCTGGAAACTATCATCGTAAGTGAGCTAACCCAATCACAAAAGAATACACACGAAATGCAATCACTGATAAGTGGATATTAATGAGCCCAGAAGCCCTAAATACTCAAGGCACAATTAGCAAGTCAAATGACTCTCAAGAAGAAAAAAAGGAGAGGACCCTGGGCCTGTAAAGATTGGATCCAGTATTGTAGACCCAGAACAGAGAAATCGTGGGGGGGGGGAAGAGTGGGGAATAGCATGGGGGGGGAGAGGAATTATGGGACATATGGTGGGGGGTAACTGGGAAAGGGGAAAGCCTTTGGAATGTAAACAAAGAATATAGAAAATAAAAATAAATAATTAAAAAAAAGGATTAGAAAAAGTGTAAAATTTGAAGATTTTCCTAGAAAATTTCTGATATAATAGTAGGCATAAATAAAATAGAGTTTAATTTAAAAAGGAATTGGAGACATCTTCAGATAAAACTGAAGATTTTTGTATAACATATTTTGGTTGGAATTGAGGAAAGACAGGAAAAATATTGAAATTAAATTTTTTTGGAAAAATTATAGGCTATTGTAGGCATATGAAATGTATTACAATTTTAATTGGAAAGGGAGTGGGGGCATTTTCTAATAAAATTGAAGGTTTTTGTCTATTTCCAATAAATTGAGCAATTAGATAGAAAAATGTAAAAAAAAAAAAAAGGAAAAAAAAGAATAATAATGCTGAATGTGAAAAGGCTATTAGACCTTTAAAGACCAGACATGTACCTATTTATTAATGCATTAATACTACTGTGGATATTAGGTCTAATGTGTTCAATGCTGCTATGATAGGACAGGCAATAGCTAAAAGTATGAGAGCTCAGAATATCTGATGTTGTGGCTATGGAAGATCAGGGTATTTCTTAATGGAGTGTAGACAAAGATCCCTAGAAAAATATTTTCTCTGATTATAATCCAGGGAGACACGGGGCTTAATGCTATAGTACACACACACACACACACACACACACACACACACAGAGAGAGAGAGAGAGAGAGAGAGAGAGAGAGAGAGAGAATAAGAATTATAAAAGAAGACAGAATTAAATAGATTACATGACTACATGACTCTGGACTTAACCTCTGTGATAAAGGCCATTATTGCAACAACTAGAGAAGCTTGAGTGACACCTGGGGACAAGATGTCAGTGTGCCATCAGTGTTAATTTCCTGCTCTTGATTGTTGGGTTTTGTCTGCACAGGAGAACGACCTTGTGGGAAGGGCACACTGCTATTTGCACTAATGAGCACCAGGAAGTATTGCAGGAAGCATGGGAAATCACTACAACTCCACTAGGCATGGGGGACGGGAAAGGGCAGCTTCTTTTTATGTTTTGATTGCTTCAAAACATGACTTGTAATTTTCAAGTATGAAAGCCAAGATATCATGCTAGGTTCTGGGCAAAGGAAGGGATCAAGGAGTATACTTCCCTGACAGCCACCAATGCACCTGTAGTGAGGAAATTATGATACAAACCATTATTTGATTGCAAGTGAGCTATAGGTTTTATAAGGTTTCCAGTTGGAATCATTTTTTGTGAAGTTTCTACTCAGAACTAAGAACACTGTGCCCTCTTTGGCAGCATATATATTAAAAATTGGAATGATACAGGGATTCCCATGGCCCTTGTCAAGGGATGACATACAAATTCATGAAACATTCAATATTTAAAAATAATTTTCTAGAGAGACCCGTGCTCTTTCTGGTGTGCACCTATGCTGGGAACAGAACCTCTGCTCTGGATCCCAACCCATTCTGCAAACATCCCAGTCACAGCTGGAGTCCCCAGGTATTCTGACACATCCAGGATAACAGTTAAACAGCCTCTACGGTCAAGGCCTACACAAAAGTTTTGAACAAGGATTCTGGGTTTTATGGCTGTCTTCAGGGGAAGGGTTCTATGATATGCTTTGGGAATATTCTTTTGGTGATACTAGGGATTGAATGTAATGCCTTGAGCAAGCTTGGCAAAGAGCTCCATCACTCAGTTACATCTCCAATAAGTCATTTTCTGAGTCTGAACATCAGCAAAGAATGTTACAAGAAAAAGCCATTTAAAGTTGGCAGATGTTAGACTCGGCACAGTGGCACATGCTTAGAATCCCAGAATTTTTAGAGACAGATTCAAGAGAATTTTAGAGACAGATTCATGAGTTCAAGATCAAGATGGACTACATGAAGATTTCAAGAAAAGCCTGTGTGTGTTACATAATGGAAAAGTTCTGTCTCCAATGAAATCAATTATTCATTGACTGACCATCACATTGCTTAATCCTGTCAACTTGACATGATTTGGTTAGAAAGATCTTAGATACAAACCTCTGCACCTCACTAAGAATGGTTCACAACAGCCTCTTAAGCCACGTTCCCTATATTTCTTTTTAGAAGACCATATTTCTATTTTGTAAGTCAAACTACATAGAAATCTACTAAGCTGACAGAGTGAAGCTGTGTCAGTTGATGTACAGGATTAAAAGAAGAAGCCTAAGATTCTTATGTTATACGAAGATTACCAGACACTGGGTTCTATAATCTATAGAAAGGTAATTTAGAAGGGTATTTTTTTTCCTGTTGTTGTTGTTTTTTGACAGAGTCTCAGCCCTCTGGGAAGAGAATTTGGGCTGTGTGTGTGTGTGTGTGTGTGTGTGTGTGTGTGTGTATTTCATGTTTATCTTGATTTCTAGATTGTTTAAATACAGAACACAATAAAATAACAGACTGTCGCTCAGAACTGAACCCAGTGCCCTATTCCCTGTTATCCCTAGTACTTCCCTCTTGACACCTAACAAATCTTCTAAAGAGTAGCCTTCCCATTAACATGGTTGAGATAGTACCTGATACATTACCTTCTGACTATAAAGCCATCACTTGGGAAGCAGGGGCAGAAATATCAGACATTCAATACCATGCCTATAATCCAAGGGCTCTGAGGTAGAGGCAGAAGAGAAAGATGTTCAACATTGATAGTGAGTTCTAGGACAGTCTGAGCTACAGAATGAGTTCCAGGCCAGTCTGGGATACATGCAAGTCCTTCTAAAAATAGATAATCACCCAGCATGGTGGCCCATGTCTTTAATCCCAGCACTTGGAAGGCAGATTAAAGCAGCTATCTGTGAGTTTGAGGCCAGCCTGGTCTACAGAGTTAGTTCCAGAAGAGCCAAGAGCTGTTAAAACAGAGAAACCCTGACTCAAAAAACACAACAAACCCAAGAAAATCAGTAGAAGAAATTAAGGTATTTGCCATTTTATTCTTCATGTTTGGGGCTAAACATTTTTGAAACTGCAAGTTAAAATTCACCGTAGACAGTTTTTAATAACTTTACAAAGTATGGTGGATCCTAAGCAACCAGCATTGACATAATTAAATATTCTCTTAAAAGAAGTTTCAATATTGCCTGCAGCTTCCCGCCCAGCTGGCGGTGGGGAAGCCGGAGGGTCACCCAGCGTCCCAGGTGCTCAGAACCATCCGGCGGCGGCGGCAGAACCAGGTACCCGACACAGCCCAAGCTTAAGACCTTCGGGGACTCAGGCCTGGAGTGGGAGTTGGGCACAGAATAGCGGGTGCACTCTGCACTCGCGCGGCGGACCCCGAGCTCCCTGCAGGCAGCTGCCATATTGCCTGCAGCTTCCCGCCCAGCTGGTGGTGGGGAAGCCGGAGGGTCACCCAGCGTGCCAGGTGCTCAGAACCATCCGGCGGCGGCGGCAGAACCAGGTACCCGACACAGCCCGAGCTTAAGACCTTCGGGGACTCAGGCCTGGAGTGGGAATTGGGCACAGAATAGCGGGTGCACTCTGCACTCGCGCGCGGGGCGGACCCCGAGCTCCCTGCAGGCAGCTGCCATATTGCCTGCAGCTTCCCGCCCAGCTGGCGGTGGGGAAGCCGGAGGGTCACCCAGCGTCCCAGGTGCTCAGAACCATCCGGCGGCGGCGGCAGAACCAGGTACCCGACACAGCCCGAGCTTAAGACCTTCGGGGACTCAGGCCTGGAGTGGGAATTGGGCACAGAATAGCGGGTGCACTCTGCACTCGCGCGCGGGGCGGACCCCGAGCTCCCTGCAGGCAGCTGCCATATTGCCTGCAGCTTCCCGTCCAGCTGGTGGTGAGGAAGCCAGAGTCAGCCAGTGTGCCAGGTACCCAGACCCAGCCGGAGGCCGAACCAGCCTCCCATCCAGCCAGTGGCAGGGAAGCTGGAAACCGGACCCAGCCAGCTTCCCAGCAGCTTGGGACCAGCAGGCGGAACCAGATAACTGAGATATCCCAACTTTAAGACCACTGGGGAAACAGGATATCAGACAGCGAACCCTGAGCAGGAGCAGTGCAGAGCAGCCGCCCAACAGGCGGAACCAAATACCTGGGATATCCTGAGGTTAAGACCTCGGGGGACTCAGGCCACCTGTCAGCAATCTGTGAGCAAGAGCCCCGCAGGACAGTGATTCAGGTATCCCAGTCACTGGGAAATAGCCTTACAACCCCACAGGAGGGTCAAGCACCAGCTAGTATCTACAGGACCAACTAACACCAGAGTTAACCAGATGGCAAAAGGCAAACGTAAGATCGCTACTAACAAAAATCAAGGCAATATGGCGGCATCCGAACCCAGTTCCCCAACAGCAATAAATATTGGATACCCCGAAACACCAGAAAAACAAAACTCAGATCTAAAATCACTGGTCAGGATGCTGATAGAGGAACACTTAGATAAATCTCTTAAAGTAATACATGAGAAAATAGATCAAAAGCTAGAAGCCATTGCAAGACAAACACAATTAAATCCCAGATATCTCAACACACCAGAAAAACAAGACTCAGATCTAAAATCACTGGTAAAGATGCAGATTGAGGATCACTTAGATAAATTTCTTAAAGTAATAGAGGAGAAAATAGATCAAAAACTAGAAGCCCATACAAGGCAGACACAAAAATCACTTAAAGAAATCCAGGAGAATATAGAGCAAAAAGTGAATCCCAATAAGGGGGAGAAACAAAAATCACCCAAAGAAATACAAGAGAACATGGGTCAACGAGTAGAAGTCATAAAGGAGGAAACACAAAAATCCCTTAAAGAATTACAGGAAAACACAAACAAGCAACTGAAAGATCTGAGCAAAACCATACAAAATCTAAAAACAGAAGTAGAAACAACTAAGCAATCGCAAAGGGAGACAATGTTGGAAATAGAAAACCTTGGGAAGAAATCAGGAGTCATAGATGCAAATATCAACAATAGAATACAAGAGATAGAAGACAGAATCTCAGATGCTGAAGATACCATAGGAACCATGGATTCAACAATTAAAGAAAATGCAAAATGCAAAAAGCTGGTAACCCAAAACATTCAGGAAATCCAGGACACAATGAGAAGACCAAACCTAAGGATTATAGGGATAGATGAGAATGAAGATCTACAACTTAAAGGGCCAGCAAATATCTTCTACAAAATTATGGAAGAAAATTTCCCCAACCTAAAGAGAGAGATGCCCATGAATATACAAGAAGCCTTTAGAACCCCAAATAGACTGGACCAGAACAGAAATACTTCCCGTCACATAATAGTCAAAACCCCAAATGTACTAAACAAAGAAAGAATATTAAAGGCAGTAAGAGAAAAAGGACAAGTAACATATAAAGGAAGACCTATCAGAATTACACCAGACTTCTCACCTGAGACCATGAAAGCTAGAAGATCCTGGGCAGACCTTATGCAGACCCTAAGAGAACACAAACTTCAGCCAAGACTACTATACCCAGCGAAACTCTCAATTGCCATAGATGGGGAAACCAAGATATTCCACGACAAAACCAAATTTGCAAGATACTTATCTACAAACCCAGCCCTACAAAGGATAATAGGGGAAAAATACCAACACAAGGGGGGAAACAACACCCCAGAAGAAACAAGATAGAAACCCCATCTCATCCAACCCAAAAGAAGAGAACCACTCAAATACAAATAATAATAACAATTCCCAAAATGTCAGGAAGTAATAATTACTATTCCTTAATATCTCTTAATATCAATGGACTCAATTCCCCAATCAAAAGACACAGACTAACAGACTGGATACGGAAACAGGACCCTACATTTTGCTGCATACAGGAAACACATCTCAGTGTCAAAGACAAACACCTCCTTAGAGTAAAAGGCTGGAAGACAGTTCTACAAGCAAATGGTCCCAGGAAACAAGCTGGAGTAGCCACTCTAATATCAGATAAAATTGACTTTCAACCTAAAGTCATCAAAAGAGACTCAGAAGGTCACTTCCTGCTTGTCAAAGGGAAAATCCACCAAGAAGAATTCTCAATACTGAACATCTATGCACCAAATGCAAGGGCACCCTCATTCGTAAAAGAAACTTTACTAAAGCTTAAAGCACACATCGCACCTAACACAATGATTGTAGGTGACTTCAACACTCCACTCTCCTCAATGGACCGATCAGGAAAGCAGAAACTAAACAGGGACACAGTGAAACTAATTGAAGCTTTGGACCAATTGGATTTAACAGATATATATAGAACATTCCATCCTAAAACAAAAGAGTATACCTTTTTCTCAGCACCGCACGGTACCTTCTCAAAAATTGATCATATAATTGGTCACAAGACAGACCTCAACAAATACAAGAAGACCGAACTAATCCCATGTCTCCTATCGGATCACTATGGAGTAAAAGTGGTCTTCAATAGCAAGAAGAACTACAGAAAGCCCACATACACATGGAAACTGAACAATACTCTACTCAATGACACCCTGGTCAAGGAAGAAATAAAGAAAGAAATCAAAGACTTTTTAGACTTCAATGAAAATGAAGGTACGACCTACCCAAATCTCTGGGATACAATGAAAGCAGTGCTAAGAGGAAAACTCATAGCCCTGAGTGCCTCCAAAAAGAAACTGGAAAGAGCATACACTAGCAACTTAACAGCACACCTGAAGGCGCTGGAACAAAAAGAAGCTAACTCACCCAGGAGGAGTAGAAGAGAGGAAATCATCAAACTAAGGGCTGAAATCAATCAAGCAGAAACAAAGAGAACCATACAAAGAATCAACAAAACCAAGAGCTGGTTCTTCGAGAAAATCAACAAGATAGATAAGCCCTTAGCTAGACTAACCAAAGGGCACAGAGATAGTATCCAAATTAACAAAATTAAAAATGAAAAGGGGGATATAACAACAGAAACAGAGGAAATTCAAAAGATCATCAGATCCTACTACAAAGGCCTATACTCAAAACAACTGGAGAATCTGGAGGAAATGGACAATTTCCTAGACAGATACCAAATACCAAAATTAAATCAGCATCAAGTAGACCAGCTAAACAGTCCCATAACCCTTAAAGAAATAGAAGGGGTTATAGAAAGCCTCCCAACCAAAAAAAGTACGGGACCAGATGGTTTTAGTGCAGAATTCTACCAGACCTTCAAAGAAGACTTAACACCAATACTCTTCAAACTATTCCACAAAATAGAGACAGAAGGGACACTGCCCAACTCATTCTTCGAAACCACAATTACGCTGATACCTAAACCACAAAAAGATCCAACAAAGAAAGAGAACTACAGGCCAATTTCTCTTATAAATATAGATGCAAAAATACTAAATAAAATCCTTGCCAACCGAATCCAAGAGCATATCAAAACGATCATTCACCATGATCAAGTAGGCTTCATTCCAGGAATGCAGGGATGGTTCAATATACGGAAATCCATCAATGTAATCCACTACATAAACAAACTAAAAGAAAAAAAACACATGGTCATCTCATTAGATGCTGAAAAAGCATTTGACAAAATTCAGCATCCTTTCATGCTAAAAGTCTTGGAAAGAGCAGGAATTCAAGGCCCATACCTAAACATAGTAAAAGCAATCTACAGCAAACCAGTAGCCAACATCAAAATAAATGGAGAGAAACTTGAAGCAATTCCACTAAAATCAGGGACTAGACAAGGCTGTCCTCTCTCTCCATATCTTTTCAATATAGTACTTGAAGTTCTAGCGAGAGCAATCAGACAACATAAGGAAGTCAAAGGGATACAAATTGGAAAGGAAGAAGTCAAAGTATCATTATTTGCAGATGATATGATAGTCTACTTAAGCGATCCAAAAAACTCCACCAGAGAACTTCTACAGCTGATAAACAACTTCAGCAACGTGGCTGGTTATAAAATTAACTCAAGCAAATCAGTAGCCTTCTTGTACTCAAAGGACAAGCAGGCTGAGAAAGAAGTTAGGGAAATAACACCCTTCACAATAGCCACAAACAACATAAAGTACCTTGGCGTAACTCTAACCAAACAAGTGAAAGATCTGTATGACAGGAACTTCAAGTCCCTGAAGAAAGAAATCGAAGAAGACCTCAGGAGATGGAAAAATATTTCTTGCTCCTGGATTGGCAGGATCAATATAGTAAAAATGGCCATCTTGCCAAAAGCAATCTACAGATTCAATGCAATCCCCATCAAAATCCCAAATCAATTCTTCATAGATCTAGAAAGAGCAATTCTCAAATTCATCTGGAGCAACAAAAAACCCAGGATAGCTAAAACTATTCTCAACAATAAAAGGACTTCTGGGGGAATCAATATCCCTGACCTCAAGCAGTACTACAGAGCAATTGTGTTAAAAACTGCATGGTATTGGTACAGCAACAGGCAGGTAGATCAATGGAATAGGATTGAAGACCCAGAAATTAACCCACAGACTTATGGTCACTTGATCTTTGATAAAGGAGCCACAACCATCCGGTGGAAAAAAGATAGCCTTTTCAACAAATGGTGCTGGTTCAACTGGAGGTCAACATGCAGAAGAATGCGAATTGACCCACTCTTATCTCCTTGTACTAAGATCAACTCCAAGTGGATCAAGGACCTCCACATAAAACCAGACACACTGAAACTATTAGAAAAGAAACTTGGGAAGACCCTGGAGGACTTGGGCACAGGGGAAAAGTTCCTGAACAGAACACCAATAGCTTATGCTCTAAGATCAAGAATCGACAAATGGGACCTCATAAAATTACAAAGTTTCTGCAAAGCAAAGGACACTGTCAGAAGGACAAAATGGCAACCAACAAAGTGGGAAAAGATCTTCACCAACCCCACATCCGACAGAGGGCTAATATCCAATATATACAAAGAACTCAAGAAGTTAGACCGCAAAGAACCAAATAACCCTATCAAAAAATGGGGCACAGAGCTAAACAAAGAATTCTCACCAGAAGAAATTCGGATGGCTGAGAAACACCTTAAAAGATGTTCAACATCATTAGTCATCAGGGAAATGCAAATCAAAACAACCCTGAGATTCCACCTCACACCAGTCAGAATGGCTAAGATTAAAAACTCAAGAGACAACAAGTGCTGGCGAGGATGTGGAGAAAGAGGAACACTCCTCCACTGTTGGTGGGATTGCAAAATGGTAAAACCGCTCTGGAAATCAGTTTGGCGGTTCCTCAGAAAATTGGGCATGTTACTTCCAGAGGACCCTGGCATACCACTCCTGGGCATATACCCAGAGGATTCCCCTGCATGCAATAAGGACACATGCTCCACTATGTTTATAGCAGCCTTGTTTATAATAGCCAGAAATTGGAAGCAGCCCAAATATCCCTCAAAGGAGGAATGGATACAGAAAATGTGGTATATTTATACAATGGAATACTACACAGCAATTAAAAATAATGAATTCATGCAATTTGTAGGTAAATGGTTAGACCTGGAAAATATCATCCTGAGTGAATTAACCCAATCACAAAAGAATGCACCTGAAATGCAATCACTGATAAGTGGATATTAATGAGCCCAGAAGCCCTAAATACTCAAGACACAAATAGCAAGTCAAATGATTCCCAAGAAGAAGAAAGGAGAGGACCCTGGGCCTGTAAAGATTGCTTCCAGTTTAGTAAAGAAACCGAGGGGGGAGGGAGAATTATTGGGGAACAGATGGGGGGGAGAGGAACTATGGGAACTATGGTGGGTGGGAACTGGGAAAGGGGAAAGCCTTTGGAATGTAAACATAGAATATAGAAAATAAAATTAAAAAAAAAAAATATGTATTAAAAAAAAAAAAAAAAAAAAAAAAAAAAAAAAAAAAGAAGTTTCAAGGTTTACCGCATTTAGAAACTCTGGTTCCACATGTCCTTCTTCATATGATACAACATAATATTATCTTTGGCACAGAGAGTTCAGTGAAGAACCATGCTCATCACACATTTCTTTCAAGTTCTCTGGAAGTGATCTCCTACCCAAATGCACTCCTACCCAAGACTTCACTCTCCTGTAGGTTTAGATATCAGGCATCCTAGAAGGCTTGTAGGATCTAGGGCCTTAAATAGGATGCCAAGAAAAAGTCCTCAATTTTACTTTAAGAAGAAACAGCTTAAAGGACTAACTAAAATACTATGCATAAAAAGGTTTTCAAAAACAAACACAGATGATGCACAATTGATATTTATGTTGATTGAAATAAAAATTTTATGATGTTCCAGGGTCCAGGGCTGTACAGGATACACAGAAAAAAATACAGTTATTTAAAATAAAGAAATTACTGCAGATTTTCATGATTTTTAATAGCTAAAGATCTGATTATCTAGAATAACTGTTCTTTTGAAACAGAGGTCTAGCTATTTCTCCAAGTGCTCCATACATCTCAGGTTCAGATAAACCTTCTGACTCTAGCCTCCCATGTAACAAGGACTGCCAAGTGTGTCATAATGTTGGCTAGGATAATTTTTGAACATAACATTCTCATTAGTTCTTTGAGGACTTCATACAGACAAAGCATAATTTCACCATATAAATTTTAAGTTAGGAAGCTACTGAAAGGATTTATCTTGTTAATGAAACCATCTGTCCACCACATCTTTGATGGTAAAATATTTTCCTCCATCTTCAGACAAGCAGGAGACACAGATATCAACAAGGTCACCTCACCCTCAAAGGAGCTCTGCTGTTTTAAAAGCTTTGATTTCTGTCCCACCTCCCAGTTGATCTTCAAAGCCTCCAGGCAGGCAAGGATGCATCCCATCCTTTGTTTAGAGGATGAGACCAAGTCTCAAAATGCTTAAGAGTCACCCAGAAAAGAAACTAACTTGTCCTTTCCCACAGCCCAGCTTCACCTCTCCTGGGGAACTTTGCAGGAATCAGAGGGAGGGAATGCAGTAAACTTGCCTTTTCTGTGGAAGCCATGGCCTCAGAGCAAATCCCCTTGAAAGATAAATAGCCATGAACCATTATATAGAGACATTTCTATAGTCTTTCTTAGGTTTCAATCATCAGGCTACAAACTGTTAAAGCTAAATACAGCACTGAAATATAGCAGCTCTACTCCCCCAGAATTAACAGTCCAGAAGAAATCAAGATATCTAGGGAATGTTATAAAATAAAACTTATTTAAGCACTCTTTCATGATCACAGGTTTTAGACCAAAACGGATGTTAGGCACTGCTGCCAACCCCTTCACTGTCAGGTGAGCAGATACCGAGTGGTGGCTCAGCTCCCAGATGTCACTCAACTGTCCTGTGTTGCAGAAGAAAGCTTGAGGGGACAACTCCCACTAGAGGGTTGGGAGACATAAAAGCAGGCAGTAAACTGTATTTTTAGGAAGCATTTTCTCAGTCACAACAATCATTTTCCCTCCAGAGAACACCACGTTGCAGATAATACAGAAAGCACTTGTTAAGTCAGTCTACTTCTCCAAGATTATGGTCTGATGGGTACCCACACAGTGTCAGGCCGGAGACAGTTATTTTATCCTGGAATGTTCTGAAGGATCCCAGAGAAAATCTCCACTAAGTGTCATTTACTTTGTAAACTGATCAAATATAAATGTACTTACTAGAGCCCTTCATTGCAAATCATGACTATATTGTATTTTGCTTTGTTTTTATTTTATTTTACTCTGTGTGTGTGTGTGTGTGTGTGTGTGTGTGTGTGTGTGTGTGTGTGTGTGTTTTGGGGGCACAACTCAATAGGTAGCCCAACTAGCCAGGATCTTCCTATATACCTCAAGCTGCTCTTGAATAACATTCTCCTTCCAAGTTCTGATATTAGAGGCTTGAGCAGCCAGCCCAGGTTCATCAGCATTTCTGAGGACCCTCAGCAAGAAGAGGGTCCCAGATTTGTGACTCAGGTAAACTGAGTCAACACAGCCCTAACATCATCTCTTACTTTCTCCTCATAAGGTCAAACTACTGATTGAAGAGAAAACCAATGAGAAATATGAAAAATTCAAAACCATCGAGTATATCCAAGTCATTGAAGGACTAAATTTCTCATTAAGGTTAGACACAGATCTTCCTCATGCATCATTGCAATTATTTCCTGTTGCCCCAACTTCATTTCTGCCACTGGTCTTTAATTAAGACACTTGCAAGCAGAAGACCCCTAAATACATTGGATGACAGGATTGTTACCTTAACCTTGTGAATACAGAAAGCTTTCTTCAGACCTATGTTAAGAAGTCAGTGTGATCTCTCTCACACATACATACACACACACAAGCACAGGTCCATGCATCATGTACACACACTTTTTGTATGATACTCATCAGAGTGACATATGTAATGGCAAACTTTGATTATTAGCATTTGAAGACTAAGGTAGGAAGGGAAATCAGAACACAATATTTACTCTAGAATGCAAAACCTTTATTGTTCCCATAAAGAAAAAATTGGCAGTCTTAAACAGATAGTCTCAGTCCCAGTTCATGCCCCAAAACCACTGGGAGTGTTACCCTGATAGAAACTAAGCTTTTTTTATTTTTACAGTACAAAGTCTAGTGTGCATTCACAAAGTAGGTTGCAACACAGTAAAGATATAGGGATCATACAGTTCATATTTTCTAAAGCCAATCTGAGTTTCTTTTCCCTTTTTAAATTATATGCCATTTTTCCCCAAATTAGAAATCAGAAAACAGAAGCACCAAAACCACAGGCTGCCCTCTGCTCCTGTTCCAGGCACCATGAAAATAAAATGTAACTCTGGAATGTAATGTGTCAAGATTTTAATGAAAAGTAAAATAAATTAAATCCAGATGAAGAAAAGAATTAGTGGGTAGGAGTGCTGTCTGTTCTTGCAGAGGACCTGGGTTTGGGTCTCAACACCCACATGGCAGCTCACAACCATCTCAAACTCAAACTCCAGTTAGAAGGGATTTAACACCCACTTCTGATGTCTCCAGTCATTGCATGCACGTGATGCACTTAAATACTAGCAGAGGAGCTGGGCGGTGGTGGCGCATGCCTGTAATCCCAGCACTCTGGGAGGCAGAGGCAGGCAGATTTTTGAGTTTGAGGCCAGCCTGGTCTACAGAGTGAGTTCCAGGACAGCCAGGGCTATACAGAGAAACCCTGTCTCAAAAAAACCAAATCCAAAAAAACACAAAATACAATCAGAGGAAACATTTATACAAATAAATTGAATAAAATATTTTTCTAAAAGGTATTAAAAATACATCTAGGAAATATGACTTCTGCCAAACTGTTAAACTGTTCTTTCTCCTAACCCAAGGGTAGATGGAAGTTTAGTTCATGGGTGCTGCCTTGGGCCAGAAGTGTTGCTTCAGGAGAGGTTGGCACATCAAATCTTGACAAGAAGTGTAAGACTCTGGTGGGCCTTAGCTTACCAGAGACCCCCTGAATGAACAACGCAGAGTTGGAAGTTGATATAAAAAGCAAGAGGAATTTATTGTTCCAACATGTTGGGGTTGCCCTGCACATGGAGAGAGAGAACAACCCCATACAGTCCATCCTGCAAGCCTTTATACAGTTCTCAAAGTAGCAGCCAATAGGCACAATGTGATTGGAGAACAATGTGACTTTTAAATGGACTGGTCTTTAGGGAATGAGGTAGGTGGCCAATGGTCATGGAATGTGTCTACCAGCTCTGAGTCTCCCCTACCTGTTGGTGGCTGGTGATTGGTCCCTCCTCCCTGGGGTCTGAGGAATGTACTTAGCCCCTCCTTTCTGGAGGGGAGGGGTGCCTATGTTCTTTATGATCTTTCTCTTCCAGGAGGGGAGGAGTCTGGCGGAATTTTCCAAAGCTCCTGAGCTGACCTCTTCAGAAGGAAGATCTGTCATACTATAGAAATCCATGAGAACAATCTTCCTTCCCTCCTTTCTTCCTTCCTTCCTTCCTTCCTTCCTTCCTTCCTTCCTTCCTTTCTTTGTTCCTTCCTACTTTTCTTTCTTTCTTTTCTCTTTATTCTTTAATGAATGTAGATTGTGGTTGTTACCTCCACCTGAGAGTCTTCAGTGGTATTTCCAAAAAAAATAATAATAATTTGGAACTTCACGGTTACCAGACTAGCAAAACCAATAATGATGAGCTGTCCTACTCTAAATGGCAGATTCCAGTGTGATCTCATCTCTCTCGTTGTAAAGAGATGCTGCCATTAATAAAGAAGCATTCTTGAAATAACTGTTTTCCACCATCATTACTCAGTATTGTGTTGACCTTCCTAGAAAAAAAAATTGTTTGATTGGTTTGTTTTTTTATTAATCATTCCATTCATTTACACCTCAAGTGATTTCTCAGTAACCTCTCTACAAGCCCCCCCCATCCCACAACCTCCTTCTCCTTGCTTCTATGAGAGTGTTTCCCCATCCACCCTCTTCCACCCCACCCCTCCAGCATCCCCCTACACTGTGGCATCACACCTCCATAGAACGAATGGTCTCCCCTCCCACTGATGTCAGACAAGGCCATCCTCTGCTGCATATGTATTTGGAGCCTTGGATCCTGCCCTGTCCACCCCTTGGTTGGTGTTCTAGTCCCTGGTAGCTCTGGGTGGTCCAGTCAGGTGATGTTGTTCTTCCTATGGGGTTAAAATCCCCCTCAGCTCCTCCAGTCCTTAGCCCACCAGGGACACTGAGCTCAGTCTGATGGTTGGCTCCAAGCACCCGCATCTGCATTGGTCAGTTGCTGCCTGAACCTCCCAAGGAGCAGTCATACCAGGTTCCTGTCAACAAGTGCCTCATGACAATAGCAACAGTGTTGGGTTTGGTGTCTGCAGACAGGATGGATCCACATATGGGCAGTCCCTGGATAGCCCTTCCTTCAGTTTCTGCTTCATTTTTTGTCCCTGTTCTTCCTCTGGAAAGGAGCATTTCTGGGTTAAAAACTTTGAGATGGGTGTGTGGGCCCATCTCTCAACCGGGGGCTGTGCCTATCTAATGGGGGTAGCTTCTACAGGTTCTATCTCCCCTTCTTGGCTAAAATTAACCTCTTTGAGTCCTGAGAGCTTTTCCTTTACCTGGGACCCTACAGTGGTTATCCCCATTTCCTCATTTCCTGACCCTCTGTGCAACACTCCTGTCCCCACCAGTACCTGATACTGCCTCCCTTATTTCCCCCCACTTCCTCCCTCCCTCCCAGGTCCTCCCCTGCCTCTACCTCCTTTAATTATCCTGTTCCCCCATCAGTGCAGTAATGAAGCATCCACATCCTGGTTTTCAATTGATAGAAAATGCCAACACAAGGAGGGAAACTACACCCTACAAAAAGCAAGAAAGTAAACTCCTTCCAACATACCCAGAAGGAGATACCCACACAACATAAAAATAACATCAAAAATAACAGGAACCAACAATCACTATTCCTTAATATCTCTGAACAACAATGGGCTCAACTCCCCAATAAAAAGACATAGACTAACAAAATATTTCTCATGTAAATCTTAAATTTTATCAGAAAATGTTTGTAATTCAAATTTTAGTTAATTTAGTAATGTCTATTTTATCTGCATTATTTTTCATAATAATCTTCAATGTTAATGTCTTTCTATATATTTCCTCTATTTTATCAGAAATGTTTTCGATGTAAATCTTTGATTTTATCACAAATGTTTCTAATTCCACCTTCAATTTAGATTTTATATCTACCATTTAATATGTAAAATTTTCCATGAAATAGTTAATTTTACTGTGTTTGTCTATATATTTCTTGAATTTTACCAGAAATATTTTTCATGTAAATCTTCAATCTTATCTGAAAATGTTTATAATCCCACCTTCAAACAACTTAGAATTATCTTTATGCCTATTATTTTATCTGTATAAGTTCCATGATAATCTTTAATTTTAACATATTTTTCTATATATTTCTCCAATTTTATCAGAAATAGTTTCCATGTAAATCTTCAAGTTTACCAGAAAATGTTTATAATTCCACTTTCTAATCAATGTAAGAATATTTTTATTCCTACCATTATTATATCTATATAAAATTTTCCATGATAATATTCAATTCTAACATGCTTTTCTATATTTTTCTACAATTTTATCAGAAATATTTTCCATGTAAATCTTCAATTCTATCATAAAATGTTTCTATTCCATATTTCAATTAATTTAGCAATGTTTTACATGTCTACCACTTTACTTATTAATTTTCAATGAAAACTGTCAATTTTAACTTGTTTATCTGAAATATTTTCCATGTAAATCTTTAAGTTTATCAAAGTGTTTTTACTTCCCTTTTCAATAAAAAAAGAAAGAAAAAGAAAAATTAGTGCCTGATATGACAACAGCACTATTCTACATTTAACTACTCTTATGGATAGAACAAGACATTTTAAAGGTACAGGAAGTACATATTTTGGTAAAGTGCTCTAAATGATTAGAGATCAAAGTTTAATTATAATTAGATAGAATTAACATTGAAAGTCTAGTGCATACTGGAGCAGATGTAACAATAATTTCACAAAATTCTTGGAATCCAACTTGGCCACTTCAGAAGGTATCCTAGACACAGCTTCTAGAACACAGTTCCTGGTACACAACTCCTGGGCAATGTCTTAGGAGAAACAGAGTCTAAAATGGGTAAAATGAATAAGACCAGAACTTCACTGGGGAAGATTAAGGCCATATGTGGCAGACATGTGGGTTCTGGTGAGATGGTTCAGTGGTTAAGAGCACTGACTCCTGTTTCAGTGGTCCTAAATTCAATTCCCTGAAACCACATGGTAGCTCACAAACATCTGTAATGTGAACCAATGCCCTATTCTGGAGTGTCTACAGACAGCTACAGGGTACTCACACAAATAAAATCAATAATTTTTTAAAAAGGTACAGGTGGAAAAAAAAGGTACAGGTGGAAGGTCTTTTCACAAGGAATTTTAAACATCCCCACTTTGTGTCAGTACTTTGTTCAACAGCCATTACAAATAATTTGCAAACAGATGCCTCAATCTATAATTTATCACTATATGGATGATATCTTGATGGGTAATTCTAATACAGATATATTCCCAAAAAAAAGTTTGTTGAAATAAAGATAATTTTGCCTTCTTTGGTAGTTAAAAGTGCTCCTGAAAAATACAAAAAGGAGATTCTATCAACAATCTAGGTTATAAGACTAGTCTTCATAAAACCCAGCCACAAAACTATAGATCAGAAAACATCAATTTCAAACTCAATGATTTTAAAAAATTACTGGGATATATTAATTGGCTACATCCTATTATTGGACTAACAACTCAAGAGTAAAGTAATGTGTTTCAGACCTTACAGGGTGATTCAATAGATGTTAAGTATTCTGATAACCACATAAATTATCTAATATCTCTATCAATAAAGACACTGGAGGTATAAACTGAGTTACAATCCTGCTAGCTCAGCAAGTTAACTTTGTTTTCTTAACTAACAAAACATTTATGTAAAAGCCTGATCTTGTAACTAAACTGCTATCTGTGTCATCTATGGAGCTACTCTACCTTTCTCTTGAGTTCCTCCAAACCTAAAAGGGCTTCTTAGCTTAATTTGGTCATATTCAGCTAAGATACCAGACTGCAAGTTAGGCAGCATGGGTGCGGGGTCTCTCATATAGGATCTCAAATGGGATGAGATCTAAAGTATAGGGAGTGTTCTTAGCCCTATGTAAGGGATAAGGTAGGAGATGTCTTTCCTCCAGGAACCACCACTTTTAAGGGTTAATTTGGTCAAGCCCCCCTTTAGAGTCTGATTTACGCTCTCTATTTGTCCAGAATTTTGGAGTGTGTATGTACAACACAGTTTTCATTTGGTCCCCGGAACCTATGTTAGAGATTTAGTTATCTGAGAGATGAATGCTGGTCCATCGTCAGACCCAAGCAGGGTATGCAAACTATACTCAGGTATGATGTCTTCTAGAAGCTTCTTTTTTACTATGTTAGCAGTCTCCTTTTTTGTAGGTAAGCTCCCACCTATACTGAACATGTAGCTATAAAAACTAGCAAATATATGGTCCATATGTTCTTGGTTTTATTTCAGTATACTCTATTTTTCAATTAGCCCCTTGCTATTGGCTCCTGATTCTGGTTCCTGGAGTGGTTCCTTGATTGGGACCTGATGAGTTCACAGCCTGGCAGGTGGCACCGTCTGAGTTTACCTAATCAACAAAGTGTCCTAAGTCAAATATTTTGTACTTTGTCTCTCACAACAATTCTTTTAAATTTTCAGTGACCAGGTCTGAAGTTTGGTGAATCTGATGGATGAGTTGTCTAGCAAACTCCTTAGGGAGGATGACGCAGCCTTCAGAGTTCAGCAAGCATCTGTCTCATCTGTAAACTCCTTGACATTTTGCCTGATGCTGTTTGTCTTTAGCAATATATTCATAGATGACTGGGAGTGCAGAGTGTGGCGAAGCTACCAGGATGTCAGAAGTAGAAGCTTGGGTGGCCTCCCTTTCAGCTTTATCAGCTAGTCTGTATCCTCAGGCTAGTTCTGATGTCCCTTTCTGGTGCCCAGGGCAATGAATTATGGCCACTTTGAGAAGAAGCCATAATGTCTCCAGTAAAATAAGTATTTGTTTTTCAAATTTTTGATGGTTTTTCTTTCAATAATCCCATCTCTTGTCAGTGTAAATGTTAGCTATGGTTCCGAGGTTTTAAAGCCTCAGTTAGAGCCTTTAGTTCAGCTTTTTGGCCTGGATTTACCAGCAGCAAAGCAGTTGCCCAAATAAGAGACTCCAAGTCCATTATCAATACTCATGAATACCTGATTCTATACTGGATAAAACTTCTCCCATCCATGAAGTAGATATGATCTGTCTGCCTCTGGCCAGGGTATGTCTGTCAAATCCAGCATAATGTTTTGATGTACCCTAGAACTATAGAGCAATCATGCTGCACATCTGAGGATGGGTCAAGTAGCAGGGTGGCTGGCTTTAGGGCAGATGTTGGATCGATTCTTATTTGTGGGGTATTCAAAAGTATACCCTGAGAGTGTACCAGACTGCTGTTGTACAGCCACCGGCTGGGTGGATTCTTGAGGGCTCCCTCAATACCAATAGTTATTTTGCCAGGATTCTTGACTAGGAGGGCGGTGACAGCTATGATCCAGAAGCAGGCTGGCCAACCTTGGGCCACTGGGTCCATCTTCTTAGATAAAAAAATATCACAGGTCTTTTCCATGGTCCCAAACTTTGGGTGAGCACCCCCCCTTTGTTATCTCCTTTCTTTTGTCTATATTTGACTGGCATGGTTGAAGAAAGTCCAGGAGGGTGAGGGCCTGTGCCTCTGATAAAGGTCTTCTTAGAGTCTTAAAAACCATGTCTATCTCAGGGGTCCATTTAATTTTGTCTTCTTTGCTCCTGGTGATCTCATATAACAGTTTGGCTATCTCAGTGAACCCTGGCACCCAAAGTCTAGAGAACCTGGCAGATTCCAGAAATTTCAGTACTTGTCTTTGGGTTGATGGAACTGGGATGTTAAGGATGTTTTGTTTCTGGAAGTCTGACAGCATGCCTTGGCCCACTCTTGAATTTATATCCCAGATAGGTGGCCTCAAGTTGACAAAGCTAAGCCTTCTTAATAAAGACTTGAAAGTCAAGTTTCTACTCTGAATCAAGAACACTGTGTCCTCTTTGGCAGCATGTATGTTAAAAATTGGAATGATACAAGGATTAGCATGGCCCTTGCCCAAGGATGACTTGCAAATTCATAAAACATTCCATATTTAAAAATAATTGTCCAGACAGTAAAGGTCAACACAATACTGAGTAATGAGCATCATACAAAAAGTGTGTATACATGATGCATTGTCCTGTGTGTGTGTGTGTGTGTGTGTGTGTATGTGTGAGTGTGTGTGGGAATGTGTGAGTGAGTGTGTGTGTGTGTGTGTGTGTGTGTGAGTATGTGTGTGTGATCACACTGACTTCTTAACATAGGCCTGAAGAAAGCTTTCTGTATTTACAAGGTAAAACAAAGTAAATATCCTGTCATTCAATGGATTTGGGGGTCTTCCAAATGTAAGTGTCCTAATTAAAGACCAGTGGTAGAAATGAAGCTACAGTTGGGGCAACAGGAAATAATTGCATCTGTGTATGAGGGAGATCTGTGTCTAACCTTAATCAAGTAAATTAGTCCTTGGACAACTTGAACTTTATACTTGATGGCTTCATTTTTCATATTTCTCATTGCTTTCCTCTTCAAGCAGTGGTTTGACCTTATGAGGAGAAAAAAAGAGATGATGTTAGGGTTGTGTTGACTCATCTTACCTGAGTCACAAAGCTGGAAACCTCATCTGCTAAGAATCCTCAGAGATGCTAATGAGCCTGGGCTGGAGAAGCCTCTAGCCTCTAGTGTCAGAATTTGGAAGACTGAGGCAGGAGAATATCATACAAGAGTAGCTTTGGCTATTTAGAAAGTTCCAGACTAGTTGGGGCTATCCATTAACACCTACCTCAAAAATAAAAATGCACACACACACACACACACACACACACATTCGAACAACAACAACAAAAAAAGCAAAAAATAATACAGCCATGATTTGCAGTGAAGTGCCCAAATAAGTATGTCTATGTTTCATCAGTAAATACAAAGTATTTGACATGAACAAGGGACACATGGTGGAGATTTCTTTTCTGGGACTCTTCAGATCATTCTAGAGATAAAATAATGCCCTCTGGCTTGACACTGTGTGGGGACCCAACAGACCACAATCTTGGAGTAGACTGATTTTCCTGACTTAACAGGGCTTTCTGTAGTATCTGCCCTGTGGTATTCTTTGAAGGGGAATTATTGTTGTGATTGTGAAAATGCTTCCTAAAAATACACATTTTACTGCCTGCCTCCCAACACTTTACTGGGAGTTGTCCCCTCAGGCTGTTTCCCACAAGACAGGACAGATGAGTAACATCTGGGAGCTGAGCCACGACCCTGTACCTGTACACCTCACAGTAAAGGGATTGGCAGCAGTGCCTAATGTCCTTTTTGGTCTTAAACAAATGTGACCATGAAACAGTGCTTAATTAAGTTTTATTTTATAACATTCACTAGATATCTTGATTTCCTCTACACTGTTAATTTGGGGATAACAGAAGCCATTTCTTTCAGCCCTCTCTGTAGCTTCTACAGTTTGTAGCCAGATGTTAAAATCCTGGGAGAGAATCAGGAAATGCCTTTATGAGCTGGTTGTTGGCTATCAGTCTTGAATGGTGATTTAAGCCTGAGGGCCTGGCTTCCACAGAGAAGGCAAGGTTGCTACATTTCCTCCCCTCATACCTGCAGGGCTCCCCGGGGTGCTGAGGATGTGCTGTATGTGGGAAAGGACAGGTTAGTTTCTTATCTGGGTGACTCTTAAGCATTTTGAGTCTTAGCATCATCCTCTAAACATAGGATGGAATGTATCTTTGGCTACCTGGGGGCTTTGAAGATCAACTGAGCGGTAGGACAGAAATCAAGAATTTTAAAACAGCAAAGCTCCTTCCAGGGGTGAGGTGAATTTGTTAATATCTATGTCTACTGTTTGTCTGAAGTTGCAAGAAAACATTTCTAAATAAAATTTATCATTGAAAATCTGGTGGACAAATGGTATCACTAACAAGATAAGTCCTTCCAGTAGTTTTCTAACTTAAAATTTATATACATCAATGTATGTTTTATGTATGTATGAAATCCTCAAAGAACTAATGAGGATTCATGTTCAAAAATTATTCTAAGCAGCAGACTGACACACTAGGTAGTCCTTGTTACTTGAGAGGCTAGAGGAAAAAGGATTATCTGAACATGTGAGGTTTAGAACACTTGGAGAAATAACAAGACCTCCAGTTATTTTAGAAAAGCAGATGATCAACTATTAAAAATCATGAAAATCTGCTGTAACTCTTCATTTCAAATAACTTTATGTTTCTGTCTATCCCCATATAGTCATGAATCCTAGAATATCTCTGTGGAATTTTTTTTTCAGTCAACATAAATACCAACTGTGCCTCATCTGTGCTTATTTGTTTTGAAACACATTTTCTACATGGTATTCTATTAATTCTTGTAGTTATTTCTTCTTACAAGTGAAATGGAAAACTTTTCCTTGGCATCCCATTTTAAGGCCCTATCTCCCCCAAGTCTTCTAGTGTAAGACTCAGGGAGTCTTAACTTACCAGAGACCCACTGAGTGAACAATGTGGAGACAGGAATCATTACAAAAAGCAAGAGGAATTTTATTTATCCAGCATGCTGGGGTTGCCCTGCACATAGGGAAAGAACAACTATGTGCAGCCCGCTGTGCGGGCCTTTATACAGTCCTCAGGGCAGCCTCCATTAGGCACAATGTGATTGGTAGAACAGTGTTACCTTTTAAACTAATTGGTTGTTAGGGAATGATGTAGGTGGTCAACTCTGGGCCTTCCCTAGTCGCAGGGACCTCCCTGTGGTCTAAGGAATGTAATTTAGCCTCTCCCTTCTGGGATGGGCAAGTGTTCCATGACATTTCTAAAGTTCTTGAGCTAACTCTTGCATTTTACCCTTTTCTTTGTGCATGCTTCAATCCTGAAGCAATTCCTGTTATTGAGAGCTCATACTCCAGGTCTTCTGTATCTCTTTCTTTGTATCTCTGCTTTAAGATCATTAGCTGTACTGTACCTAAGTGTTTCTTAACAATAGTGACCAAGCAGTCCAAAATGTAGGGGTCAAAAGTCAACTATATATGGAGAACAATTAGGGGTCTTAACAGGGTTAACAACCCCAGAATGGTTTACATATGAGCAACACTCCACAACTAAGGCAGCACATAACCCTCAAGTTCTACAGTACTACTTCCGATAAGGAAGTCAGTGATTCTTGATGGTGACTAATGGAAGTTTCTCTTCTCTCTATATCTAAATCAATGGCTGCCCTCAGATTGTCCTAATTTTTCCCTTGTAATACCAGAGTGGAAGTCCTAGTGGCTGCCCTGGCCATCCCCAAGCCCAACAGAAGGGAGACAGTGGGTGCCATAACAGGTTTAGTGAGTGGGCACATAGGATGGGGAAGGAACCAGAATCCAAGGGTACTACCAGGCAGTCATGATCAAGGTCAAATGAACTTGAGCTTGGGCAAATTGTCTATCTTCTGTACCATCCAGCTGGGGTCTCTGAAGAGCAGGGCGTCTGCAGGTTTCACATGGGAAGAAACATACACCCAGGCCACAGTACTGTCCACCTTGAGGCCTGTGGGAGTAGCTAGCAGCACCAGGAAGGGTCCCTTCCATCAGTGTTCTAACGACTGTTCTCTGAAGCCTCCAATCTGGAATCGGTGAGGAGTCTCTGCATCCCTGGAGCATTTAAGGCAGACAGTTTGGCCCAAATCTCATGTTGTGGGATACCTCATGGGAGAGCCCAGTGGACACCAAAGGAGTTGGGGTGATAAAGAGGATTTCAAAAGGGGTCAGGTTAAAATGGCAGGGGCTGTTCTGGGCTCAGAACAGGACCAAGGGGAGGGGCACCACACAGCCTGAGCCAGTCTCCAAGGTCAATTTAGTTAAGGTCTTTCATAAGGTTTAGTTTATTTGCTCTACCTTCCCTGAGCTATAGGGACAGTATGCCCAATAATACTTCCAATTAGTCCCCAATATCTCTGTCAATCTAGGACTCACCTTAAGGGACAAAAGCAGGACAGTTGTCCGATCCAATTACCTTGGGCACTCCAAAACTCCAGAAAATTTCTTCTAATATCTTCTTTAGCTATCCTGGCAGCTGTTTCCTGCTTGGTGGGGAAAGCCCCAACCCATTCAGAGAAAGTATTCACAAACACTAAAGGTATTTGTAACCACATTTTCGTGCCTTAACTTCTATAAAGTCTCTCAATATACCCTAGATCTTTTGCCTAGTTTACTCTTGTCTGCAAAAGCATTCACTTGCTGGCATATCTTACACTATTTTACTATCTCTGTGGCCCAAAACCTGAGTCTTATAAATATGTACTTTAGGTCCCTTAACTGTTTGAACAAGTTTTTTCTCCCCTAAATGAGTCCATCTGTGCATTTGGCCTAGTAAGTCTTTTGCTTACTTTCTGGGGAGTTCTTGTGTGTGCCTTCTCTTGGTAATAGTTGGTAGGGTGGCTAGCAATCTGAGTCCTGTTTTCTTCAGAGTATTCTAAGTGTAGTCATCCCTTAGTCCAGTCCCATTTCCCAGTGGGTGTCTCTTGCATGCCCATACATAACCAGGACAGGTTCCTGCATAGCCACTTCTCAAGCCACTTACTTGATCTGCCTGGTAATTGCCCACTGAGTCTCTTCCCTTCTGATGTCTTGGGCAGTGAATAATACTCACAATTGCTAGCTTTATTAGGGCTTCTAAGAGGCTCAAGATTTCCTGTTTGTATCCTCTGATGTGAGCAGTCCTCTTGGCATATATCCCTGTGGATGGGCTATGGCAAAGGCATACCTGCTATCTGTGTGGATGTTAATTTTCTTACTGGCTCCAAGTTCGAAGGTCTTGGTGAGGGCAATTAGCTCCACTTTCTGCACTGACACGCCAGGGGGTAGAGGTTCTGCCCAGATGACATTTGTGCCATCCACAACAGCAGCACCTGCTCATCTGACCTTCATGGAGAAAACTGTTCCTGTCTGTAAACCAGGTAGCCCCTGCTTTCTGCAGGGGTCAGAGAGTTCTCTCCTTTTGGGCAGGTTAGCTGTGGTTTGTTGGGCAGGAAGTGTATCTGGGCCCCCATTTTGAAGAGTATGTCTTGCCCCAACAGTGGGTAGAGACAGTCTGAGGCCAGCCTAAATGAATGGGCTACCCATCCCATCCCTGGTCTTCTTCGGGTAGTCCATGAATATTTCAGTGTCAGTGGCTTCTTGGACCCAAGATCTTTTCTTGGAAACTGGGCCATTGGCTTGGAGGACTGAGTGTTGAGCCCCTGTGTCCACCAAGAATTGGGTGAGTTTCTCCTCCACTCTCAGAGGTAGCCTGTGTTTGCAGAGGGGTTCTGAACCCCATCTCCCCCTAATCACTGTCTTTACCCAGGGCTGACACCTTTGCCATTTGGGGGCGCTTTTCCCAAGGCATGGGGCTTCCTGCTCCCAGCTTCTGTTTGTAAGGGCACTCTTGGACCCAATGTCCTCTCTCCTTGCAGTATGTGCACTGATCCTTTTCAAGGGGCTTCATTCTCTCTCTGGTTGGAGTCTCTCTTCTCTGCTTTTCCTAACTACTGTAGCCAGGACTCTCTGTAGATTCCTTCCCTGTCATTTATTTTTCTTTCTTTCTTTTTCTCTGTTCCCTCTCCTCCTCTGTCTCCCTGTAATGGAAGACTTTCTCAGCAACCTTCACTAAATCCATCAGTGACTTATTCTTTATTTTTCTCTGCTCCTTCTCCTCCTCTGTCTCCCTGTCTCAGCAAACTGCACCAAATCCCTCAATGGCTTATTCTTTCTCTCTAGCCTCTGAAGCTTTTTCCTGATATCTCTACTAGCCTGGTCTATAAAAGTCATTGTCACAGTAGCTTTATGCTGGGGTCATAGGGTGTATATTGGCAGAATGACTCTATGATCTGCTCTAGGAAAGCTATGGTCCCTGTTTAACTTCACATACCTTGGTCAAATTTGTGGGTTGCCATGCGGCCCCCTTGAGTCCTGCCAATGAAGTCTAGTGGTGGATTTTCAGGTGCCCCTTACCTTTTGCCATATTAAAGTCCCAGACAGGTCTAGTCAGGAAAAACCCACTGTTCATAACAGCCTAATCAATCGATGGTGCCCCCATGTCTGAGGGGGTATTCTTTTTGGCTTCCTGTATTATAAATAAAACAGTCTCAAAGAGATTAATCAGTCTCTTGGAAAATATGCCCTTAGTGAGAGAGCCACCAGCACTGGCAGCTGGTGGGGTCATGGGGGCAAGGATAAGAAGATACAGGGAGGGTCTTGGAGCAACAGGTTCACTCTTGAAGGGCCTTGGGGGGATTGACTTCTTCTCAGGTCCAGATCTCTCCACTCTTGCTTCCTTCTTCCTGAAGGCCAGAACCTGTGAGGTGGGTCTCAGAAAAGAAAGGCTTTTATCTAATGAGGGGGGAGGGGGGTCCTCCAATAGATTCTTCTAGGTAATTATAAAGACTTTCTCTTCTACTACTTTGATCACCTGCAAGTCAAAGGTCCCTACGGGTAGGGTCATTTAGAGAAGCAGAGAGCAACTAACTTGCTTTTCAGTTGGTCTAATGTCCAAACAATGTCGTCAGTCTAAGTTCAAGAACACAGAACGAGATACCAACAAACACAGAGAAAAACAATCAGCACACAGACAGCTTGACCCTGCCACAGGTGGGCATCTAGGTCCAAGAACACAGAACAAGATAGTAACAAGCACAGAGAAAAACAATCAGCACACAGTTCACCCCTTGATGGGCAGGAACCAGATAACAGAGTTGCTCAGCCAGCTCCAGCCAAGCTGAAACAAACTAGGTACTCCTGCCCATATGGCGTGAGCCCAATAAACCAGATTATAGCAAGACTTGGCTCCCACCTTACTATCTTGCTGTTCCCAGAAGGAACAGAGCCTTCTTGGCTCTAACCCAGGGGACTGAGGCATCCTCCAGTCCCCCTCAGTCTCAACTTATGGCACATCTGCCAGCCAAACTTGACCACACCGGACACTGTAGGCTCTCTGAGCCTCCCAGATGCTTGCAAGCAAATCGAAAGTTCAGACTGACTTACAGACTCAGACTTTGACAAACAGTGAGAGAGACAAAAAAAACAAAAAGAAAACCCAAGGTGTTACCTGCTTGAGACCTCTGATCCACTACTCCAGCATGACCCCCCAGGAGGTCAGATTCCCAGCCAATGCACCAAATGTAAGACTCAGGGAATCTTAACTTATCAGAGACCCCTTGAGTGAACAATGTGGAGACAGGAATCATTGCAAAAAGCAAGAGGAATTTTATTTATCCAGCATGCTGGGATTGCCCTGCACATGAGGAGTTCTCAGGGCAGCCGTCATTAGGCACAATGTGAATGGCAGAACTGTGTTATCTTTAAAGTAATTGGTTGTTAGGGGATGATGTAGGTGGTCAACGGTCTCAGAATAACTCTAGGGGCCTTCCCTAGCTGCAGAGAATTGCTGGTGTCAAGAGGGAAGAGCTATGGATAACAGGGAATTGGGCACAGCAAGGAGACAGAGGCTTATTGATCACCCATCTTTGTCCACTGGAGTGATTCCACCAAAGCAAAAGGGGGTAAACAGGTTGAGTTCTGACAGAGACACAAATGTCTGTTATCTTATTGTGTTCTTCTTTATCTTACATGAAATGCACATATCTATAAACAGCCAAAATCCTTCTTCTCAGAAGTCTGAGACTCTGTCTTTATAAAACATTAACAACAATAGAAAAAAATCACCTCCAAATTACCTTTCTTTAGATTATAGAACCTAGTGTCTAGCAAACTTTGTATAACATCAGAATCTCAGGCTTCTTCTTTTAATCCTGAACATCAACTGACACAGCCTCACTCTGTCAGCTTTGTAGATTTCTATGAGGTTTGACTTACAGAACAGAAATATGGCCTTCTAAAAAGAAGGAAAGAGGACTTGGCTTGAGAGGCCACTGTGGAACATTTTTAGAGAGGCATAGAGATTTGTATCCAAGGTCTTTCTAACCAAATCCTCTCAAGTTGACAGGATTAACTAACATGATGGTCAATCAGGGTTCTAATAATCTATTTCATTGGATACAGAACTTTTCCATTATGTAGCACATGCAGGCTTCCCGTGAACTCCTTATGTAGTCTACCTTGATCTTGAACTCATGAATCTGTCTCTCAAATCCTCTTGATCCCATCTCTCTAATTCTGGAATTATAAACATATGTCACTGTATCCAGTGAAACCATCTCCCAACTTTAAATGGATTTTTTTATAACTTTCTTTGCTGATGTTGAGACTCAGTGTTAGGGTTTTGTCTAAGCTCTACCCCACAATTACCTGGCATCAGTCAGGTAGGCCTGGCCTAGAAAAGAGGGTGCTAGGCCCTCCTCTCTCTCTCTCTCTCTCTCTCTCTCTCTCTCTCTCTCTCTCTCTCTCTCACTTCTTATTCCTCTTATTGCCACGGACCAAACCCACGAGGAATTGGAGTCGCAGGAAAACCAGAATTCCTTGGTCCAGGAAGATACAGATTTGGCGAAAAATGACACACAGATACAGAGATCATTTACATTCCAAGTGTGTATTTTTTCTCTCAGACAGGAGTTTTGAGCATGAGGTTTTGACATTTACATATCAAAAGATGTATCCAGCCAAGCAGGCACAAGGAACAATTAACATAAACATTCGGCAAGGAAATGTAAAATCAACCAGGTAAAACGTCTCTCATGTAACAAATTTCTAAATTCAAACACAGACAATATCAATCTTAGTCTAAATGAGTCTCTGTGAGTAAACTTTATCTGACACCTAGCTTTTGTCTGTAAAACCTGAAGTTTTCTATGATTTTGTATGGAGTAGGCAGGCCAAATTCCAATGTTTTCCTAAGTTCCACATAGCCTCATTAATATTTCATAAGTTAGAACTGAAACCTGAACTACACCTGGATAAGCCAAGAATGTTGTTTTGGCCAGAAACTCCCTAGGTTGGGTCTGCAAGACAAAAGGCAGTTCCTCACAAGCTTCCATTGAGGAAGCTCTGAGCTTTGCACTAACTCAAATGTAAATTTAACTTGCCCAACACCCACCTGTCCAGCTAGGGCACAGTTCGAGGTTCTTCAGATGTAAATATCTTCTAACTTGAGCCTTTTGTCTAAGACTAGGTCCAACATCCACATGTCCTGAGAGGACTTTTGCATAAGAGTCAAATGACAAAAGGCACTTATACTTTTAGAATTCCCGGAAAAATTCTACTCATTGTTTCATATTTTCAATGAGATCTCCTTTTTAATCTTGGGGGGTAAATGTGACTAAAGCAAAGCATTACAGTTTTCTAAGAAAAGAGGTTTTTGGCCAGTAATATTACTTCAAGAAATGGGTTACAATTTATTCTCTTTAATTTATTCGGTCTTGGGCTACCAGGGGGAAAAAAAAGAAATTTAGAAGGGAAATAAGTTGCCAAATGAAAAATTGCAGCTTCTATGTTGGGGGAACTCTGCAGGCCCCAAGAGGCATTTTCCGCCTCAGTCTGCAGAACGCTGTCTTACAGAATCTATTGGGGCTACCACAGCATCTTACCTCTCTTACCCCTCTTATCTCTCTGCCCTCTTGGGCTCTCCTCCCCTTCCCCTCTCTCCACATGGTCATGGCCAATCTCCACTTCTCTACTCTCTCCCTCCCTCGGTCTTTCTCTGCCTCTACTACCCCATTAATTCCCATCCTCTGCCCTAAATAAACTCTATTCTATACCATGTCTGTGTGTGTCTGGTCCCTCAGAGGAAGGGATGCCTGGACATGGCCCTGCCTAGGCACCCTCTTTCCCCATACTGCCATATGCCATATTCTCTCAAACCTCTTTCTCTTTTTATGAACATAATAATCATGCTAAAACCTGGGAAATAACATTGGTGAGCTATCCAGGAGCTGAAACCCAGGAAATAACACTCAGAAAATGATATATTGGGGATGTAACTCTTTGCAAAGCTTGCTCAAGGCACTATATTCAATCCCAGTATGACCAAAAAAAATTCTTTCTGAAGGTAAATCATAGAACCTTTCCTTGAAGGCCCCCATAAAGCCAAGAAACCTTATTCAAAACGTCCCTTGCCCTTTTGTGTAGGTCTAGAGCCCAAGCAGGATGTTTAACCAGCCTTGCCTTGTAGTAGGTCATACAATCTTCATTCTAGGAGGGGTTCTGCCCAGTGCCATATAGATGAACCTCCTCACAGAGCAGAAATCTGAACAGACCAGCCTTGCTGGTTCTCCTACCCAGTCTTTCACCAATAGGCCATAAACCTCCCTGACCAGTCACATTTGCAGTTAGCTGTCCATGTGGGGTCAAATAAAAACATTAAAAATAGGTAGCTGTTGTTCGTGGGTATTTAGGATTCAATTTCCAAAGATTCTTGTGCCATTTAAAACTTTGATTACCTAAACCCATCCCACTCTCCTTTTTCTGTGCTGTCTTTTGTCAGAGGAGTGTGAACCTTAGAAAGAAGAGGATGAGTCTTACCCTCTGGCATGCCCCTACATGACATCTATTGTCATTACTCATTTTGCACTCAGTCAGAAGTCTGAAATATGCTTCTTTGGCATACCTTTCTTTTAAAATAATTTTTATTTTTTTTTTTTGTGACAGTGTTTCACTAAGAAGCTCTGGCCGGTGTGGAAGTCACTATGTAGATCAGACTAGCCTTAACCTCAGAAAATTCCATGTGCCTCTGTCTCTCATGTACTGAGATTAAAGGCAAATACCACCATACCTGTCCAACAACTTTAGAATGTTGACTTGGTTTGAATATGCTTGGCCCAGTGAGTGGCACTATTTTGAGGTGTGGCCTTGTTGGAGTAGGTATGTCACTCTGAGCATGGGCTTTAAGAACCTCATCCTAGCTCCCTGGAAGTGAGTCTTCTATCAGCTTTCAGATGAAGATGTAGAACTCTCAACTTCTTCTGAACCATGCCTGTCTGGGTGTTCTCATGCTCCCACCTTGATGATAATGCACCAAAACTCCAAACCTGTAAGCTAGGCCCAATTACATGCTGTATGTGAGTTGACATGGTCATGGTGTCCGTTCACATCGGTAAAATCCTGACTAAAACGAATGTCAACCTCTAGTCCTCTGTAGTTGTCCATCCAGTAAACACAACAAGTGCAGAAAGAGCCAAGGCATGGGCTGTTACAAGACAGGTGTGTCAAAAAACATATTTCAAACTTTTAACGCAGTACAAAATGAATCATGTTAATGAATGTCATGTAGGGGCACAGAAGAGGGTAAGAACCTTCTTTCTAAGGTTCACACTCTTATGACAACAGACAACCCAGAAAAAAAAAAGTGGAGCAGGTTTATGTAATCAAAGTTTTAACTAACACAGAAAACTTTGGAAATTGAATCCTAAATACCCAGGAATAGCAGCCGCCCATTTTTAATGTTTTTATTTGACCCAAAATGGACAGCTAACTGCAGATGCAATGGGACAGAGTGGCTTATGGTCTATTGGTGAAAGACTGGGTAGGAGAACCAGCAAGACTTGTCCAGATTTTTGCTCTGTGAGAAGGTCTATCTCTATGGCACTGGGCAGAACCCCTCCTCGAATGAAGATTTTATGACCTACTATAAGGCAAAGTTGGCTAAACATCCTGCTCAGGATTATTTCCTACACAAAAGTGCAAGGGAAGTTTTGAACAAGGTTTCTAGGTTTTGTGTCTGTCTTTAAAGGACCAGGTGGGATTCTATGATATGCTTTGGTACAGAATATTTTTTTCTTAATGGTACTAGGGATTGAATGTAGTGCCTTGAGCAAGCTTGGCAAGGAGCTCTAACACTGATCTACATCCCCAACCTTAAAATGTCATTTACTGGTTCTGAACATCAGCAAAGAAATTTTCAGGAACAAGTCACTTAATGTTGTCAGATGTAAGCACTGGGCACAAAGGCACATGCTTATAATACCAAAACTTGAGAGGCAGATTCAAGAGGATCATAAGTTCAAAGTCAAGATAGAGTACATGGGGAGTTCAAGGAAAACTTCTGCCTCATTATAGCAAATCTCTGTCTCCAATAAAATCACTTATTAGAAGTCTGGTTGACAACCATGATTGCTAATCCTGCCAACTTGATGGGATATAATTAGAAAGTCCTTGGATACAAATCTGCACCTCAGTGAGGCACATTTGATATTGGGTCAACTGAGGTAGGAAGACCAATTTTATATATAGGTGACATTATACCATTGTCCTAGACTAAACATGAATGAGAAAATGAGCGAAGGGCCCCCACTTGTCCTTCTCCGCCTCCTAACATAAGACACATGAGACCAGTTACCTCTTACCTACTGCCATGCCTTCCCCACCATGATAAATATACCCTGGAATCATGAGCCAAAGTTCCAATTGTTACTGAAGTCCTGATCTCTCAGTGCTTGAAGGTCAATGTTTATGAGATAACAGATAGTAGGGAGGAGTCCAGAGTTTACCCAAGGAGCACTGCTTGGGGACATGACAGCAGACAGGGGGCTGTCATCTGCAAAGTTCCATCTTGGCCAACTCAGAGGGTACAAAGAGGTTGTATGGGGAAAGCACAGAGCAGAAAAGGAAGCATGCAGTGTGTCTACATCATGCAGGGCACATAGCTATGTTTCCTTCTCCAAAGCATCAGAACATATCAACAGACAATGGACCCTCAAGGTAAGTTCCCTTTGCTTCTTTTTAGGAGGCCATATTTCTTTTTTTTAAATCAAGCCAGACAGAAATCTACAGTCTGTGTCAGTTGATGTACAGGATTTTCTTTTAAAAAGTCCAAGAATCTGGTGTTCTATGAAGATTACCAGACACTCTGGGTTCTGTATATCTAACAAAAGGTGATTTAGCAGATATTTTTAACAGAGTCTCAGCCCCTTGTTAAGAAGGTCTTTGGTTATTTTTAGAAATATGTATTTCACATTTACCTTTATTTCTAGGATTGTCTAAATACAGAACACAAACCATGACTCCAATCCCAGCACTTGGGCTGGGATTGGCAGCAGAAGGCAGGTGTCTGTGAGTTTTAGGCCAGCCTGGTCTACAGAGTGAGTTCCAGGAGAGGCAGGAGCTGTTTCACAGAAAAACCCTGTCTCAAAAAAACAAAACAACAGCAATAAAACAAAAACAAAAACAAAAAAGAGAATCAACAGTAGCAGAAGAAATAAAGATGTTTTATCCTTCATGTTTGGGGAGAAACATTTCAGAAACTGCAAGTAAAAATTCATTGTAGACAGTTTTTTTATCTTAATAAACTTGGGTGGATCCTAAGCAATCTGACTTGACATAATTATTCTCTTTAAAGAAGTCTTTAGGGTTTACCATATTTAAAAGCTCAGGTTATACATGTCCTTCCTCTATGACACAACAGGATAACCTTATTGGCACAGAGAATTCAGGGAGGAACCATGCTCACCGCACCTGAGTCCTGGGCACGCCTACTTGCTCATGTCCACCATCTCATTTCCCTCCAACTCCACTCAGTGTTTCCTCTAAGGGATGCAATAAGAATTGCCTGAGGCCACACTCATTTCCCCATTGCCTCAGACACTGTGGTGATTATACAATACAGAGGAGGAGTTTATGGATACCTTTAAAATCCTAAGTCTCCCTGCTTGCCTGATCATTTCTTCTCAGCATCCTGCCCAGAAAAGAAGTAACTTTCCAAAATGATGCCTGGAGGTTTGACAGAGGCCAGACCTGCTACAGAAGAAATCCAGAAGATTGCTGACAAGGTGAGTCAATATACTTCAGGAAAAAGTTTGATCCAAAACAAATTTTCAGAATTTGATTTAGAATTTGGCCCTACCTTATGAGTAAATCACAGAAACAAGAAATACAGGTTTTATTCAGACTTTTTGTAAATCTCAAAGGGGAACATTAAGCCTTTCAGAGAAATTTTGACAATCCAAGAGTAAAATCAGCCAAGCCACACTCTTTACTGTAGCCTCAGTTTCCCCAGTTGCTGAAGGTGAATTCATGCTGGATCGTCTCTATACCTCACATGTCTGATCACAGGAGCTCTAATTACTGATGGAATTTTCCAGTCGCTCTAGTTGAGGCTGATACGTGGAGGCTCCTAAGGTTGTTAAGGGTCCCTGAGCTGATTCCAGGATGCAATGCCCACCAAACCATCACACTCCAAATACAACTCAATGTTTCTAGCAAATTAACTTGTCTATATCAAAAGATGTATCATGTTACATGTTTTACAAAGGAGAAATGCATGCAAATTATGGAGGTAGGTTAGCAATCTGTCACCTTATTTTCTTACATCATGTTGTTTTCCTCTCTGAAGCCGAATCATCCTGTTAGACAAGATTCGTGTGGTTTGTTACTTGTTTATTTGTTTGTTTGTGTGTTTGTTTCCGTGTGTGTGTGTGTGTGTGTGTGTGTGTGTGTGTGTGTGTGTGTTTAAGACTTGGTCTCACTAGATGGTCTAGCCTATAGGTAACTCAGACTAGCCTCGAACTCAAGGGACTCCTGTTGCAGCACTCAGCTTCTCAAGTGATTGGATTACAGGCGTGCGCCACCATGCTAGGCACAAATAGATTTTTTTTGTGGTTAGAACAGATGGGAGCCTTCATGCTTAGGGCACTGAACATTCTAGAGGGGGTCACAGGTCTCAGATTCAGTGACTAAATATTTAGGGATAAACAGTTCTCACTCATAGATTTATTTCAACAAATATCTTGGAGCATTTTATTTTTGAGGCATATTAAATCTTTATACCTTCATTCTAAACCTCAAATCAAGTTGGTATTGTCAACCTTAAATGTCCACATGAGTCACCTATCGATCTAGATAAAATACTCATCTGACTGAAGAGAGCTAGACAGGCCTGCATGTTCACATTTCTGCCAAGGTCTCTGGAAATCTGAGCACTCCTACACATGACTTCACTTTCCTGTGGGACCTGATATATTCTGCATCCTAGAAGACATGGGGGAGATGGGGCCTTAAAATGGGATGCCAAGGTAGGAAACGTCCTCCATTTCACCTGTAAGAAGAAAGAGCTAAAAGGACTAAATAACATGCATAAAAATTATTTCAAAAACAAATACACAAATGATTCATAGTTGATTTTTATGTTGGCTGAAATAAAAAGATCTCCCTTGAGATGTTCCACGAACCAGGGCTCTAGGGAAATAGACAGAGAAATACATTATTTGAAATAAAAAGTTACAGTGGGGGGTGGGGGTGGGGGGGCTGGAGAGATAGCTCAGTGGTTAAGAGCACTGACTGGTCTTCCAGAGGTCCTGAGTTCAATTCCCAGCAATCACATGGTGGCTCACAACCATCTGTAATGGGATCTGATGCACATTTTTGGTGTGTGTCTGAAGACAGCTAAATTGTACTTATATAAAATAAATAAATCTTTAAAAATAAGGAGAAAGGAAAAAGTCTTAAATAAAATACCTTTTAAAAAGTTACAGCAGATTTTAATTTTTTTTAATAGTTGAACATCTGCTTAACTAGAATAACTGTTCTTTTGAAACAGGGGTCTTGCTATTTCTCCAAGTGGCTACATATTCAAGTAATCCTTTGCCTCTAGCTTCCCAAGTACCTGGGACTACAGGAGTGTGTCATCCTGCTGGCTAGGATAATTTTTAACATGATAGAGATTAGTTCTCTGAGGATATCATATATACATAAAATGTATTTTGATCATATAATTTTTAAGTTAAGAAGCTACTGAAAGGGCTTATCTTGCTAAAGACACCATCTATGGACCACATCTTGAGTAATAAAATGTATTTAGAAGTGTGTTCTTGTGGTTCCAGAGAAGCAGAATGAGACAGATATTAACAAGGTCACCTCACTGGGAAGGAGCTTTGCTGTTTTAAAAGCCTTATTTCTTTCCCACCTCTCAGTTGATCTTCAAAGACCCCAAGCAGGCAAGGATGCATTCCATCCTATGTTTAGAGGATGAAACCAAGACTAAAAAATGCTTTAGAGTCACCCAGATAGGAAACTAACCTGTCCTTTCCCATGGCACAGCCTCAGCACCCTGGGGAGCTCTGTTGGAATGAGGGGAGGGAAGGCAGCAGCCTTGCCTTCTCCGTGGAAGCCAGGGCCTCTGGCTTAAATCACCATGGGAGATGCATAGCCAAGAACCATCACATTCCTCAGTCTCTCCTAGGTTTTGAGCATCAGGCTACAAACTGTAGAAGCTTCACAAAGGGCTGAAATAAATGACCTCCACTCCTTCAGAGTGAAGAGTGTAGAGGAAATCAATATATTTAGGGAAAATAATAAAATAAAGCTTAATTAAGCACTGTGTGATGACCACAGGTTTAAGACCAAATAGGATACTAGGCACTGCTGCCAACCCCTTCACTGTCAGGTGAGCAGGTACAGGTGGTGGCCCAGCTTCCAGATGTCTCTCATCTGTGCTGTCTTGAAGGAGACAGCCTCAGGGGACAACTCCCACTAAAGTGTTGGGAGGCAGAGAGGCAGGCAGTCAACTGTATTTTTAGGAAACATTTTCTCAGTCACAGAAATCATTACCCCTCCAGAGAACAACGCCATGGGTCAGATACTACAGAAAGCCCTTTTAAGTCATGAAATTCTATCTATTCCTCAAAGATTATGATCAGCTGGGTCCCCACACAGTGGGGCCACAGGGAGGTATTGTATCCCTAGAATGGTCTGAAGGGATCCAGAGAAAATCTCCACTAAGTGTCATTTACTTTGTACTTCTCTTCCTTTATATTTTAAGTTGTTTTTTTTTTTTCAAAAATCCACTGTTAAGTGGTTTTAGAAGAGAAACTGTTGGGTACAAGCAGACCCATGCCAGGGAGGAGGGAAGGGAGAAATTGGAATGGCCCCTACACAGAGACGGAAAGTACCACAGAGAAGTGGTACCTTCATGCCCTGGGAATTGCGTATCGAGCCCATAGAAAGGTAAATCAAATCCCAAAGGCTTGGAGATTGGGAGGATGTAAGAATTTTCAGGGGAGATGACTATTCCTAATGTCTGCTGTTCAGAAAATA
This sequence comes from Apodemus agrarius, assembly GCA_964023405.1. Taxonomy (NCBI): domain Eukaryota; kingdom Metazoa; phylum Chordata; class Mammalia; order Rodentia; family Muridae; genus Apodemus; species Apodemus agrarius. Next base: position 64,339,606 of record OZ030018.1, read on the forward strand.
TTGATTATGAGGTGGCAAGGTGGCTCAGTGCCTGAATCCACATGATAAAGTTTAAGATTGCCAGGCAGTGGTAGTACAGATCTTTAATCCCAGCACTCAGGAGGCAGAAGTAGGCAGATCTTTGAGTTCAAGGCCAGCCAGTTCTACAAATTGAATTCTAGTATGACAGCCAATGTCACACAAAGAAAACCTGTCTTGAAAAAAATGAGAAGGAAAAAAATAATGTTTATTATTTTTTAGATATGTGCTTTATTTACATTTCAAATGTTATCCCCTTTCCTCATTACCCCTCTGAAAACCCCCTATGCCATTTCCCCTTCCCCTGTTTACCAACCCTCCCCCTACTTTCCTGACCTGGCATTCTCCTACATTGGGGCATCAAGTCTTCACAGGACCAATGGCCTCTCCTTTCATTTATGTCTGAAAAGGCCATCCTCTGCTACATATGTAGCTAGAGCCCTGGGTCCCTCCATGTATACTCTTTGGTTGGTGATTTAGTCTGTTAGTTCTGGGGGTACTGGTTGATACATATTATTGTTCCTCCTATGGGGCTGCAAACCTCGTCAGCAACTTGGGTCCTCTCTCTAGCTCTTCCATTAGGGACCCTATAATCAGTCTATTGGTTGGCTGTGAGCCATGGGTATTTTGATCCCCCTTCTAAGAAGGATCAAAATATCCATACTTTGGTCTTCCTTCTTGAGCTTCATGTGATCTGTAAATTGCATCTTGGGTATTCTGAGCTTTTGGGCTAATATCCACTTGTCAGCGAGTGCATACCATGTGTGTTCTTTTGTGACTGGGCTACCTCACTCAGGATGATTTTTTTTTTTAGAGAACAATGAATCACTAAGCAGGGAAGGAAGATATCAAATGCTCTCTGCCCTCAGGAAAATTTACAAAATAAACTGGGAAGTAAGGTTGTCATAAAATAAAATAAAGAGGCATGCACATCCCCACCTTTAAGAAACCAAACATGTCCAACAGACTGCCAAAGGAACAGCTGAATTCAATAACAACTCCAGATTGCAGCTGGTGATCTTTTATTGTCTGTGTAAGTAGCCACTGGATGAGAATTCCAAGTATGTTTATAGGAGGGAAAGCAATCTCATTTTAAGGATTATTTTTAGAAACACAGGCTGTGATTGCACATGCAAATGTATGTGCACACTGCACATACTCATCCTCACCTCAGAAACCTAGTCGATGAGCACCACCCCTGGAGAACATGCCAAGTATGAGCTTTGTTGGCCAGGACACCACACAAATAGCTTAGTGCAGCTGGGTACGCCCTGAGCTTTAGCAAGTCAGGGTTTCCATTGACCTCGTCGACAGATTTACATTCCCTTCTCTCCAACCTAAGCTTTCTTGTCAGTCAATTCTGTTGTCCCATCTCCAGAGAACCTGCCTTTCAGCCACACCAGAACCTCAAGGTGCCTGCCCTCCGGTCTTATCAGAACACGCCTAGATCCTTTTGGTCACTCGTCCAGGATGGATGTTTTCCTATACTCCTCAACTCTGATTCCTGTGATCCTGTGATCCAGGACATTCCAATCTTCAATTAGAGATCACTCACTCTGTCCTCCCTCCTCCTCCACTTCTGCTCCAGAGAGTCACAGAAGCACAGAAATCTCATCATTCCAGTGTGGTACAAGAATATCCATGTCCCAGTAGGACCCTGGGGACAGCACAACATCCCTTTAGTCCTATTTGCTGTTGTTTTTCTAGAGGTCTATACCTCTCACCCCACCCTGTCTCCCCAGTGGGTTTCTCAGTTCTTACTCTGCTTAGAAAATTTCTGGCATCTGGCAAGGGAACACCCTAGCTTATCATATTGCTTCAGGTCTAACTACTTCCTTGAGTCTTGTGCACTCATAGTCTAGTGACTTCATTTTCTTGTTTCCTGCATGCTCTTCTTCATATTTCCTTCTAAGCATATTGATTGACAAATGTCCATTAGACATGTCCCTCCAGCCTTACCATATTTCCATACTGCCTCTGAATTCTCTTTTCTTGTTGGAAATAACCTTAAATACTGTCTATCTACCTTGCAACCAGCATCTTCTATCCATTCTGCTCTGAAGAGTGGTTACAGGTTGGGGAAATGCATTGGTGTGGATGCCTCCATGGCTCGATTCTTCAGATCCTAGAAAACTAACAACTCAGTGAGATTCACAGCATTTGGGAAAGCCGGAACAACTCTGGAATAAATGTATTTACCAGGTGCCCCTTCTCTGAGGGAGGACAAAGTGACAAATGCATAGCCTCCAACTACCATCAGACACGGCAAAGAAAGCAGCAACTGGGTACAACAGTCTTGTCTGTCACACCAGACTCCACAAATGCCTTCTGACACCTTCCGGTATCCTTCCCGGTGGTTCACTCAGTGCCAAACCACTTTCTGATTCTTAAATTATCACTAACAATCTCCCCACTCACCTCTTCCCCTACTTCCCAACTGCCCAGCATCACCCAGAATCCTCCATTAAAGGACACAAATGTATCTTACTACAAAAGAGAGCGAGGCTGCATCTTCCACAATGGGCCAGACACATTGGGCAGGTATAATGTATCCTTATAAGGATACAAACCAAAGCCTTTGAAATCAGTTCTCCCCTGGAAAATTCTGGACATTGAACTACATACACAAGTATGATGAAGAAATTGCAATTTGGATGCATTAATAGGAGAGGTGGAAATCAGCACTTACAATGTAGCTTTAAAAAAAAAAAAAGAGCTGGGCAGTGGTGGCGCACACCTGTAATCCCAGCACTTGGGAGGCAGAGGCAGGCGGATTTCTGAGTTCGAGGCCAGCCTGGTCTACAGAGTGAGTTCCAGGACAGCCAGGGCTACATAGAGAAACCCTGGCTCAAAAAACCGGAAAAAAAAAAAAAAAAAAAAAAAGACTGAGGCTAAAGAGATGGTTTAGCAGTTAAGGGTCCATGCACACTACTCTTGCAGAGGACCCAAGTTCAGTTCCAAGGAACTGGACAGACAGCTCAAAACCACCTGCAGCTCTAACTGTAGGAGATCTGACATGGACTCCATGGGTACCTACACTCGCATGTACACAAACCCACACACACACAGGCACATAATCAACATGAAAAATAAAAATTCAAAAACAGCCAAGACTAAAAACCAGACAGATTATAGCTCAGAAAAGCGTTATCAAACAAAGGTTTTAAAATCGCTCTGACAATGATCAATAATCTTTAACTTTAACCTCAAGTTCCTTACTTATAAAACGAGGCTCAATAAATCAGTTTGGGGATTAGTGTAGAGATTAGGCCTTTCTAGTTCAGTGGGTACCCAGTGCTGGCATCCTTCCTTTGGCCACTCAAAAGCATCAGGACACAGAGAGCCTAAATTATACGCCTCTTCCCACTCAGCTTCTCTCTGGACAGCTGTCCATGGCTCCTCTCCTGCACCCTGCCTCTTGCCGGACCATTCTTTCCCTCTCACTTCCTGCCCTCTTTCCCTGACTTAAACGTTCATTTTCCATTTCAACAAAGCAACTGCTGCCACCTCACCTATTCTGAAGGCTTTGGGGGCAAATGAGCAGTGCCTGTTGGAACTTAATTGAATCTGAGAACTCAATCCACAGAGGCATTTGAAAATAGTTCCAACAGTCAACTGAGGCCCCAACAAAGAATCGAAACCATCTCCCTACTGAAGGGAAGAAGGATTGAAAACATCTCCCTGCTGAGGGGAGAGATTCAGAGTCTTAAGAGAACTCTGTGCTCTGGGGGCCTGACAAGCTAGAAGCACCCAAACTCCGCATCAGAGCATTGTACCAACTTCTCATTGGAGAGGATATATTGAAGAATGAGTTGGTTTTCCTCCCAGGAGTAGGAAAGGATTGTGGGGAACATACCCATGAGAAAGGTGACAGGAAATCAGTAGGCACTACCTGAAGGATGTGAACAGAGGTAAAAAGATGAAAACTGAGAGACGTCTAGATCGAGGCTGAGCCGTGGAGGGCATGTCCAAGCTCACACAGGCGATTCAGACAGCAGATCTAGTACAGCTGTGTTAGATTGCTAACGGCTGGCATTGGCAACACCAGAAATTTTGAGGGCTGAGACAGGAGAGCAAGGGACCTGATGGTTCTGTATGACCACAGCTAGACCCCAACCCTACTCCTTACCCTCAACCTCCTCCATGAGCTATTGCCCCTCCTCAGTCCTGGCAGAAACCTGGAGCTTAGCTATTAGGAGAAATTGAACCCTGGTGATCATAACAGATCCTAGCATATAGGGTTTAGCTGAGCACCCAAAGAAAGGGCAGATACATAATATTCAGTAAATGTTTACACCCTGAACATGAGACTAACTCCTTTCAGCAATGTGAGCATCTAAGCTTTCAACCCCTGCCATAGTGTGTGCTCTCGCGGGCATGCGCGCGCGTTTGTGTGTGTGTGTGTGTGTGTGTGTGTGTGTGTGTGTGTAGATCACAGGACAACTTGCAAGAATGCATTCTCTCCTTCCGCCATGTGGGTCCCAGAGATGGAATACAGATTGTCACACTTTCTTAGTGGCAAGTGACTTTACCCACTTAGCTACTGGGTTGGCCCTAAACGGGGACTTTTGTGTAATACTGAAGTATACTGATATTAATTCAGCCTCATGAAATATAATTTGACATTTTAACCTTATGTAAAGGTTTTTTATTGGAAAAAAGATTACATCACTTTTAGTTTAGTTTGTTGTTTTGGTTTTTCATAGAGGATCTCAATTTTTAGTCCCAAGTAGCCTGGAACTTTCTATATAGCTCAAGCTGCTCTTGGATGACATTCTCCTGCCTCAGTCTTCCATGTTCTGGGGTTAGAGGTTAGAGGCTTGAGCTGCCAGCCCAGGCACATCAGCATCTCTGAGCTCTCCCAGTAGGATGAGGGTCCCAGAGTTGTGACTCAGGTAAACTGAGTCAACACAGCCCTAACGTCATCTCATTCTTTCTCCTCATAAGGTCAGACAACAGATTGAAGAGGAAACCAATGAGAAATATGAAAAATTCGAAGCTACTGAGTATAAAACCCAAGTAGTTGCCGGAATCAATTACTTCATCAAGGTCAGACACCAGCCTCCCTAAAGCACTGATGTGATTGTCTCCTGTTGCTCCAACCCTACCTTCATTTCTACCACTGGTCTTTAATAAAGATGCTTGCAAGTCAAAGACCCCCAAAACCATCCAATGACAAGATATTTACCTTTTTTTTCCTCCTGAATACAGAAAGCTTTCTTACATTGTTCCTAATTTCTAGAACCCTGTAGAAAAAGATGGGGTAACAGCTGAAACATTGGTTTGTGGCCATGACTGTTAACTCTGTCAGGTGGATGAGGAGACTACCATTTTAGGGTATGGGAATTGGCCAGCGTCTTAGCACATTTTCCATCTCATAACTTCCTAATTCTGTATGTTCAAATTAAATGCAGCGAAAAAGGAATTCAATCATTACCTGAAAGACTAATTCAAGCCACTTTCATCCTTTGAATGAATAGTTATTAATATCATTTAGATAATCCTTTTTTATTTTTGTATGCATATGAGTGCTCTGTCTACATGTATGCCTGCAAGTCAGAAGAGAACATCAGGGCCCATTATAAATAGCTGTATGCCAGCATGTGGTTGCTGGGAATTGAATTCAGGACCTCTGGAAGAGCAGTCAGTACTCTTAACTGATGAGCCATCTTTCCAGCCCCCAGATAATTCTTTTCTACAATTTAAGCAGGTCCAAGTGATGGTACTCCATCTACAGTGTAAAGACATAGTATTTTGTAAAATACATTTTAGGAGCTGGAGAAATGACTAAGAGTGAACATGGCTTTTGCAGGCCCCAGTGCCCAGCACCTACATCAGGTGGCTCAACAACCACTTGTAACTCCAGCTGTAAGAGATCTGATACAAAAAAAACAAAAAAACAAAAAAAACCTCAAAAGCTGGGAGGTGGTGGTGCATGCCTGTAATCCCAGCACTTGGGTGTCAGAGGCAGGCGGATTTTTGAGTTCCAGGCCAGCCTGGTCTACAGAGTGAGTTCCAAGACACCCAGGGCTATACAGAGAAACCCTGTCTCGAAAAAAAACAAGTCCAAAAAAAAAAGAGAGAGATCTGATACATCTGGTCTCTGAAGGCACCTGCTTCTATGTGTGCATAGCCATACACAAACATCCATACACACAGTTTTTTTCATTTAAAACAATTTTATATCAAAAATTAAATTAAATGGTTTCCTGATTAAGTTCTAATGGGAAAAATATTTTGACATTCTTGTGAACCAATGTCAAGGGAACCAATCCAAAAACTCAACCACGGATAATAAATGGAGCTGTATTTATCTTTTTGTATTAAACAATGTCAATCCTGATTTCAAAGGAAACAGTCAAGTGTCTTTACCTCCTCTGTTTTTTCATAGGACCAAGGCACAGTGGCATTTGTTTCTTTTAAAAAAAAAATAGTACTTAAGCTATATGTTTTTAATGTGTTCAGTTTGCCAGCTCAACATGAGCCACTCTCAAGCTGGGTTGTATATGAGGATTGGACCAGCTCAGTTCAATCAAATTTGAGTTCCTGGTATTGTCCATGCCTGAAGAAGCATGTAAGCTAACCCCAGCTGAGTCCTCAGAAAGGATTGTGTCCTTCCATGATCTTTCTTCACATCTGAGAAAAAGAAAAATTAAGAAAAATGATCGTATTCAAAGACAGGAAAATTTCCACCAAAATTGGAATTATTTTGATAACTTTGATTATCTAAATATGAACATTTCATATTAACTCCCTCACATATTTCATTAATAAAAAATTCATCATAAAAAAATGATCTTGGCAGCCGGGCGGTGGTGGCGCACGCCTTTAATCCCAGCACTTGGGAGGCGGAGGCAGGCAGATTTCTGAGTTCGAGGCCAGCCTGGTCTACTGAGTTCCAGGACAGCCGGAGCTACACAGAGAAACCCTGTCTCGAAAAAAACAAACAAACAAAAAAAAAAATGATCTTGGCAATTTTTTCCCTTGACCACGCCATTTCAATGTGGTTTCTTCCTCCCCAGCCTGAGCCCCACCCCCACACCCCTGACTCTCCCTCTGTCTGTCTTGAATCCCCACTGAGAGAGTAGTAGAGGACCACAGGCTTCTGTTAGCTTGTCCCAGGGCTGACCTTTGTTCCATTGTTCTGCTTATTCAGTCTGTTCATACTTGTTCCAAATGGATGTGATTTCAAGACCTCCCTAAGCCTAATAATCCTCTACTCTGAACAGTGAGGATAATAACCCAAGATGGGCTTAGGATGTGCCAGGTACTGTTTTATAAGCAAGCTACACCCTTCTTTACCTAATCCTCACAAAAATCCATAAAACAAAACTAAGCCACTTTTTTCTCTCAACTTGGACATCAGAAAACAGAATCACCAAAAATATAGGCTGCCCACTGCCCCTCTCCAGGCAGCACGAAAATAAAATGTAACTCTGGAATGTAATCTGTGCCAAGATTTTAATGAAAAGTAAGGTAAATTAAATCCAGATGGAGAAATGGGTTGGTGGGTAGGAACACTGGCTGTTCTTGCAGAAGACCTGGGTTTGGGTCTCGGCACCCACATGGCAGATCACAGCCATCTCTGACTCCAGTTTGGGGGATGTAACACCCTCTTCTAATGCCTTCAGGCTTTGCATGCGTAGGATGCACTTAAATACAAATAAATTGAATAAAACCTTTTTCTAAATGGTATTAAAAGTACATCTTGGAAATATGTTTTCTGCCATACTGTTAGCTGCTCTTTTTCCTAACATACAATTTGATGGAAGTTCAGTTCATGGGTCCTGGCCTGGGCCAGAAATGTTGTTTCAGGAGAGCTTAGCACATTGTCTTAACCAGAAAGAAGAAAATCTGTCACACAATGGAGATCCATGTGAATTATTTCTCTCTCTCTCTCTCTCTCTCTCTCTCTCTCTCTCTCTCTCTCTCTCTCTCTCTCTCTCTGTTCCTCCTTCCCTCCCTACTTCCTTCCTTCCTTCCTTCCTTCCTTCCTTTCTTTCTTTCTTTCCTATTTTTAGGAAAATAAAACTCTAACCTTAACCGTAACCGTAACCCTAACCCTAACCCCTAACCCTAACCCTAACCCTAACCCTAACCCTAACCCTAACCCTAACCCTAACCCTAACCCTAACCCTAACCCTAACCCTAACCCTAACCCTAACCCTAACCCTAACCCTAACCCTAACCTTTCTTCTTTTATGTCTTTCAGATAAATGTAGGGAATGGTTCTTTCATCCACATAAAAGTCTTCCAGGGTCTTGGCGGAAAGGATGATTTGGAACTTACTGGTTACCAGACTAACAAAACCGAGAAAGATGAGCTGAGCTACTTCTAAGCAGCAAATTCTAAAGTAACCTGATTCCTCTCATTGTGAACAGATGCGGCCATCAATAAAGAAGCATTCTTCAAACAACTGTTTTCCTCCCTCATTACTCAGAATTGTGTTGACCTTTACTTCCTAGACAATTTTTTTTGTTTTTTCCTTTTTTTTTTCTTTTTTTTGTCATTTTTTCATTAGATATATTCTTTATTTACATTTCAAATGATTTCCCCTTTCCTGGTCCCCCTCCCAAAAGTCCAATAAGTCATCTCCCCTCCCCCTGTTCCCCAATCAACCCTCTCTTCTTCCCTGTCCTGGTATTCCCCTACACTGCTGCATCTAGCCTTTCCAGAACCAGGAGCCTCTCCTCCCTTTGATGTCTAACAAGGCCATCTTCTGCTGCCTATGTGTCTGGAGCCATGGGTGACACCATGTGTACTATCTGGTTCATGTTTCTATCCCTGGGGGCTCTGGGAGTACTGGGTGGCTCATATTGTTCCTTCTATGACGCTGCAACCCCCTTCAGCTCCTTGGGTCCTTTCTCTAGCTTCCCCATTGGGGACCCTGTGCTCAGTTCAATGGCTGGCTGAGAGTGTCCCCTCTGTATTTTCCATGTACTAGCAGAGCCCCCCAGGTGATAGCTATACCCAGCTCCACTCAGCAAGCACTTTGGGCATCGATAATAGTGTCTAGGTTTTGTAACTGAATATGGGATGGATCACTAGGTGGGGTAGTCTCTGAATGGTCTTTCCCTCAGATTCTGCTCCACACTTTATCTCTGTATCTCCTTTTGTGGGTATTTTGCTCCCCCTTCTAAGAAGGACCAGAGTATCCATACTTTGTTCTTCCTTCTTCTTGAGCATCATTTGATATGTGAATTGTGTCGTGGGTATTCCAAGTTTCTTGGCTAATATCCGCTTATCAGTGAGTGCATACCATGAGTGTTCTTTTGAGACTGGGTTACCTCACTTAGGATGATATCCTCCAGTTCCACCCATTTGCCTAAGAATTTCATGAATTCATTGTTTTTAATGGCTAAGTAGTACATTGTGTATATATAACACATTTTCTGTATCCATCCCTCCATTGAGGGACATCTGGGTTCTTTCAGCTTCTGGCTATTATAAATAGGGCTGCTATGAATACAGTGGAACATGTGTCCTTATTACATGCTGGGGAATCCTCTGGGTATATGCTCAAGAGTGGTATAACAGGGTCCTCCGGTAGTATCATGCCCAGTTTTCTGAGGAACCGCCAGACTAATTTCCAGAGTGGTTGTACCAGCATGCAACCCCACCAGCAGTGGAGGAGTGTTCCTCTTTCTCCAAATCCTCGCCAGCACCTGCTGTCTCCTGAGTTTTTTATCTTAGCCATTCTGACTGGTGTGAGGTGAAATTTCAGGGTTGTTTTTATTTGCACTTCCCTAATAACTAAGGATGTTGAACATCTCTTTAGGTGCTTCTCAGCCATTCAATATTCCTCAGGTGAAAAGTCTTTGTTTAGCTCTAGACCTCATTTTTAATAGGGTTATTTGGCTCTCTGGAGTCTACCTTCTTGAGTTCTTTGTGTATCTTGGATATTAGCCCTCTGTCGGGTGTAGGTTTGGTAAAGATCTTTTCTCAAATTGTCGGTTGCCATTTTGTCCTATTGACAGTGTCCTTTGCCTTACAGAAACTTTGTAATTTTATGAGGTCCCATTTGTCAATTCTTGATAGCTATTGGTGTTCTGTGCAGGAAAATTTCTCCTGTGCCCATGTGCTCAAGGCTCTTCCCCAGTTTCTTTTCTATTAGTTTCAGTGTGTCTGGTTTTATATGGAGGTCCTTAATCCACTTGGATTTGAGCTTAGTAAAAGGAGATAAGAATGAATCGATTTGCATTCTTCTGCATGCTAGCTGCCAGTTGAATCAGCACCATTTGTTGAAAAGGCTATTTTTTCCCCTTAGCTCCTTTGTCAAAGATCAAGTGACCATAGGTATGTGGGTTCATTTCTGGGACTTCAATCCTATTCCATTGATCTACCTGCCTGTCACTGTACCAATACCATGCAGTTTTTAACACTATTGTTCTGTAGTACTGCTTGATGTCCAGGATACTGATTCCCCCAGAAGTTCTTTTACTGTTGAGAACAGTTTTAGCTATTCCGGGTTTTTTGTTATTCCAGATGAATTTGAGAATTGCTCTTACTAACTCTAAGAAGAATTGAGTTGGGATTTTGATGGGGATTGCATTGAATCTGTATATTGCTTTTGGCAAGATAGCCATTTTTATTATATTAATCCTGCCAATCCACGAACATGGAAGATCTTTTCATCTTCTGAGGTCTTCTTCAATTTCTTTCTTCAGAGACTTGATGTTCTTGTCATACAGATCTTTCACTTGTATGGTTAGAGTCACACCAAGATACTTTATATTGTTTGTGACTATTGTGAAGGGTGTCATTTCCATAATTTCTTTCTCAGCCTGTTTATCCTTTGAGCATAGGAAGGCTACTGACTTGTTTGAGTTAATTTTATATCTGCCCACTTTGCTGAAGTTGTTTATCAGCTGTAGGAGTTCTCTGGTGGAGTTTTTGGGTCGCCTAAGTATACTATCATATCATCTACAAATAGTGATATTTTGACTTCTTCCTTTCCAATTTGTATACCTTTGACCTCCTTTTGTTGTCTAATTGCTGTAGCTAGAACTTCAAGTACTATATTGAATAGATATGGAGAGAGAGGGCAGCCTTGTCTAATCCCTGATTTTAGTGGAATTGCTTCAAGTTTCTCTCCATTTAGTTTGATGTTGGCTACTGGTTTGCTGTATATTGCTTTTATTGTTTAGGTATGGGCCTTGAATTCCTGTTCTTGCCAAGACTTTCAACATGAAAGGATGCTGAATTTTGTCAAATGCTTTTTCAGCATCTAATGAAATGACCATGTGGTTTTTTTCTTTGAGTTTGTTTATGTAGGGGATTACATTGATAGATTTCTTTAGGTTTCTTGTATGTTCATGGGCATCTCTTTCTTCAGGTTAGGGAAGTTTTCTTCTACAATTTTGTTGATGACATTTACTGGCCCTTTAAGTTGGAAATTTTCACTCTCTTTTATACCTATAATCCTTAGGTTTGGTCTTCTCATTTTGTCCTGGATTTCCTGGATGTTTTGGGTCAGGAGCTTTTGGCACTTTGCATTTTCTTTGACTGTTGTGTCAATGCTTTCTATGGTATCTTCTGCATCTGAGATTCTCTTCTATGTCTTTATTCTGTTGTTGATGCTTGACTCCTGACTTCTTTCCTAGTTTTTCTATGTCCAGAGTTGTTTCCCTTTGTGATTTCTTTATTGTTTTTACCTCCATTTTTAGATCCTGGATGGTTTTGTTCAATTCCTTCACCTGTTTTGTTGTGTTTTCCTGAAGCTCTTTAAGAGCTTATCCCTGTTTACTTGTGTTCTCCTGTATTTCTTTAAGGGAGTTATCTATATCCTCTTGAAGCCCTCTATCAGCAACATGAGCTATGATTTTTAAATCCAAATCTTCCTTTTCTGGTGTGTTGGGGTATCCAGGACTTGCTGTTGTGGGAGAATTGGGTTCGGATGGTGCCATGTTGCCTTGATTTCTGTTAGCAACGTTCCTACGTTTGCCTTTTGCCATCCAGTTATCTCTGGTATTAGTTGGTCCTGTTGTCTCTGGCTGGTGCTGTCCCTCCTGTGTGCCTGCAAGCCTGCCTCAGCACCCCTGGGTGACCAGCTCTCCCCAGGCACAGAGGGCTGTGGCACTGCTCAGCTTCTGGGTGCAGGTGGGGCCCTGGTGGACCGTGTCCCAAGTGATCTTACACTCAGGTGTTCCCTGCGTTCCTGGCTGCACCCATCTGCTCAGTCGCAGGAGTGAAGATCAACAATTATTTTTTTAAATGTGGGATGTTTCTTGAATTTGTGTGTCCTTCTTGGGCAAGGACCATGATAATCTCTGAATTATTCCAATTTTTTATATGCGTGCTGCCAAAGAGAGCACAGTGTTCTTGGTTCAGAGTAGAAACTTCACAATGATTCCAACTGGAAACCTTATAAAAACTACAACTCAGTTGCAATTGCATAAAGGATCTTACCACCCCATCCTCACAGCAGGTGCACTGGTGTCTGTCAGGGAAGCACACTCCTTGATCCCTTCAGTTGCCCAGAACCCAACATATCAACTCTGTCTTCATATTTGAAAATTACAGCCGGGCAGTGGTGGCGCATGCCTGTAATCCCAGCACTCTGGGAGGCAGAGGCAGGCGGATTTCTGAGTTGGAGGCCAGCCTGGTCTACAGAGTGAGTTCCAGGACAGCCAGAGCTATACAGAGAAACCCTGTCTCAAAAAAAAAGAAAAGAAAAGAAAGAAAAGAAAGGAAAGGAAAGTAAAGGAAAGGAAAGGAAAGGAAAGGAAAGGAAAGGAAAGAAAAGAAAAGAAAAGAAAAGAAAAGAAAAGAAAAGAAAAGAAAAGAAAAAATTACATTTGTATTTTATAGGTCATGTTTTTAAACAATCAGAACATATAAAGCTTTCTTCTCCCTTCCCCCATGCTTCCCTTGCACTTGAGAGTCAGTGGCAGTGATTTCCCATCACCATCAAAGGCTTCCTGGTGCTCACTCATGCAAATAGTAGTGTGTACTTCCCACAAGACCATTGTCCTTCACAGTCAAAAACCAAAAATCAAGACTAGGAAATATACACTGATGACACAGTGACATCTAGTCCCCAGGTGCCACTCAAGCCTCTCAAGTTGTTATAATAATGTATCCCCAAGGGTAAATCTTATCAGAGCTGTATTGCTGGTGTTTGATTCTATAATATATGAATCTTACAACCAATATTTAGTTGTATAAAGATATTTGTATGGATAGTACAAAGGGCACAGATCAGTTAAGGATGAACTTTTGCTCCTTGTTTGAGCGGGTGAAAGACAAATGTCTTTTTGATGAGTTAGTCTGATCGATAACAAAATTGTAAGAAATCTTCATTCTTGCGTGAATGCATATGAAAGATGGCAGGATGAATTTTAAGGATTCTATAACCAACAAGATTTACTGGCTGTGTACAGCTGAAGTTTTGGCTAGAGTCATTTCTATGTCTCAGTCATTTTCAGGGCTGTTCCCATGTGGAGGGATCAGCAATTCATGTAACCTGTCCTGTTTGGTCTTCTTGCATTTTTCTTTCCTGTCTGCAGTCAAGATCTTTAGGGGGCCGTCCTCTATCATGTCTAATCCATATTACTTTGGAAAGGGTCCAAAGACTTTTCTCCTTTTCTGTTCTCTCTCTCTCTCTCTCTCTCTCTCTCTCTCTCTCTCTCTCTCTCACACACACACACACACACACACACACACACACACACAGCCTCTCTCCAAAATAGTATGCCCTTGGTCCAGCAACCCAAAATCAATTGATTTAATTCAACAGCCTCTTTTTAATTTAGGTCTGTTCTACTTTGACCTCTCTCCCAGAGGATTAGTAATACCATTAATACTACCTAACATAACTATCTTCATTTTGATAATTAAAATCAATCAAAACAAGTGAAACAATTTAAAATAATTAATATTATTTGTTGAGATAGGGTTTCTCTCTATCTCCGTGTCTTCGTTTCCTGCACTTGAGATAAAAGGCCTGGATTTATTAATTCTTCCATGTATACTTAAAACCATTTAAAACAATTACCATTATTTCTCCCTACCATCCTTAAAACAATTAAAGCAATTTTTATTTATTCCTCCCGTCTGTGGAGATTACTATTTCATAAAAACCATTTAAAACAATTATTACTTAAAAAACACTTAAAACAGCCTGGTGGTGGTGGCACACTCCTTTAATCCCAGCACTTGGGAGGCAGAGGCAGGTGGATTTCTGAGTTTGAGGCCAGCCTGGTCCACAGAGTGAGTTCCACGACAGCCAGGTCTACACAGAGAAACCCTGTCTCTTTACTTACTGTCTCACACTTACTATGTGAGAAGAAATCTCATGGTCATTGTGATTAGTGATTTCAACCATAATTTTCATGTCTCTGTTAGCCACCTTCACAGGGCCAGCTCTTCAGGTCTCCTGCACATTCCTTCACTGGGCTATTTGTTTTGCTAGAGGGTTGAGTTCCTAGTAAATTTTGCATATTAATCTCTTATTAGGTGTGTGTCTCTTTTTAAGATTTATTTTTATTTTATGTATATGAGTACACTATAGCTATCATCAGACACACCAGAAGAGGGCACAGGATCCCATTAAAGATGGTTATGAGCCACCATATTGTTGCTGGGAATTGAACTCAGGATGTCTAGAAGAGCAGTAGGTGCTCTTAACTGCTGAGCCATTTCTCCAGCCTTAAATGTGTGTCCTTTGTTGTTGTTGTTTGTTTGTTTGTTTGTTTGTCTTTTGTTTTTTCGAGACAGGGTTTTTCTGTGTAGCCCTGGCTGTTCTGGAACTCACTCTGTAGACCAGGCTGGCCTCGAACTCAGAAATCCACCTGCCTCTGCCTACCAAGTGCTGGGATTACAGGCGTGCACCACCACCGCCCAACAGGTGTGTGTCTTATAGACATTTTTTTTCTTTAACCCTTAGATGTCTGACGCTGTGTGGGACTATTTTCACATACTCCCATTTGTATACTGCTTCTGTTGCCCGTGTTTTGGGGGGAACCAATCTAAACAATACACACCCCCAGGCGAATACTGTCACATCCATGTTTTGTTTTATTTTAACTTTGGGTTGCCTGGACTGCATTTGAAGTCGCTCTGTCGTCCAGCTGGTCTCGAGCTTACATTCCTACTGCCTTCATCTTCCAAGTAGTTGGGACTGAATGCTTATGACACCAGGTGTGACTGATATTTTCATTTTGACAGATATTACATTCAACTTGCAGATATCCTTGAGCCATAAGACTGTTGTGCCTCGTTCATGAGCCCAAAAGACCCACCAGGAGCCGACTCCAATGCAGTCACATTAGGGTCTCTTTATTACAGACTTGAGCTCGGGCTTACTCACCGCCTTGGTGACGCAGCCCTGAACTCTCACTGGGATGAGGTTGTATGGGAAATGGGAGCTGGTGAGGGGTGTCCATCCTGGCAAGCACCTAGTTGAGTGAATACTCTAAGCTGACAAGTGGGTGCTCTGAAGCAAGACCACGAACAATCACAAACGGTCTGAAAGTACATCGGAAACAGTCGGACTAATCTTTGATTAACTGTTGCTGGGAAGTAGCTAGAGTAACTCTGGGGTATGGACCAAGGACAAGTCATGGGGGTCCTTCCTGGTACTTGGGTGCAGGTTGGGTTCAGCTGTGGATCAAGTTCTCAGATTTTTCTTTTCTTTTTTTATTTCTCCCCTAAGATAAAGTCCGGTCCCAAGACTGAGTAGGTTGGTCCTCTCAAGACCATTTTAACATTAGTGCTTCAAATACATGGACAAAATATTCTATTTTTTATTTTTCTGTGTATCTCTTTAAATTTTTTCAGATCATGTTTTAGAAGTTCAGGCAGCCTTACCTACCTGACCAGATCTACTAAGAGTTTGAAGGAATGGGAAACTATGACAATGAGATTTTTCTCTCAATTTATCTTTCAGAGAAACTAAACATTACTGGTGCTTGTTTTGTTGATTTTTCTTTTATGCATGTTCTGACTATGCAGCCCATGGGTGGCTTAGACTTCACTGTGTAGACCACACTAGTTTATTGTGTAGACCAGGCTAGT
Organism: Apodemus agrarius; assembly: GCA_964023405.1. Lineage (NCBI taxonomy): Eukaryota > Metazoa > Chordata > Mammalia > Rodentia > Muridae > Apodemus > Apodemus agrarius. The sequence goes on from OZ030018.1 coordinate 64,355,641, forward strand.
TTGATGTAACTTGGTGGTGAGGCCATCAGGGCTGGGATTTTGCTTTTTATTCCTGAATTAATCTCCAGGTTTTTTGTTTTATTTTGTTTTGTTTTGTTTTGTTTTGTTTTGTTTTGTTTTTACCTGTACAGATTTCCTATTTCTTCATCATTCAGCGCCAGTAGGGTGCACATGTCTGGAATTCCTCCTGGGTTCTATCTGGGGCATGCGATTGTTCAGAATGTCACTGTACAATGCTTGCATCTCTGTGGTGGCCGCTGCACTGCCTGCACGTGGATACTCACAATAGGCCTCAGTTTTTGTGATCAGTTTAGACAAAGCATGCTTTACCCTTCAATCCTTTCAAACACCGACTTTGTTTTGCTTGTTTACTTGTCTCCATCTCTTTTTGTCCAGGTTCCTATCATTCCCCTTCCTGCGGTTAACCTGTGCTTGGCTCCAGTCACAGGACTCAGCAGGGTGATCATCACTGTAGGCACTGTAGGCGATGCTGCCTACAAGTTTTGGAGTATTCCCTTTTGGGTTTTGCTGCCTTTGTTTTAATGTTTTTGGTTTTTTTATTTTTATTTTTATTTACTTATTTATTTTTTGTAAAGCTATTCATTGATCCATCCATTGCTCTGGCACATGTTGCCTCATTGTCCTGTGTTTGTAAATTTCCAAAATTCTTCCTGGTAGTGAGTTCTACTTTTACAGCATTGTGATTCTAAAAAAGAAAAGAAAAGAAAAAAAGACATTTACATGGTATCAGTCTTCTTTAATTGCTAGAATTGCCTTATAGTCTGGTATAGGACATGCTAGACAATGTTCTGTGTATTTTGTTAGGTCAATCTGGTCAAAACTGTGAAGTCCAGAGTTCTTTTATTTGGTCTGCACAATCTGTCCAGTATCAAAAATGGTATATGGAAGTCTCTTGCTATCACTGTATTTCTTTGTTAATGTTGTTTTAAGACAGGCCTCATTGTAGCCTGTGCTACCCTGGAACTCATGATCATCCTGCCTCTACCTTTGGGATACTGGACAGCTGCGTACCACGAACCCCAGCACCTTACTATTACTGAATTTTAATCTATCAACTCCCTCAAAATGTTTTGATGAACATTTGCTTTATATATTTAAGTGCTTCCTGGTGGTGGTACAGTTATTGTACCCTCTTGACAAACTGATCCCCCCATTATGACTTTAAGGCCTCTTTCATCACTTTAAATTTCACGTCACTTTGTCCGAGGCAAGCCTCAGCACCACTACTCTTGGTTTCCATTTTTGTTAAATACCTTTGTCTTACTCAGGGTTTGTATTCCTGCACAAAACATCATGACCAAGAAGCAAGATGGGGAGGAAAGGGTTTATTCAGCTTATACTTCCACATTGCTGTTCATCACCAAAGGAAGTCAGGACTGGAACTCAAGCAGATCAGGAAGCAGGAACTGATGCAGAGGCCATGGAGGGATGTTTCTTACTAGCTTGCTTCCCCTGGCTTGTTCAGTTTGCTTTCTTATAGAACCCAGGACTACCAGCTCAGGGATGGCACCACCCAAAATGGTCCCTCCCTCCTTGATCACTAATTGAGAAAATGCCTTACAGCTGGATCTCTTGGAGGCATTTCCTCAAAGGAGGCTCCTTTCTCTGTGATAACTCCAGCTTATGTCAAGTTGACACACAAAACCAGCCAATACACCCTTCTTCTGTCCTTCAAATAATAGTCTTTATGTGCAACTGCACATAAACAACTGCAGGGCAATAGAGATGGCTCAGCAGTTAAGAGCACTGGCTGCTCTTCCAGACAGTCTTGAGTTCAATTCCCAGCAACCACATGATGGCTCACAATGATCTCTAAGGGATCTGATGCCCTCTTCTGGTGTGCATGAAGAGTGACAGTGTACTCACATACACAAAATAGACAAGTAAATCTTTTTTTAAAAAAAATTAGTAACTGCTACAATATATGTTATAGTTGAATCTTGGGGAGATATATAATACGTTCAATGTATTACTGACAGTAATGACTTATATTACTATTATGCTGTTTTCTGGTTGTTTGGTAGATGTGTTGCATCAAAAAAAGATGGAAGCAACAGGCCTGGGATGAATGAGAACAGGGCTCATGCTTCCACTTTAGAACTTTGATTGCTTCCCAAGCTACAAGGGAATCTAGGCACCCAGTAGACAGAGCTACTATCAGAAATGGGATGTGGGACTATCAGTATCCCACACATTCTGTAAACAAACAGAAGAGGAAAGCCAGCAAGTTAAGAGTATGGCCAAGACCCGGTTGTGAGAGAAGGGACACCTAATCTGAGAGTAGGCATGGCATAATGAAGTGACCGTGGAGACAAGCGGTAAGAGGTGGTCCCGGGGACGGCAAGCTCAGACATTCAAAGTGACACCGGGTCTTGGCTAGGAGCAGAAGGCAGCTCAGTACTGGAGGGGACAGAGGGCGATGCTGATGACAGGAGGAAGCCCGGGGCAGCAAGGGCATCCAGGGCCGTTGAAGGAAATCTGTACTTAGCTTTAAGGTAGCAAGCAGTCATTGAGGGGCTGTACGCGGGACAGCTTTTGCTTGCTGGAGTTTTAAACTGGAGTGGAAACAGTTCATTCAATAGCAATTATTTCTAAGTATCAGTGGACTAGCTATCCCCCCATAGTGAATCAAGAGGGGAATAGTTACCCAGGCTGTGTCTTCTCCCTTTCACAGGACTCACCCTCAAGTGGCCACTGCATCTAGGAGCTGGCTGCTTAAATGCTCCCCAGGAAATGCTTGAGAATTCTTATAAAATCTTGAAGAAAAAAAAAAATCAGAGTTTTCTTAGATTCTAGCAAACTTTATTTCTGCCTGGAACAACAGTTCTCAACCTGTGGGTTTCAACCCCCCACCCCTTTCACAGGGGTAACCTAAGACCATCTACATATCAGATCTTTACATTATGAATCATAACAGTAGCAAAATTACAGTTATGAAGTAGTAATGAAAATAATTTTATGGCTGGGGGTCACCACAACATGAGAGCTGTATTACAGGCTAAAAACCAAGGTAAAAGGAAGGTTGAAAGCCACTGATCTAGAAGTACATAACTTTGAACTCCTATAAATATAACACTGAAGTTGATAATAACAGGTAGCATGGTAAGACCAATAAAATGCAGAATGTAAAAATGATACATCCTAAAACCTTATAATGAAAGCCTCAGGGGCTAAGGAGATTGCACAGCTAAAGGTGTTTGTTGTACAAGAAGAAAACCTATATGGTCCTCTATTGGGAGTGTTAAGACAGGACACTATGGCTTAGAATGGCAGCCATTCTATCTGAATCAATTAACTCCAGGCCCAGTGAGAGACCCTGTCACAAAACACTAAGGTGGAGAGAGAGTGGGGAGGACACTAGACATCTACTCTGGTCTCCACACAGACACACACACACACACACACAACACATAGAAGAGCAAAACGTAAATGTTGTCTTTGGGCACCATAGTACTTATTTCTGAGAATCAAGGTAAAAAGGAGCATGGGTTGCACATGGTTAGGCACACTTTTAAGCGAAGTACTAAAGGACCGAGACAGGAGGATCACTGCAAATCTGAGGCCAATCTAAGCTAGTAAGACTCTAACTCATGGGAGTATGGTGAGGCATGGTGGATCATGCCTTAATCCCAGCACTCAGGATGCAGAGGTTAACCAGTGCAAAGTCAGCCTAGTCTATACAGTGAGATATAGGCCAGTAACAAGGCATGTATAGAAAGACCATATCTAAACACACACACACACAACACACACACACACACACACACACACACACACACACACACGCTCCATTCATTAAAGTCCCAAGAGGACAGAAGTCCAAATCATAAGTTTTGTCACATCTTTACACAAAGTATGTATTTTCTTTTTTTTTTTTCTTTTTTATTCCAAAGATTTATTTATTTATTTCATGTATGTGAGGACACTGTCGCTGTCTCCAGACACACCAAAAGAGGGCGTCAGATGACTTTACAGATGGTTGTGAGCTACCATCTCAGCAATGTGGTGGCTGGGAATCGAACTCAGGACCTTTGGAAGAACAGTCAGTGCTCTTAACCACTGAGCCAGCTCTCCAGCTGTATTTTCTAAATCATCAATTTTACTCAATTTCTCTTTCTTCTTCTCCTTTCCCCACATGGATAAAGTTGACCTTGCTGGAAATGGTAATTTTCTATCTTTCTTACTCTTGGCAATGTTTACGCTTGGAATGAATTATTCTTTCAATGACATTTAGAGTATTCTGCAAGGCTAATTAAGTATATATACTGAGATCACAAGTGAGCTGTCTGATTATAATGTTTGATTAGGCCCCCTAACCCTAGATAACGTGGCTACTTTATAATTTAAATGAATCTCCTATTTATATGTTATTCCTGAATATGTGCGCCATTAGCAGACTACTGCAATAACATTAGCACAAACCGATCCATTCCCAGATAGCTTTAAAGCACAACTTACATTAGAGACTAACAGAACGCCCTTAATAACGCCCTTAATTACAGTACTGAATATGCTTCAATAACTAATTAAATTGGTTCTTCTAAGGCAAGGGCATTATGTTCTCCAACCAGCAGTCATTTGCAATCTACCCACTTCCCTGACTTCCTATATTTTTGCATAGAACTTGACATAAGTGTTTCTTCATGAGCCCATTGTCTGCCAAGTGTAAGCCAAATTCGTCTCTGAAACGTTGGCATGTTGTATCTCTCAAGTAAAAGCAGCAAAGTCCAAATTGCTGTGAGGTAGTGATGTGGACAGGAGTTTCAGAAAGCACACCTACCTTCCAAAATGAAAAAGGAATTTTAGTGAGCCAGGCGTGGTGGCGCACACCTGTAATCCCAGCACTTGGGAGACAGAGGCAGGTGGATTTCTGAGTTCGAGGCCAGCCTGGTCTACAGAGTGAGTTCCAGAACAACCAGGACTACACAGAGAAACCCTGTCTCAAAAAACAAAAAAAAAAAAAACAAAAAAAAAGGAATTTTATCTTCCAACCTGAAGCTTTAAAGGCTATTGGCACATGTTCAGTGTATTTGTTTATACTAACTACTCCAAACTGAAGTAAGTGCTCAATTAATGTCACACTGGGTTAATTCAGGCACCTTAATATGACTACGTTAGCTAGAAGGCTAATGATGGTAGATCCGGAAGTCTGGAAGGCTCATACGATCTTAGCCAAGACTCTGACTTTCCCCAAGAGCATCATCAAGATCCTAGCTGTAGAGCCGGGCAGTGGTGGAACACGCCTGTAATCCCAGCACTCTGGGAGGCAGATGCAGGCGGATTTCTGAGTTTGAGGCCAGCCTGGTCTACAGAGTGAGTTCCAGGACAGCCAGAGCTATACAGAGAAACCCTGTCTCGAAAAACCAAAAAAGAAAAAGAAAAAGGAAAAAGATCCTAGCTGTATTTTCATTTACATCATCCAGACTTTTATCTCATGTCATTTAAAAATTGTTACAGACCAACTTCACAGAAAGATTTTCAATATTGTCTTTTTCTTTTGCCTCATAGAAAGGCTAGATGGTAACTGTAACCAACTTTTTTTTTGCCAGATAGGGTCTATGTCGCTCTGGAACTCACTATATAGACCAGGCTGGCCTTGAACTCAGAGATCTGCCTGCCTCCACCTCCCAAGTTCTGGGATTAAAGGTATGTGCCACCTTAAGGCCTTTTCTTTTTTGGGGAGTGGTGGGGAGGAGGCTGGAGATCAAATCTAGAGTCATGAATTATATAGGTAAGTGCTATCCTGAGCAAAGTCCTAAAAGAATATATCGGTGTCGCACAGTCAACACTCCAAAAAAGGTCTATTGATGAAACAGGGAACTAACTCTTCTGCCTCCATGGCTGATTTCCAGGAACATAATCTGATGAAGATCATTATGCTGCAGGTTCAGGCCTGCCAGATGCCAGCCCAGACGCCAGCCCAGTCAGAGCCACGTGCTTAATTTAAACCATGACTAAACAGAATCCTAACCGGCAGCACGTATGCCCTCCCTAATCACGTCTGTGATTGCTACATTACAAGGCAGGAGTGATCTACACATCAGCCAATTGCCTCAGTTAAGAGAAAAGCAGCATTATGGTAGAGCTAATAAGACCCCTTTGAATGCAGCTGCTCTGGCTTACAGCAGGAAAGGAAATCAGAGAGACTGCAGAACCGTGAAGATTTAAAACACCACGGCTAATGTGAAGATGGAGAAATAGAGCCCAAGTACTGAGAAATGCAGGTAGCCTCCAGGAATAGAATGAATGGGACTTCTATTTTTACAACTCATGCATCTAAATTCTGCCACCAAGCTCAGTGAGCTCAGAAGCAGTCTTTCCCTGCTTCTGTAGACACAAAAGCCAGTCTCATTCGAGGCTGCATTTCAGCTTTCACACCCTGAGTCCAGTCTATCTGGACTTCAGAACCACAGGGCTGTGACACAGCAAATATGAACAGAGTGACACTATTAACCTGAGATGGTCTGTTGTATAGCCACAGACAGCTAGTGCCCTGCAGTACAAAGTACTTCACTGCGGGAATCCTCAAATCCAACAGGGCTCTTGTTTTAGTCATTTACCCCTTTCTCCTTTTCTAGAGGTTACACTTCTCTTCTATGTCCATGGAAAACTGTCTAGGAAACACCACCAATCCCAACCCAAATTAGTTTTAAATGTAAAATCAAAATAAATGTTTTCTGAGATGGGGTTTCTCTGTGTGTCCTGTCCTGGCATTTACTCTGGCTGGCCTTGAACTCAAGAGATCCACCTGTCTCTGCCTCCCAAGAGCTGAGATTAAAGAGGTGCACCACCACAGCCGGGCTCAAGATAACTGTTTCTTTTGTGAGGCCCTGGATGGCCTCAAACTTGTAAGACTCCCATATCAGCTTTGAATGGCACTGGATTACAGGCAAGAGTCCCCACGCCCAGCTTTACAAAGAAAACAGTGTTCGTGTGGACAGAATCCAGCCCGATTTTGTCATTTTTTCCCTCTGTTTATTTTTATAAGTACAGGTATTTTGCCTGAATGTAAGTAAGTCTGTGTATCACATGTGTGCCTGGTGCCTGCGAAGGCCAGAAGAGGGCATCAGGTCAGTTGTGAGCTGCCACGTGGGTGCTGGATGGAACTGTCCTCTGGAAGAGCAGCCAGTGCTCCTAACCACTGATCATCTCTCCAGTCCGATCCTGCTCCTTTAAAATAAACCCACAATGACAAGAGAAACTAATCTATAATCCTATCTATACCAATAAACCTGTGAAACTCAAGCAGGCACGACATGGAAACTCTGTACATAGAGGACTATCTCAACTTGCAAAGCCACCAAATAAATATGTACACAGAGTCAGAAAATTATTTTAATAGTTACAAAACATTTTTTACAGAATCAGTATAAAATAGCAAATGATTATTTTATAATTATGAGAATTAGACTTGAGGTTTTGGCTGAATGGGCTGAGCCAACCAAAGGCCTCGGCCTGCTGGCTCGGAGACCACCCTTGGACGCCGGCCCTGCTGACATCTGTCATGCCCGGGCGAGGAGATGACCAGGTCTTTTTAAAAAAACTCTCTCTCTCTACTCATTCTTTGGAGGCTTGAAGTGAATTCGGCAGCGTTCATTAAACACCTAAGATAGTCAAACAGAAACAGAAGTCACCCAGATATCCTGTATAAATGAGGCCTACATATAAATTCAGATCAACAGAGGAGGTCACTTACCATTTTGATCTAGGGTTAGGAAACAGTAAGTTCCTTTAGCACACCAAATTAAGCATAATGTATACCTTGGTAACACTCACTAGACAATTTCAGCACCCATTTGCTGGGTGGGCCTGTCTTCTGCTAAATTATGCATATTTATGTATTTCTTGTTTTGTTCACCTTGCTTCCTAAAATTTGAAACAACATATCAGAAATATTGAGAATGCCTTTCTGACTAAATGGGGCTATGCTACAGAAAGTTTTCGGTAGAACAATTCAGAGAAGGTAAAAAAAAGGTTTAAAAAGGATAAAGAAGCGGTTAACATTCTTATGTGAGAAGACTTCTGATGAGTGTTAAAGAAAACACACACACATCATACTACTGCTCTTTAACAAAGGAAATTTAATACACTGAGGAAGTTTCAGGCATGTGAAAGCACGTCCCTCCCCCAACGTGGAAGCCCTCACACAGAGGCAGATGCCCACTGTACACCCTTGAATGCTTGGAATCTGCATTCTGAGACAGGTCTTTCTTTGTGGCTCATACTGGCCTTGAACTTGCTACATAGCTTGGCTTGACCTGAAACAATCCTCCTGCCTTAGCCTCCTGAGTTACTGGCCACCATGCCTGGCTAAAATTTGACTTTTCTGTGGGCTAATAACAGACAGAATAATACTCTCTCTCAGTGCCTCAGTGCAGCCCACTGTTAAGTGTCCTGAGAACACTCAGGTCTCCTAGAATGTAATCCCATCCATTCCAAAGAGCACCTGGGATATCACAGCCAAAAGGGTTCACGCTTGCATGTGCCAAAATCCTCTCAAAAGCCATATATTCACCACACCCTTCTCCCATCACAGTCCAGAATTAATTATCACTTCTTCAGAGAATGCAGGAATATACGGTCATTGCCAAAACCTTGCGGCAGCACAGCCCTCATGCTGATCAAGGACAAGTTCAGGCTACATTTGGCAAGGAAGACAGGATAAGAAATGCCATGAGACACTCAAGGGATAGCTATAATTTCTTCATGTCTTCACATGCTGCGAGTCTCTTTAAATTTAATGACACAGTAAAAGAGCCGGCTACAAGTAGGTAGATGACTTCACTTATGACTAAAAACGGTTAACAAGCCTGGCCATGCACATAGAACCCGGAAGGCCACACGCCAGGACAGCAGCATTACTCTGCGTAAGGGTTACCTCCTTCCTCTCTCTGTCTCTCTCTTTGTCTCTCTCTCTCTCTCTCTCTCTCTCTCTCTCTCTCTCTCTCTCCTTCTTTCTTCCTTTCCTTCCTTCCTTTCTTCTTTCCTCCCTTGTTTATGAACATTATAAAACAAAATTATTTCTGCAACTAAAGCTCCTGACGAGATAAGCAGTTATTAAACGCCAGAAGTCAGTCAGTGCCCAGCGGCTAATATCTAACCCAAGAAGACCCAGCAGGAGAGCAGTGGAGCTGAGTCTGCCTGCTCTTCCCTTCTGCTGGAATTTATGTATCCGAGTGTTTCCTCTCCTTAATGTGCCCTGTGTAATTGGATTCAATGAGACTCAATGAATATTAACTGATGCAGTTGCTGAATAATGCTCGCAACTTTGTTTTTATGAAAAGTAACTGCACAAAAGGCTAAGTTTAACAAATAACCTCTTTTAAAGTTCTCACTTAAGTACAGTAAAAACTCTGAATGTTAAACATGCATGATTAGGAGATCCAAAGAGTGTCTCTGAGCCCGCTCTGTAGGTCACTGATCCCGTGTGCCTGTAAAGGCATTGTGCTTCCACACCGAAGTCAACAGTGCTCACCCCCTCAGCCGTTGCTGGGTTCTCTGCTCTCAGAGCCTGCCTGCTTAGCCCCCTCTGCTGGTTGCCTCCTCTTGTTCAGTTTCTCTCCTATTTCTCTATAAATCAACATTTTTTCCTACCTTCCAGCTCCTGTCATTTACCACTTCTTCGACATTTAGTTCTGACTGCATCCATTTCAACTGCAAGAGAAAAATAGAAATTCAGAACTGTAAAGAGTTACAACTGTAGCTTCAGTGCTGGAGAACGGTGCTGGGGCAGATCCAGGCAGATCCTGGGGCCTGCTCGCCAGCCAATCTAGCTAAAACTGTAAGCTCCTGGGTCAGGAGAGAACCTGCTTCAAAAAATAAAATGGAGAAGTGATTGAGGAAGACATCCTGACATAACCTCTGGCCTCACGCACAGGAGAACATATCCCCACATATGCACTCATATACAATATAAAGGAGAAAATCAATTTTTACAAAGCATATGTAATGTGCATTAATTAGTAAGCTGTCATTTGTGTTTGAGCTCTCTGACACACTGGCCCTGGAAGCACTGCCACTCCACAATTCAGACCCAAGCATGTCTGTCTCAAGGTGTCCTCCAAGGCCCTGTGTCTAGGGATGAGTTGGCCCTACTCACTCTGCGACAGGGAGGAAAAGAGCAGCAAACCAGCCTAAGAGTAAAGTTTCCCTGGAAACAACTAGAAAGCAAGCATTTCTGAAGGCCGCCACCACTGCTTCTATCATAACAGAGGCATGCCTCCGGGGTAAGGGGCCTGAAGCCCAGCTACAGGCAGCTCATCCGCAGAGAGAGCTCACGGGAAGCCCGGCTAAGGGCCTCCTCTTGTCAGCTCCTGCTGGGCCGTGAGGGCCCATCTAGGAGGCTAGGATCTGTTAGGATCTGTTGTTCCACCTGGAAGCCTCACTGAGGAGACACTGGTCTGCCTGGGACTCCTAGAGGAGAACTCTCCCCAGCCGACTCCTGCTAGACACAGACACCTGTCTGTGAGGGAGGAAGTGGGATGCCCCAGACACTGCTGGCAGGTTGGCATGAGGAAAAGCCTTTTCGGCTCTCTTCTGCCTCCTCTTGTCTACAAAGAGCACTGACTGCTAAAGGTCCCTGAGACTTCTGTAGGTGTTTGTCGGGATGTAAAATGTCTCTTATTCTCAACTTTGTATGACTTCTGCCCCTCGAGTGATGAGGTATAAAAATCCAAGATGTTAAGAAGTTTGCCTAAGATTTGCAACAGACAGAAAAAAAGAAAAACAGAAAATTTATACCAATACGGTACAGATAATGCTAATTTGCTACACTGTGCCCTATATATAATTTGAGTTCTTATTTAAAGAAAAAGAAACAGTATGTAGGTAAGAAAGATGTTATGGAGGTGAAAAATATGAGGTAATTTTTGATAAGAAAAGTTGACAAGAACTTTCTTTGTCCTCTTACTATGAAAACTCTATGAAAATGCTTCCAGGAGCATGGAACCTGGGGACATCGAGTCCAATGTTCCCAGGTCATAGTAACTCACATGTGGTTCCAGAATAAGCTAGCTCATATTTGAAAAGGGGGTGGGGTGAGAATGAAAATGTCTTAGATAAAAAGGATTTTATATAATAAGAGATAAAATGCCTAGAATTTTCCAAATAGAAAAGATTAAAAACAAAAAACAAAACAAAACAAAAAACAAAAACCACAACCCTAATACATAAAAGGCTAGAGTATGTTGTACAAGGTTTGTGGAGGATGAAACTTAGATGCTTGACCATTGTTATTAAAATGTGTAGCCACTGACTAGCTTGTGACTTCAGAGCTACCAGTTAGTGTCCCTGCACTCTCATTCAGTGAATGAGGAAGGCTTGAACATCTGAAGGACTCTTTCAGATTCCATAAGCACGCAGGGAAGAGAGAGCAGCTGCTACAGCAGGGCTCACGGCTGCCCCCTGGCTGGACGCAAACCTTCAGTTACCCGCTGCTTGCTTCCGATGCCCCTCCCCGCAGTCCATGTGGCTGTGCCTTCCAGGCACTGAGGGCAAAGGGGCAGATATGAGGGCTGAGCAAACAGACACAATCACTCCCAGTACCAGGGCTTGGCTGGACTCTGACTGTTCAGTATGACTTAGCAGTCCTGCCCCACACCCCATCAACACAGTGAACAAGTCCAGGAGGTAAGGGTGGCACGGCTGCAGCATGCTCACACCATCGCTGGTTAGCACCGGTGGGCTGATCTGGACAGCACAGCCCGTCTTTCCTCCTCCACTAGTGAAGCTAATGGATCCGCTGGAAAGGATGACCTTTCCTCAGAGGGAAGGACAGGTTTGCAGTCATGCTCTGATGAACAGAAAGCTCGGAGCTACTTAGACCAACTATACAAAGTAACCTACAAACACCCCTGAACACGTTCACAGCCTCGAGACTCTGTCACTGCCTGATGAACAAGCAAGTATGCAACAGCACCTAAGCAGCACTCACGGGCAGAGAGCCAGGAACACAGGGCTGAGGCTGCACCCAGGGAACCAGCTAGCAGAGCAGCTGAGAACGCACAGCAGCCTGGCCCTGTGCATCTGGTCACATCTGCTAACAAACACCAAGATCCACACCACTTACTGTTAAAAAGAGCTCCGCATTGCCCTCTCAGTCATCTGACACACAAGCCCACTGTGCTACCTTAAACAGACAACCACAGTGATCTGACGACCTGAGATTAATCCCGGGAACTCCTGTGTTGGGAGAAAAAAGAGCCAGCTTCTCCAAGTGGTCCTCTGACCTACACATACACATACAAGTAAATTGAAAACTAAGACATTATAAATTTAAGGGTAAAAGGATACAACAAGTGCTCAAAATCATTCTAGAGAAGAGTAGCCTGTGTACACAGGAGAGGGAAGGGGGCGGTGAAGAGACCGTGAAGCAGGTGAGCAGAAGGACCAGGGAGAGCCTGCACGGGAGATCACACTGCTTTGCAACTTTTCTCTTAGGTTTGGAATTACAGAAAATTAAAATGGTACCTAAAAGTTCCCTAAAAAAAGGATGGCAATATATCCCATGTAACAAAGTGTAGCCAGCCCTCTGTATGATCTGTGAATTTAAGCAATTGGGGATCAAAAATATTTGGGGTGAGAACTTCACATGAACCAAACACGGATACTTGTGTTAGCTGTGATCAGCAACTGTGGGTGACAAAGTACACAGTGTCTGGGGAAGGAAGTTAAATGGAAAGGCGATGCCATTCACTGTGGGAGCCGAGATCTGTGGGCGCTGATCGCCTGGAGGGCCGAGGACCCAGGACACCAGCACAGATGTTTTCCTGTAAGCCCCAGCAGTGACTCTGCCTCATTAACTTATTACATGAGGAAAAGCTTCCTTTCACATATCCCTGAGTGAGCACTTGACTTTTAAATTGCATTTATAATTTTCGAGTGTGTGTGTGTGTGTGTGTGTGTGTGTGTGTATCCATAGTGAGCAGGTGTGGAAGTCAAAGGACAATTCATAGAAATTAGATCTTCCACCATGTGGGTTTGAGATCAAACTCAGGTCTTCTTGGCAGCAGGCATCCTTACCTGCCACTTATCTGGCCCACAATACTTTCAGTAACAACACTGTGGGAGATGCTGTGAAGTGTAGAAAAGGTATATAAAGAGCCCAACCCACAATGCCTACAGAGTGTGGCGGGCAACCCCTGAGGGGTTGAGACTACCTATGTTCAACCAGTGCTATGTCTTTATGACTAAAGAGGGCAATAGCTAGAACTTAAGGAATCTATATTATATTTTAGCACATTCCTATACAATGAAAGGGGTAAATATTTTCAATACACAAATTCATGAAGAAATGTTTCAAGTAAGCAGACACATGTTTCCCAAAGAGCTTCTGATGTGAGGTTGGTCAATATTGATGCTTTATCTTAAACACTGGAAAATATCACAAGAAATAAAATATAATTCCATATTAATTTTCCCCAAGCTCCTATACTGTACTTGTTTATAAAATATACATTCATTTACTATACCATATCTAAGTGTGATTTAAAACCTACCTGATGACATGACAACAAGGTATTACTCTTCTGGACCTCCCCCCTTCTGTGTGTGTGTGTGTGTGTGTGTGTGTGTGTGTGTGTGTCTCCGTCCACACATGCATATGTAAATGGAGGCCTGGTGTTTATGTCATATGGCTTTTCTACAGACGCTCCACTTTGTCTGCTTTACTGAGATTGACCCTGGCACTAGCCAGTTCTGGCGTGTCTGGCTAGTCAGCTTGCCCAGGGATCTTCTATCTGCCTCTGGAGTGCTGTGATTACAGGTGGCTAATAAGCCACCCAAGATTTTTGCTGCTGTTACTGCTCTTGGTTTGATGGTTAACTGTTTAAGGTATTTGTTTGACAGAGGCCAGAAAGGGAGATCAGATGCTCTAGAACTGGAGTGACAGACGGCTGTGAACCTCAATGTGGGTGCTAGGAATCAAACCCAGATCCTCTGGAAGAGCAGCCGGCATTCTGAATCACTGGGCCATCTCTCCAGACCCAACCACCCAATTTTTCCTGTGGCTTCTCAAGATCCAAACTTCAGTCCTCATACTTCATAGCAAACAATTTATCCACCGAGTCATCCTCCCAACCCTGTCCTGATCACTTTTTTAAAGTAATAACCACAACTTACTTGAAAGTGTACTTATTAAAGCTCCATTTTGAAGGCTGTATCTGGGAAGCTTTGCCCTAGAAATGTAAGGTCTGCTCAGCTTACCTTGGTCTGTTCTTTTCTAAGTCGCTTTAATAACGTTAAGTCATCCAGGTTCTTTTCTCTCTCTTCTCGAAGACTTTTTACTACTGCTGAGGTCTGTGCTATACAGTTCTTTATAACTCTGTCCCTACTGACATGAGCTGCCATCAACTAAAAGGACAAAAGGATGAAAAGAGGGAAAGAAATCACATTAGTTTGTTACATTTTAGTATTAGGAAAAAAATGAGACTTCAGAAATGTAATAGTTTTAAAACAATTTGTAAAAATCTCTGCAAGAGAAAACTGTTGGCTGGATTGCCTAAATCTCTGAGAAAGAAAGCCTCGGAGGGTGCAGAGGAGGCCAGGCCAGCACCTCCTGCTCCTCCTTCCTTCCCACAGTACCCAGGGGGCTTGCCCTGCGGCCTCCTGACTGCCCGTGCTCTCCTCACTTCTACCCTCCCTACTGCCAATGACCAGAGTCTCTCCTTTTTTGTCTTTCCTAGTTGGTCTCAGCCTCGTGTTGCTAACAAGGGAAAGATGATGTGAACAAACAGATGTGGAGCATACCTTAGTTACATAAAGAAATATACAGAACACGATATTTAACTATGCAATCAGAGGCCTTTTTAAAAATGTAAAGTATTGACAAAGAGAAGCTGAGGCAGAGCTCAGTGGCTGCACTGTGTGCGCTGACTGCAAGGCTAACTGACAGAATGATCCTCATAACCCCTTCGCAGAGGAACACATCCAGCAAGACAGCCTTTCTCCGCCTGCCTGGGTAGGCAAGGTGGAATGGTCATGGTTCAAGCTCCTCTTCCAATCACACCTGGGGAAATCTCAGTGAAATTATTTAATTTTTATTAAGCCTTTCAAGGTTAACTGTCTAAATTTATGCTTTAGCTCTCATATTCTTTCCTACAAACAAATGTCACCATTAGGGAATGGAAATATGTCTTCATCAACTATAAGCAACTTTGGATGTTCTGGACTCCTCAAAAGGGATGACAGTTAAGAAGGTCTTAGTGGTTCTTACTGGCTGAGCGCCTCACAGACCCAGACTCTAGAACAAAGTTATTTGAAACATAATGGTTGCCACTCTGGCAAGTATATTAAAATACATAGAACAGTACCTTCTTAGTTCACGAATCCTCTACAACACTATGGAACCGAGGTGAGGAGAGGTTATATGAAATGCTCAGTCGGCAACCTAGGAAGCAGCAGACGTGAGATCTGACTTGGTCCTAGAATCTATATTGCTACGCATGATACTATCAACCCCTACGCTAACAGAAGACTGAAAATGGGAAGAACTGAATAGTAGAAGGGAGGAGAGCAACAGAGTGACCATACATTTCGAGTTCTTTAGTCAGAGATACCTGAAGACATAAACGTATTGTCAAACATCCCACAGTATGTTAGGATTTGGAGACTCCCCACACACTTGCCATGACTAAATCATAAAAACACCACACCTTCCAATTTTATAAAACCAGCTATTTACCTGATTGCTCAATAGAAAGACAGACTTTAACTAAACAAAGAAAACCAGAACTATGATGCCAGTAGGTAGTGTTCTAAATTTAATTGATATCAGTAAGTCTGCCACAGAATGACTTTTTTCATACCTGCAATCCACTAGAAATCTACACAGTAACCATGTGGTGGGAAAGCATAAAAAAGCACATGCTATTTGAACTGTAACTTCCAACTTAATGGAGGGCATCAGTAAGCTACAGCACAGCTGTACCATTTCCCTCTGCTTTTGCAAACTCAAAAGAGAACTCTAGCAGGTAAGGAGACCCACAAGCATCAGAAAGGGAGTTTTATTAATACCTGCAGCTTTTTCTTCCCTTTCTAATACACACTTCCTCTCAAAACATAAAAGGCCTGCAAGGCTCTCAGCCTTCTTGCCATTAGCTGCTGGGCCTCTTGGGATTGATCCATTCGAGGTCCTCACTCTTGCTACTGACTGCCTGGACTGTTTCACGGTCCTTGTGCTCATCCCACGCACACTGTGTATTTAAGCAATGAGCACACAAGCCAGACCACTGCTGCCCCCATTCTCACAGCCATCTCTTCACAGATTTGTGCACACACCACACAATGTCTGGAGCGGTAAAAACCATATTAAAATCAGTGTGCTCCACCTTCAGGTGGACACAAGATGTCATGTGTTTTTCACGGTGTAGATACAAGTCAACATATTTCTCATTTTACCTGCAAAGAAAGGTATAAAAAAACCACCAAAGAGAGACTCAAGAGGTGAACTTACAGACTCATACAGCTGTTTACAGGTTTGGCTGGCATCGATTTTCCCTGCAAAGGAAGCTGTTGGAACCGTAGTGTTTAATTCATGTACTATTCTGTCATCAATTGTCCTCATCACCTTGAGTAATTCCTATACATGTTTAAAATAAAACAGAAGAATATAATCTCAGTAAAAGGTTAAGTGATAAGTTAAATATTTAAGCAAAAGGAGAAAAAAACTTGGATATTTTACAACCCTTTTACATAAAAGGAAACAAGCCAAACAGTACAGTCAAAATCTCTTTATCACAACGGTGACAGGTGGGATATGTAACAAACAGTGATTCTAACCGAGGACTGTGCGTCTAGCCCTGTGGTTCAGCCGTGAGATCCACGGTCTGGTAAGCTCTACCTCCCATCCAGCACACAGCTAGAAAGGGCTCTCCACAACCACTGGTGCCCTGCTCTAGCCTAACTTTGCAACTGTGGGGCTAGGAGACACAGGGCTGGGTAGGTCAGCTCAGAGGCGCTAAGCCGCCCACTGCCAGCCTGACCTTGCAGACCTTTGACTTTCTACCATGCCTGTAGATATCTTTGTGATAACAATAACAAATTTGCTACTAGAGAAAAAACATACTTTGGCTTTTTTTTTTTAAATTCATTAAACAGGTAGGAAATAGTTCTAGCTTTTCGTTAGTAACCCTGGTTCATATTTCTCAAGGCTTGGCTTTCTCTCAAAGTCTCCAACTCACACAAACCCAATCCAAAGAAAAACAATACCAAAAGTTATTTATTATGGCCGAGTGGCTGGAGATGCAGCTCAACAGTGGCGCTCTCGCCTACTTCCCGCGAGGCCCTCAGTCCCCTCCCCAGGAACCTCCTGCACCCCAAGAGAGAAAAGGACCAGGAGCTCAGGGTACACTGCACAGCACAGACAGTGTGGGGACCAGGGTTTTGTTTTGTTTTGATTTGTTATTTGTCTTTCTCATTCACAATAAAACCCTTCCTCCTAATCATACCACAGAGTGGCCATTTCAGCGGTTTCTTTACTGCACCCCTTGCATACATACACCTTTACCTTTCTTATAGAAAATGTTGAAAAAATATGTAATTATCCAAAGTTAAGCATTAGCAATATATTAACACATTTTCTTATTACTTTTTACATATTTATGAAGTAACGTTTTAAAAAATGACATACAGCCGGGCATGGTGGCGCATGCCTGTAATCCCAGCACTTAGGAGGCAGAGGCAGGCGGATTCTGAGTTCGAGGCCAGCCTGGTCTACAGAGTGAGTTCCAGGACAGCCAGGGCTACACAGAGAAACCCTGTCTCGAAAAACCAAAAAAAAAAAAAAAAAGACATACAGTGAATAAGTTGCCTGTGTTACCAAAAACACTGGACAACACCCCAGTGCTGGGACTCAAACCCAGGTCCTCATGCATGCTAGGCAATGCTCTGCCACTAAGCCACTCCTGGTTTCCTTGAAGACATTTTTTTGGGTTTTTTGTTTGTTTGTTTGGATTTTGGTCTTTTTGAGACAGGGTTTCTCTGTATAGCCCTGGCTGTCCTGGAACTCACTCTGTAGACCAGGCTGGCCTTGAACTCAGAAATCCACCTGCCTCTGCCTCCCAGAGTGCTGGGATTACAGGCGTGCACCACCACCGCCCGGCATCCTTGAAGACATTTTTAATAGTTCTATACTCTGTCTGTGGAGTAGTCAAGTGTCACCAACTGCAACCATTTAATCGGAGCACGTCGGCTAAACTCTGTTCCTACCACCCCATTCCCCTTAAATGCTTAGTACTGTAATGGCCTGTGCAGGATCTCAATATGGAAACAAAGCAGCGGTCACAATTTCATAATTTAGATGAATAAATGACAGGCAAGGGCTTGTGAGAAAGCCCGATGAGCTAAGTTCAAGCCCCAGACCCACACGGTGGAACCAGCTCTCACAGGCTGTCCTCAGACTGCCACTCACTTGAATGCATGGCACAAGCGTCCCCTCCCCCAAATAAATAAAACTTATGGAAACACCTCAGGCAAGTAACACAAAGTTCATTATCTTGTGTTTATTGTCTGTGTTTATTTTTGTTGATAGTATTCTTTGTAAACTATAACTCTTAGGGGGAAATCTCAATGTATTCCCTGGGCAACTACCGCTTTAAATAGTATGTCATATAATGTAGGGTATATAGTGTCCACCAGTAGCAAATTCCAAAGGAGTGATGGTAGCACTTGGTGAGTCAGAGGGAAGAAAACAGTTGGGTGTGGTGGCACACGCCTGTGATCTGAGCACTCAGGAGGCTGAGGCAGGAGAATCATGGGCTGAAGGCCAGCATGGGCTCCATAGCAAGGGCCTATCTCTAGGAGGGGGAAAGACAGAGCCAGCCTAACCTACAACTGCCTTTTCCCATACCCCCTTTAAAAATCTCCTTCCAATTCGTTATCTCCTGAGTTCACAGTGAGCTTATCTTCTGAGGCCAGATTCAGTTGTACCTCTTGGATAGTTTTCCTTGGCCAGGAAAGCTCTCAGCAACTTTCTTCTTTGAACAATATAACAAGAAGCAGTGTATTCTTTTACTAACTCCCAGGGCATTCAAACAACAGATGCTGATAGAGAAATACTGTGGGGAAGGGAAAGCTAGTCCGATGGGGGGGAACGTGACCAAGTTGGGGTTCAGGGCTCTTTTGAGTAGGAAGATCAAGAAATGCCTCTGACAAACACTGGATGTTCTCTCTCATGCAAATCCTAGCTTCAAATCTTACAGCAGCGTGTTTAGCCTGGGGTGCTGCAGAGGCCAAGGAGCTACAAAGGGGACACTGGAGAAGGAAAAAAAGAATCTTAAGGGAGGTGAAATGAGAGTAGGGGGAGAGGCCTGGGGTGAGGCTGAGCAGGCCAGAGGGCAGGCAGAGAAGTCAGGGCAGAGGGAAGTGTTAACTCCAACTAAGAATCATGAAAAATCCCTAATGAAGTCTACTTTGTAAGCTTTTAAAAATAAATTTGCTTTTTGAAAAGTTTGAAAAGAGATGCCCTGTATGGGTGGATAATGGTCCTCCCAGAAGCCACACATTATATGAATGCCAAGTGTGAAATACCTCCCTACAAGCTGATAGTCAGAACCCCCAAAACAATCCAAGTAACTGTCTTTACTCTTGGTAGCCCAAGACACCAAGATGAAACTAAACAAGAAGCATCCTCCTGGTGGCTAGCTTTCCTACCACCAAAAGGTGCTAAGAGGCTACTAGGGAAGAAAAGTCATGTGGGCACCATGAATGACAATAAGGACCTGCCAGGCTAGAGTAAAAGCCACCCCTGCAACAGTGGCCAGACAGATGAAGATAACCAACTGTTTTCTGATTGGATGTGAGACCTGTTCCACAGTAAGAATTCACACCTGGTCGAGAAACCATGGATGAACAGGTCAGAGGCCCTATTATGGGAACCTACTACTGTTGGGTTTGCTAACAGACATGTTGTCAAGGCGCCTCTGAAATACCCACAGGTCAGTGCTGCTGTCGGTCCTCTTCCGAGAAGCCTCTTTTGCAGGGGATAGCAGCTAATTCGAAGTCTCATAATTGGTCACTCATGGTTAGTGACTATTGGTTGCTTGGCCTTAAAATCTCTATCAGTCACTCCAAGGCTCAGTTATCACAGAGAAGATGGTGGGAAGAATGTAAAAACCCAAGGGCGGAGAGGGGCACTGCAAGACAAAGTCTTCTGGACGGCATCAAAGCAGAAAAGAGCAAGAAAGAGGACGAAGAGGATGGTGATGAATAAGTGTGTTCTAGCATGGTCTTCCCTTGTCAATAAAGCATTTAACCTCCTGTATAAAACTCATTCCTTTTAAGGAAGAACAGTGAGATGTCAAAGTATTTGTTTTTAAGGTTACAGAGGTAGCCCAGTGGTTAAGAGCACTGGCTGCTCTTCCAGAGGATACAGATTTGATTCCCAACATCTACATAGTGGCTCACAATCATCAGAAACTCCAGTTCTAGGGAACCTCACACCCTCTTTGAGGCTCTGAGGGCACTAGACATGGAGGCAGTACACAGACATACATGCAGGCAACCACATATAAATATATTTTTTAAAAATTAGTTTTTAAACTATACAGCATAATGTTTTTGTACAGTTAACACACTACCAAATGTGTTTAGGTAACCCTGTCCTGGTAGTATTTTTAACATCTACTAACCTTCCCTGGCACAGTATGGGGACTGTGAATTTACCTCAGGTTCAATATTATTAAGAATTCAGGAATTGCAAGAATGCCCTTAATAACACCACTTAACTAGATCATTGAATGTATAAGCACAGTATAAGAAGAGACTCAGTATTGTAGGATATGTTACAGGATGAAAATGAGTGAAATGCTCTAAGAATGGTGGTTATATAATCTGTTCTGAATGGCTGCCTAGAAAGTGGACTGGTCACTAGGGTAGATAAGTGAGGAGACTGACACAGCAATCCAGGCAGAAGATTACGCCGCTTAACATTGCTGAGCTTTTACTGATGCTGAACTTTAACCAGTTTTTGAGTTGGAATACCTACTATAACTTTAATCATGATAAACAAATCCTCCCAAGAAAACAACGTAAACACACTATTAAGGTAATGGAATTTGTCTGTACTAATTGGGCAATGAATCTACTTTTTTAAAAAGTGTATTAGTCTGTGAGGGCTATGGCATGCATGTACTCAGAGGACAACTTTGTGGATTTGAGTCTCTCTTTCCAAGTTTGTACAGGTTCTGGGTATCAAACTCTGGTTGCAATGTGGCAAGTACTTCTACCTGTCAAACCATCTGGCTGCCCCTGACCTCACCCACTACTTTGCAATCTTACCAACAGAATCTATAAATTAGGTCTGCCGAATACACCATTTTCCTCCCTTTCCTGTATACTAATAGATTACCAACCTATGATCTAAAAGCGGGCTTTTGATACAGCAGACACTAGCATGCAAAGTTATTTAAGTTGAAATTCTCAATTAAAAACCTTCAATTACCACACATGTTGGCAGCAGCTACTACCTGTGTGCAGCACAAATGCACAGCACTTCTATCACCACAGGGAGCTGCACGGAGCCAAGCAAGCTATGTTACACAGCCCTGAGCACCTGAGTTCCGTCCTGGAATCCACAGCAAGGTGGAAGGAGAGAAACGACTCCTCAAACTGTCCTCTGCTCAGACTCATGTCCACCCGTGTGTCCTGTACTCTCCCACCATGCACATACCCACACAATAATAAAATTTTAAAACAAAAATTTAAAAATACAATGACAGTAAACCGTACTGATGCACACTTGTTCCAGGATTGTTGAGAATCATGTTATTATTAAATTTCATAGGTAGATTACAAAAAAAGGCTAAATCTCTCACCAGGCCCATTTCCTTACAGTGAAAGAAGCATCAAGCCCTTATGTCAACTCCAGGAGGGCCTAGGACAAAGGCTGGGTAGTGTAAAATCAACTCAAAATCAATTATGTACATCCAAATAAGTATTCCTAATAGAAGTACAGAAAACCGTTCTGGAAAGAAATAGTGAGTTATTTTGTCCAAGAGAAACATGACCTGGGTCTCAGCTGGGGAGAAGGGGAAGGTACTTCAGAGTGAGTAACAGGGGCTGGGAGGACGCATGGAAAACAGGAGCATGTGCTGAGGGAAAAGGTAGAAGTGACAATGTAGAGGGTTCAAATAAAGGCTAGATATGGAAAGGGTTGGGAGAGAGAAGCATTTGGAAGATTATGTCTAGAGGCACTTTAGGATTTTGGCCCTGTTGTTTTCCAAGACAGGTTTCTGAGTGTATAACCCTGGCTGGGCTAGAACTCACTATGTAGAGCAGACTGCCCTAGAACTCAGATACAGCTGCCTCTGCCTACCAATTAAAAGCATGTACCACCACTGCCTGGCCTAGGGATGCTCACATGCCTTGTCAAGTCCTTAGAGCTTAGATTCTAAATTCAAAAGAGAACACAAAAGTGACTAATGAGACTTATCCAAAAGCTGCAAAAATCACAAGTCCCACATGCTTCTGACTCTAAGTGCTGAGATTAAAGTTGTGAGCTACCACGCCCAGCACAAAATGTTTTTCTTGACCAGCCCTTGACTGTGTTCCCCTAAGAGTCTAAGGGAGCCAAAATTTTCAAGTTTTTGTAATGCTGGTAATAAAAAAAAAAAAAAAATACACTGTGCTTACAGTCAGAAGTGTATCAAATATCATCATGTACAGAGTGCACTTGACAATGGTAATAGATGACGGTTACTGGCTTATGTATTTATCATGCTATTCTTTCATAATTACTTTAGCATATATTCCTTCTTAAAGCAGCTTTGCAGATCTCCTGTTTACTGCATCCCAATTGCATCAAGAAGCCATGACAGGGATTGGCTTAAACCTAGATAAGGTTTAATTACTGTTCATATTTGCACAACATAAAGTCACCTGTAACACATTTCTCAGCATATATCCCCATTATTAAGCAATGCATGACTGTACAGGAAACATTTTGCCTGTGTGCAATTACCTCTGCCTAGAATTCAACTGGTATTATCTACGGCTCAACTCAATTATGACCTCATTTTCTTTCTTTCTGAGCTCTCCTGCACTAGCTCCAGAGCCTTCTTCATGTTCTAATCCTCATTTAAAGCCCCTCATCTCATACCCTGTCCACCACAGGATCTCCCAGAGCCTGGTAGCTGGCAGATACTAAATTGTTTACCCTGAAGTGCATGGGAAAGCCCTTAGTCCTTGTAGGCAAGGCTTTTGGGGGATGAAAGTTAAATGGAAGTCACAACCAGGCACACAAAATACAGTTTCAGCTACTTGAGAGGCTGTGGCAGGACTTCCTGAGATCTTGTCATACACACAGATACCTAAACGGAGGTCAGCAGGGCAGGAACCCTAATCTGCCACAACTGGGGTCCTCATTGTTAGAGGAAAAGATATTAGTGACATTGCTCCAACTGCACAGACGAGAAAAGGTGTGAAGACACGGTGAGCAAACAGTCTAGATGCCAGGAAAAGACCTCACCAGAAGCCAACCCCAACACAATGCTAATCTTGGAATTCTGGCTTCCAAAATTTCAGGAAACCACATTTCTGTTGTTTAAGCCACTTAGGGCTGTAGTATTTAGTTACAGCAGTTTGAGCAGGCTAAAAGTAAATATACCCAGTAAATTGTTGATTATATATTAAAATGAGATTTGAAGCATTCAATTTTAATTTTTTTATTCTATTTCACATTGGAAATAGAATATTTTCTGGGAATTCTACAATGAAGGGGGTATACAAAAAGTTAAAAACTCTTTAAAAACCTTTTAGGCTTAAAATATATAGCTGTATGAAAACAAAATCAGAACTACTAATAGTTGGAACTTGACAGAAAGTGACAGGGGTTGCATAGGAAAGCCTATGAGAAAACTTTTGAAGATGAAAACATCAATTTTGATGCTGACATAAGTTTGCCTTACAAGAACATGTCCATGTCAAACTAGAAGGCGCTTTTGTAAATACCTGTGCACTACATCATATGCAAAGTATAACCCTCCAAAGTAGTAAACAAGTCCTGAACTTTAGTTAATGATATGCATGCAGCATATTTAAAAGTACTCTTCATTTGCTTCAAGTGACTTTAAGGCCTCTTTTCAAATTAAAAAGTGGGCTAATGGATCGAGAGGTGGATACCAGATATAAATAGATATAAATAAGAGTTGGAGCAGGTATAGCAAGTCACTGACTAAAGCATTTTGATGATGGTTACACAGAACATTCACAATACAATTCTTTTAACATCTCATAATTATGGGGTAAAATCCTACCTAATATTTATAATTTAAAAAAAAAAAGACATGACTTTCATTTTCTTTCCTCTGACATTCAATGCAGGGCTTTCTGTAGTTAGGATACCTACATACAAAGTGATCTAACAACTCTTGAGAATGTATGTTAATTTTGATTAGTAATTTGTGAAAATTCCGGTCTACCATGTCTTATAATTTTACCAAATTCATTTAAATGTAAATGCCATACTAATGTTTTACATTATTACAGCACCTTCATGTATGTTCTGGTCCTATCTGTGAAGGGGTGGGAAAAAATTAATGACTCCTTACAAAATTAAAATATATGCTAAGGCTGGTTCTGGGTAAACGGGTCTTTTGATTTTTAACTGAGATATTCATTAAATCTTCTAGCCAAGGAACTGGAGAGGTGGCTCAGTGGATAATAGTACCTGTCCTTGCAGAGGACTCAGGTTAAATTCCTAGTACCATATGGCAGCTTGCAATTGTTTGTAACTTTAGTCCTAAGGGATACAATCCCTTCTTTTGGCCTCAGTAGGTACTGCACGGATGTGGTGCACAGACATACATACCCAGAAAACACTGATGCTCCTAAAAATGTTTAAAAAAAATCTTTTGGCCAAATTATTTACCAAATAAATCAATCTGGTGAGATTATCTTCAAGAATATCACTACCTACAAGCTACTCAAAGTATTAAGATTACTACAGATAGAGAAATGATGGCATGCTTAACAAATTTTACTATCTTTACTTTAAATACATTCTTAAAGGTCATGTTTTCTTTAACTTCAAGTCTAATTTAACAGCAGAAATTGATCAACATCCAGCTCGTTATTCTTGAATTCTTGGGTGAGTACTGGACCTTTGATACTTTTAGTACAAAATGACACATATTTTACTTCCGTGTTACACCTCTCCGGATCAAGAAGACAATTGTACAGACCAAGTATTTGACTTAACCCTCCCTCCAAGCTTCCAAATACTCATTGTATCTCACCACAAAAAAAGGTGGGGAGGGGGGCACTATGCCAAATACTTTATCAAGTACATAAGGTCTCTTTCACTTTTCTCTCTCCCACAAAATCTCAACTTAGAAGTGGGAGAGTATTGGTAGAAGCAGGGAACGAAGTTCAAGGAATTGGGGAACTGTTAACAATCCCTGCCCACAGCTTCAGAGCTCGGCTTTACCACTCCAGAATGACCCGGAGGGCCTCAGGCACCTCCCTGCACTGAGCACCTACGCTTCCCAAGGCCACCCCTAGCCCCCATGACCTCCAAAGGTTCTCCAATAAAAAGCTCTGAACAGCCTGCTTTTTCTACAGTTTGTCTATCTACCCTCCCAGACCAAAGCACCGAGTAGGATCTGGGGACAAAAGGCTGGACAGGCTTGCCACGTGAGGAAAACCTCATCACCTGGAACTCGGCGAACTCTTCACAGTTCACACCGCCACTGGGCGCCGCCATATTGGACGAACGCGAGGACCCGCCGCCGACCAATCACCGTGCAGCAGAGGTGTCCGCGGTGCTGCCTGACAGCAAGTACTGCGAGCCCGGCAGCGGAGAGCAGGGCTTGCCTTCCTCTCTGATCCTAGAGCATAGGTTGTTAATGAGGAATGAGACCTGGAAGAAGGGTCGAGAAACAACGGCGCTTGGGGAGGGGAGGGTGGGTAAGCGGTGAGAATGACTAGGTGTTTTTTTTTTTAAACATAGCTAAGCGGAAAGCAGGCTTCCTTCGGACATTCCCGAAGCCAGGACGCCATAGGGCCCTGGTCCCCGAGACCCTCGGCGGGTGTCACTCGCTTGCACTGCCCTAAAACACTAGTCAGCGCTTCATAGTTGGCAGACATCGCCCGTCCTCCTCCGCACTCGTGCCCGGGCAGGCAGGGCGTTTGGCCGCATCCTCGGCTCGTCGCGCACGTCCCGCACGCCCGCTGCGTCACGCCAGCATGCCCCGCCCACCCCACCCGCCCCTCCCCACGCGGGCCCTCGGTGACATTGAGCGCCAGCGCCGCGGCCGCCGTGGGGTGCTGTGCGTCGGCGGAGCAGGCGGCCATGTGGACCCTCCGCGGCCTGCGCTTGGCGGCTGGTGAGACGCGGGTCTGCGGGCGGCAGGAGGGGGCATCACCGGTGGGGGTGTCCTACTTACTGCAACCGTGCGAGGACCGCAGCGCCTTAGCAGACACGGGGGGCTGGCCGAGACCCTGGCACCTGCTCTCATTCACGCAGCTCTCCTCTTAAGTTAGTTTCTTGATGACTCCACCTGGTCCCCATCCTCCTGTGAGCGAATGCTTTCCACTCTGAATTTCTCTTATCCGTTATTCTGGTTGTGCCTTCCTACTTGGCTACTTATCTCTCCCTCTTTAGGCGAGGGACTCAAAAGATCGCACAGAACACCGGTAGATGTGGGTGGTAGTACATACTTGTAAACAATAGTGCGATAAGTGCTTCGGCTTTCTTTGGGGAAAGTGCTATGCTAATGTAAGGTCTGTAGCCTGTTTTCTCAGTAAACATTGGAGCGTTTGAGTGTTTTGGAATCTGGAAAAGTGAACGTATCCCGCCTCGGGGAAATCTAGAGTGCCTTGAATTATCAGGTTGAGAAATCAAGAGAGTTTGCAGCTAAAGATCTTGAGGATCTTTAGAGGGTAGCGTACTCTTTTGATCATCTTAATGAAATATCCTACAGAGTTGTTAATTTTTTAAAGAATAGCCCCATCTTCTGCTATTGTAATGTACATTGTAAATGCTATTTAAGCAACGCATCAACAGAAAAAGTAAATGTAGAATAGTTGTGTAATTATGAAGAATAGCCAGGGAAGAGGTTAGATTTTACCAACTGAAAGACAAGTTTCAACGGGTCAGCATTACCTCCACCCTTAAACACCAACACCCACTCTGCTCTAGGAAAAAAAAAAAAAGTGGGGGAGAAAGAAAAGAAAAGGCCCTCATTCTGTTACTGGCTTTGATTCGTATCAGTTAGGATCTAATCATCTCAAATCTTTTGTGTGCATTGTATTGTAAAGTTTTCAAAAGCAAGCAAAAGAAATCAGCAACCTGTGAGTTATGGGAAAGGCACTTAGTGCTTAAACACTGGCAGTAGTTACTGTTCTAGATTGTAGCACACGTCATGGAAATCTAAAGTGTCTAGAAAGAGTTCTGATGTTTTGGAACTTGGCTATTGGGCCTCTAACCAAGACAGAATTCCTTGCACAATTTAGCAACAATTTATTTTGCTTCTGATGGGGAGGGTATATTTTAATAGCACGCCGAGGATGTGATGGGCAACTACTTCCAGGTGATCTGTGAGTGTCTGGCGTGTTGTGAGCACCTTCCAGTGCTTTACTTTACTTTTACCTGTTCTATTAATAAACGAGCTTTCTGATTTGTTTTATCTGGTTTCTACAGTGCTCTCCCTCGGGCCTCATTCCCTCCTGTCTTTATAAACAAGCATCAGTCAAGGGGCTGAATAACTTAGGCAGCACCACTTGGTGGTCCTTTAGAGGGCAGCCAGTTTGTGTTACCTGCGTTCCTTGCTGCTGTTGCTGCTACTAGGATATGCGCATGTGTAAGTTAACCATCATATGGTCAGTTGGAGCTTGTTTTGTTTTGTGTTGAGGCATTCACTTTGTAGCCTGGCTGCCATGGACCTCACTATGTGGACCGGGTTGGTCTTGAACTCACAGATAGCCTACCCCGTGCAGTTTGGGGCTCCTTAAGGTAAACAGAGGTGAAATCTGCACACATGAGTGCAGATGTGTTTGTGAAGTGAGCATACACTTTCATTCACAAATGGACTTTCCAGAACCAACGGCGGTTTGATAAATAACATTGACCAAGCTAACTCAATTAGAAATGTAATCTAGGCATTGTTTTCTTACCCAGAATATTATTCAAATAAGGTACTGTTCTGGGTGAATAACGTTTTAGATACCCCAGCTCATTTTAAGCAGTAGAGCTGTGTTTAACAGCTTCCTTTGGCACTCCTGGGTGGACTCCCTTTGCAAACAGCCTCAAGGGTTTATGGGCTTTTGTTGCTTCTTGTATGAATGTAATTGTAGATAGATGTAGGTCAAAGTTGTTACAAAGTTGCCATGGGTGAGAGGTCTTGTGAGCCTCTGAAATCAAGTTCTGACTTTTATGATCATGTACTGGTAAGAAAGAGGGACCGTGGCTTGCATCCATGTCCCAGGAGTGCCGGTTCTTTTAAGAAGCACAAATGTAAGACTCAGAGGCTAACTAGTTTCTCACCCAGGCCACTGTAGCTTCTATTAGCATCAAGATTAGCTTTGCCTTGTAGTTACTAAATTCTCAGCTCTTAAAAGAATCTGTTAGTAAGCCGGGCATGGTGGGGTGCGTGCGCCTGTAATCCCAGCACTTGGGAGGCAGAGGCAGGCGGATTTCTGAGTTCGAGGCCAGCCTGGTCTACAGAGTGAGTTCCAGGACAGCCAGGGCTACACAGAGAAACCCTGTCTCGAAAAAACCAAAAAAAAAAAAAAAAAAAAAAAAAAAAAGGATCTGTTAGTACATATTGCTTTGATTGACGGATGGACTCTAGGAAATATCTTGGATTAAACAAATATAAGGTGAGTTTTCACATCTCTTTTCTCCTGAAAGCTGAATAAAATAGATACAACTTTTAAGATAGTGTATCTTTATTTAGATGTGTGTGTGTTGTGTGTGGATGTCTCTGTGCACATTTTGTTCCCTTGTGAAGGTCCAAGAACATAAGGTATCCTGCTTCCTCACCTCCTTTATTCCCTCACTGAGCCTGGAGCTAGGCTGGCCGCGAGATCCTCAGGTCTCCGCCCCTCACAGCGCTGCTCCTTACAGCACTAAGTAGCCACGCCTGGCTTTTTACATACGCGTAGGAGAGGCGAACCCTTATCCACTGATCCATCTCCTCAGCTCCAAGATGTATCTTTCCGTAGGATGATTGGGTCAAAAGAATGAATAGACTTAGCATAATATTCTTCATCCCTTCAAGAAGTTCTGTTGCCCTGTGCTCCGTTGACTTGTTAGCTTTTACAGTGACCTTATTTTCGTTGCTGTCACCAGTGCAGAAAACCATGGCCTTCTCCTGTCTAACCCATATCCCAGAGCACTGAAGCCAAGCAGTATTTTAGAAGTCATCTAGTCCCTTAATGTATGTAAATGAAGGAGCTTATACTACTTTTTGCTTCTTTTTTTTTTTTTAAGATTTATTTATTTTATGTAAATGAGTACACTGTAGCTGTACAGATGTTGTGAGCCATCATGTGGTTGCTGGGAATTGAACTCAGGACCTCTGCTCGCTCCAGCCCCAAGATTTGTTTATTGTTATATGTAAGTATACTGTAGCTGTCTTCAGACACCCCAGAAGAGGGCTTCAGATCTCAATTACGGATGGTTGTGAGCCACCATGTGGTTGCTGGGATTTGAACTGATGACCTTTGGAAGAGCAGGCAGTGCTCTTAACTGCTGCTGAGCCATCTCTCCAGCCCCTACTTTTTGTTTCTTGAGACAGTTCTCATTTATCCCAGCTGCCCTGGAACCCTCAGTCTTCTAAGTACTGGGATGTCAGTGTGCACCACCAGCCCTGGCTGGAGAAGGAAACATAAGGCATAGGAAGGGAACCTGCTTGCTAAGGGCCACCGAGGTTCAAAGCTGGGACATGACCAGTGTCTGGCTCCCACTCTGATTTTATTTCCATTCCGGTTTGCTCCTTCATTGTTCTTTTATTTGATCTTGCTAACCAACCCTCAGTGAGATCACGTCCATTGTAACGGCTCGATTTTGGCTTTGCCTTGCATTGCTGCAGGTGGTGCCAGCAGGTTTCTATTTGAACATACCCCGTGTGTCCCGTACACTGCCCACTTCCATGGGCTTTTCATTGCAGTATATAAACCAACCCATATAATACAGCTAGAGAGCATACGGTATGCATTAGGCTCTAGAGTGCAGAGCAGAATGTGAGTGCTGCTGAGCTGGGGCCTGCTGGCATTGTGCACATCCCCCAACTTCAACTTCACAAGTGGTTTGTCATGGGCAGCTTGAAATCTGCTATGGTCACTGGTAAGCACCATAGGTCAGGGATTGCCTGCCCCTTTCTTCCTCCCAAGAGGCAGTACACTACTGACTTTAGAATTTAGAGGAAGGGAAGAAGGGAAAGGTTAACAAGATAGGATTATCAACTGAAGGCTCCATGGACCGGTAGGGTGACGGTGAGTTGAGCAAAGAAAAGAGGTGGTTGGGAGTCTGGAGAGGTGTGAAGCGGGGGAAAGGCAGCAAGGACCACCTCAGATTACCGTGGAGCAGTAGGAGAAAAAGTGTGAGCTTGTGAAGAGTTTACACCAGATGAATTTTGGCAACAAGAGAAGGCTTCAAAGCTTAAGTCATTTCTTTAAAAACAACAACACTGGAGCATTAAAGAGGCAGCTCTGTGCAGGATGCATTGCTATAACCTGTAAAGATCGTGATGTAATATATGACGTGAATGACTCAGTGGGTAAGAGTGCTTGCTGCTCTTGCAGCGCACTGGAGGACTGGAATGTGGTCCCAGCACCTATGTGAGGCAGCTTTCAATTACCTGTGACTTCAGCTCCCAGGTCTCTAATGCCCTCTTCTGGATTCTGCAGACACTTGCACTCATGCACATGTGTACCTATAATTTAAAAATAATTTTTAAAGATAATACTTATTTTTATTTTGTGTGCATTAATGTTTGCCTGAATGTGTGTCTGCACACATGCATGCAGTGCTCATGGAGGCCAGAAGAGAGTCTGGGATCCCCTAGGACTCGAGTTACAGATGGCTGGGAGCTGCCATGTGGGAGCTGGGAATTGAACCCGGGTCCTCTGAAAAAGCAGCCACTAGGTCATATCTCTAGCCCGTGTGTGTGTGTGTGTGTGTGTGTGTGTGTGTGTGTGTGTGTAAAGATGGAACCTGTAAGTTTTGAGTGTGGAGCACTGCAGACATGTTGTTTATTGTTAGAAATAAGAAAGGTAGAAACCAGGCATGATGGTACATTTCTAAAATCCTAAAACTGGGCAGAAGGTTCATTATAAGCTCAAGGTCAGCTTGAGCAACTAGTAAGACTGGTACACACACACACACACACTTGGGAGCGGGATAGAAAAACAGGAATTCCCTCAAAGACCTGTTCATTGGGCAGGGTAGATGCATTACTGTTTGTAGGTATTAGTGGGTTATAGGTGATGATGAGATCTCTCAGTTAAAAGCTTGTCAACCCAAGAGAAGAAAAATATAGACGCTATTGTAGTGACGTTAATTATTAAAATAGAATGGGGGAAGCCTAGAGAGAGGCAGGAGCTCAGAATCAGCTCAGAACATACCCACACACCAAATTCTCAGCACAAAGATTTATTACCCCGGAGGGACAAGCTTGGGTCGGGGGAGTATTGCACAGGTTAGCCAGCGATGCCAAAAAATGAATTTTGATTGCTCGACCTTGGTGTTTAGTCTCAGGAATGAGTCAGTGGCCAAATAAGGGAAGACCTTGAAGGCTAGCTTTAAGAATGTAATCTAACGGTTTTACAAAGGAGAGGGGGAAGGGGAAAGAGCAAAACAGTTCTGCAGCGTTGGGCCTGCTAGCCAGCCCTTCAAATCCTTCCACAGCGGCACACAGTAAGGGTAAGGGGTCCTAACACAGCTTAAGAATGGGAATTGGGAAAGAGAATCAAAGACATAGGACTGCCAAGATGGCTCAGCCAGTGAAAGCGTTTGCCACCAAGCCTGATGACCTGAGTTTGATCTCCCTCACTCTCCAGGACCCTCCCAGTGGAGGTGAACCAATTCCTGCAAGTTAATCTCTGACTTAATGCCACACCATATGCATGGATGCACATACACAAATAAATGTAAAAATAGTAAAACATGGGTCGTTTAGATTTAAGGAAAAGGAAAATGTGCTGGTTGGGTTTTGTCAAGTTGACATAAACTAGAGTCACCTGGGAAGAGGAAACTTCAGTTGAGAAGTTGCCTCTGTCAGATTGGCCTGTGGTCATAGCTGTAGAGCATTTTCTTGATGGATGATTGGTGTGGGAGTGGTGCCAAGCTTGGGCAGGTGGTCCTGAGTTGTATGGGAAAACAGACATGGGAAGCAAGCCAGTTTTTCATGGTTCCTGCCTCTGTTCCTGCTTGAATTCTTGCCCTGATGCCCCTCAGTGATAGGGTGTGATTGGGGCGTGTGAACCAATATATCCTTTCCTCCCAAGTTGCTTTTGGTTAGTGTTTTAATCACAGCACCCAAAAGCAAAATGGACAGAACAAGATGGAGGGAGGGATTGAGTTCTTGAGGAAGGATAAGATAGAATCAAAGGCCACAAAGATGGGAAGGGTAGGGGGAATGGGCTAGTGATGGCTATGTGAAATGTATCAGTTTGAGTAGACGGACTCTCAACACTTAAAGCATTTCAGTGAAGGTAAGTACAACCTCTTAGTCATTCATTTGACCTATGAAAGGAAGGTTAGTATTTTATTTATAGGACCTTTTGAAATGGTGAATGTTTACTCCAAGATCAGGGACCCTCCATTTTACTGTAGCCCGAGACAGAAGAGCTGGTTGTCTACTGCTTGAACTATATAAGTTGTTTCTGCCTTCCTGAAGGAATTTTAAGTGTAGTTTGTCCTTTAACCCTCCACTGGCAGGGTCTGGTTCTTAGAAGATGACCAGAAATATCACTAAAGATATTTATTTGAGGAGGTTACAGGTTCAGAAGGCTGAGAACACAAGAGTTCAAGACCAGCATGGGCAGTGACTTCCCATTTCAGAAACAGACAGGCAGGGTGGCTGGCTGGCTCTTGCTGACTGAGTGACTGAGTATTAAATTCAGGTAAATCTGTGTTGGATGTTATACAGCTATCAGAGGTATTTCTGTATCCAGAAATAGTATTTATAGCTTTATGCCATAATAAGAATACAGTATCTGATTATGAAAAATAGGTTGTGTGTGCATAAGAAAATCTGGGAAGAAACAGCAGATTCTCCCTGGGAGCTGTGGTGGGTAGCACCTTCACTTCTACACTGTACCTTTATCTTTATGAACCTCTGAATTCTGTGATGGACAAGTGTTACCTTTATAATTTAAATGCGGTTTCTCAGTGCTTTGTTTGTAAGATGGGACAGTGGACCATGAGGATAGAGGCACAGATAGCCGGGCACAGTGTGGCTCAGGAGGCCCTCCGATGGAAGGGGTCACTAGTTCAGAAAGGGATCTGTGCTCTTCTGAGCCTGCT
Source organism: Apodemus agrarius (assembly GCA_964023405.1). Lineage (NCBI taxonomy): Eukaryota > Metazoa > Chordata > Mammalia > Rodentia > Muridae > Apodemus > Apodemus agrarius. The sequence goes on from OZ030018.1 coordinate 64,389,125, forward strand.
GGAAAGGATGAGGAAAACAGATGGGGTGGGGAGCCTGTTTGCTGTTACACAGTAAAGGCCTTGAGTTTCACACAGCCACTGTTGGGTGTGTGCAGGCTGTGGGGTGGGGGGTGGACAACAAGGAGTGACTCCGATCTTGTCGTCGAACCATGAGATCCTAGTAGCTTTTTAAAAACCTTTATTAAAAACTGGCTAGGTTCCAAAGATTTATTTATAAATTTGTATTTTTTTTTTTAATCTCAGAAAAGTTTTCCCATGGAACTAATGTTACAAATGATAGTTAGGAGCTCAACCAGCCTACAAAGCCCAGTGTCGGTCTGTCCTCCAGTTCCCTCTGTCCTGCTTCTCAGAACCTGATTCTTCCCCAAACTCACAGCTCCTGTTGCTGCAGTGTAAACATGCTTCCAGAAGGAGGGTTCCATGCCCGTGTCTTCCCCTCCAGCTCCTCTCTCTCGCCCCGCTTTTCCCTCGGGCCTGCCCTGCTTTCTGCCCTGAAGATTGTACCTAAAACACTCCTCTCTCTACTCCAAACTGCTCTGCATGTTTGGCAAACTTTGGGGGTGGGGGTTGTGGCAGATGAAAAGATTCTCAGCCTGGGGGAGCACGGCAGGCACAGTAGCCGGAGCCAGAGTGACTTGGTCTAGTCTTGTCGGTTGGCTTTGGAAAGCCTGTAGAGAAAGAAGCTCTGGTGTCGTTGCCATGAGCTGCCGAGCTGTTCCCCATGTCAGTACCACATAGAGAAGCAGTGCAGACCGGTGTCTGCAGCCAGGAAGGATCCGTCCCTTGTCGGAACAGCTGCAGATGTGAATTTCCAGGCCATTGGCTCTGACTCTGAAAAGGCTCAGTACAAGGCAATAGATCTGGTTTGTTTGTTTTGTTGTAATGAGTGCTCAGGGCAGTGCAGATTTGCTTCTAATACGGAAACCAAGTCAGCAGCTCTGTTTTAAGCAAGCTTTGTGGACCAGAATGCCAATCTGTAAAATGTGTAATTGTGGCAACTTACTCATTCTCTGAGGTCTACTGAGCACTTACAAAATTTAACATACAATTTCAATAAATTTCAAAAAAATACATAATATTGATAAACTGGTATGTAGGGACTTGGCCATCCATGGAATACTGTATATATCCTTTTTTCCTTTTGAGATTTAAGTCTGGCTCTGATGTAATTGTGGCAACTTACTCATTCTCTGAGGTCTACTGAGCACTTACAAAATTTAACATACAATTTCAGTAAATTTCAAAAAAATATATAATATTGATAAACTGGTACGTAGGGACTTGGCCATCCATGGAATACTGTATATATCCTTTTTTCCTTTTGAGATTTAAGTCTGGCTCTGATTCACACACACACACACACACACACACACACACACACACCCTCAGATTTGCCCTTTCCTGTCATAACTGTAAAAGCATCAGTAATACCCTCATTTACTTTTAAAGGGATTAAACAGGCATTAGAGGGCTAACATGAGAACCACCTAGTTATTCGCATAAATTTTTAGCCAGGACATGGGAGAACATTGTTGCCTCAGAAGGAATTTCTTCCAGCCAAGGTCATGGCAGTTCCTGCCCTGGAACATGAGAAAAAAGAGAATGAGGTGAATGGGCAGTAGTGTCAAGGCTGCAAAGTGGGCTTTGGTCATCGTTGTGGGACACTCAGAGGAAAGCTGGGTGCTGTGGAAGAGGGGTGTGCACAGGTCCCCCACCCCCACCCCAAGGGCTGAGAGACGAGCTGTAGGACCGTGCCCACGGCTTGTCAGTAAGTACTGACTGTTAGGGGCTGTGTGCTCTGCAGACACTGCACTGGGATTCCGGCCTCTGGAGTAATGCATTGAGCATTAACCATAAAAAGAAGCTAGCAGTAAGACCCAGCTGCTGCTTGATGGATTAGCTTTGTGAAAGCATTTTGTACCCAGCTAGATACAAAGGCATTACGCTTTACTGTTGCACCCTGGTGTCTTAGTTTGACCAACCAGCGAAGCTAAGGAGATGATTCAGGAGTTAAGAGCACTTGGGCTTACTGAAGACTCAGTTCCTAGTACCAACATGGTGGCTCGAAACCTCTATAACTCCAGTTCCAGAAGATTCGATGTCCTCTTCTGACCCCCAAGAACATCGGGTACATGCATGGTTTGCATGCATACATGCAGGCAAAATACTCAGACATATAAAATTTAAATGCGCGTGTAAAATAAAAAAACACTGACAACAACTTGGGGAGGAAATTTGGCTTGCATGCCTCCATCACAGTCACCGAGGGAAATGCAGGATAGGAACTGAAGACTGTGGAGCACTGCTCACTGGCCTGCTTCTTTTTCCAACCTAGGACCACCTAACTGGATGGAGATGTTACTGCCATGGAGAGCTGGATCCTCCCACACCCATCATTAATCAGGAAACTGCCCACAGCCTTGCCTTCAGGCAATCTGAAGAATACATTTTCTCAAATTAGGGTTCCCTTATCCCAGATGACCCTTGCCTGTCTCATTCACAAAGCCTGGGATCGGCAGGACCAGCAAATGGTGGTGTTGAAGGGGAACTATGTCACATGAGAACTGCACATTAGAACAGCTCAGGAATCTTACATCATTGCTGGCAGAGTTCCGAAGGTTTGCAGCTGGCTATGAGAGTCTGCATCTCTATGAAGCCCCTAGCTGAGGCTGAGCAGCACCACCCAGACTTAACAGTAGAGTATTGGTTTCCAGGTGTCTGTCACACAGTCCATCCTGAGCAGCTGTTGCAGTGGATGTGTGCATCTGTCTGCATCTCAGAAGTAAATGTTCATATGAATATGTAAATCGCATCCAGAGTGCAGATTGACATTGTAATAGGTATTGGTGGGACCTGGCTACCCTTCTAACAAGCTCCTTGAAGATGCCAGCCACACTTCAGAGCATCAAGAACTTAGACCAGCGGTTTTCAACCTGGGGGGTCTCGTCCCCATAGGTTGCATATCAGATATTTTCATTATGATTCATAACTAGCAAAATTACAGTTATGAAGTAGCAATGAAATAATTTTGTGGTTGGGGGTCAACACAGCATGAGGAACTAAATTGAAGGGTCACAGTGTTGCAAAGGTTGAGAACCACTGGCTTAGACTAACAAAACAGGTTCCATCATAGAATTTTCTCCTTGCCACAGGACACTATAGTCATATGGGCACATCTTGAGTCTACCTGGAACAGAATACGGTTCCTATGCTCAGCCTTTTCTTTGCCTCTTCCATGCCAGATGTACATTGGCATGTGAGTGATATAACTTCCAGTTCTCTGTGATTGCTTTCATACATATCTGTTAACAATATATAAGTCTAAGGTAAAGACACTTCGATGTGATGAAGACACAAGTGCCTATGGTGTGAGAGAGAGAGAGAGAGAGTGTGTGTGTGTGTGTGTGTGTGTGTGTGTGTATTGGAGGTTTTTTGTTGTTTTTCAAGACAAGATTTCCCTATGTAGCCCTGGCTATTCTAGAATTTGCTTTGTAGACCAGGCTAGCCTTGAATTCAGAGATCTACCTGCCTCTGCCTCCCGAGTGCTGGGAATCAAGGTACATGCCACAACTGCCTGAATCCTAAAGAATATTTTCACTTTGGAATAATTTTACAGAAAACTCATATAGATGGTGCACAATTCTGTTTGCCTCTCATCCAGTCACTTTCCATAACCATGGTACATCATCAAAACCAAGGAAATTAACATCAGTGTATTATCATCACTGTATACATTGACATACAGTGTACAACATCAGGAAATTCACCTCAGTGTATTATACCAACCCAAGTGCAGCTGTCCTCGTCACCAGTGACTCTCATTTTCTGGTCCAGGACCTGATCAGTCTGAGATCCTACAAGGCCTTTAGTTGTCCTGCAACCGTAGTTTCATCGGCTTGAGGAAGTATCTTCACATTCTTTGGATTTCATGGCCTTGACAGTATTAGCCAAGTGTTCTATTAAATGTCTCTCAGTTTGACCTTATATTTTCTTTCTTTCTTCTTTATAATTTATTTTTATTGCATGTGCCTCGGTTGGTGCTTTGCTTGCATGTATGTCAGTGTGAGGATCTCGGATCCCCTGGAACTGGAGTTATATTTGAGCTGCCATGTAAGTGCTGGGGATTAAAGCCAGGTCCTCTGGAAGAGTAACCAGTGCTCTTAACCGCTGAGCTGTCTCTCCGGCCCTGAGCTCCATACTTCTAGATGATCAGTCAAGACTATAGGTTTTGGCTAAAGAATATCTGATGCAGAGATAAAGTGTCTTTCTCTTGACCCCATATTAAATACATGGGGGACCCATGGGACTTCGCACTGATGAATTTTAAACCCTGGCTAGTCAGTTTCTCTCTGGAGGTTGCTCTTCTTTTCCTTTCTATAATCTGTTCGAGAACAAATCGCTAAATTGAATCAGTGAAGCAGAGATCTACTTTTGAATTTTCTGGAAGGAAAATGTATCCCGTTCCCCATTTGTTCCTTACATTAGCATGGGCTGATTAGTTAGAGCCAATTGCCATATGTATTTTATGTCTCTGTCCTGTGTGTTCTCTTAGGTCAGTTCTTGTGTCTCTTTACATGTTCCTTTCCATTTGTTTGTTTGTTTAATTGGTTTGTTTTTTGTTTTGTTTTCTTCGTTTTCAAGACAGGGTCTCAACTTGTGACTCTGGCTGGCCTGAACTCACCATGTAGATCAGGCTGACCTTGAACTCACAGAGATCTATCTGTCTCTGCCTTGGAGTGCTCAGACTAAAGGTGTGTACCACGTATATGGCTTCATTTGTTTGGTTGTTTTTTGTTGTTTTTGTGGGTTTTTTTTTTTTTTTTACCAATTCCTACTTTTTGGAATAAAAGATATCCCAGGTCTTTCTTGTGTTCCTTGTGCCTTGTGTATCCGAGAGGTCCTGGTCGATATTTAAATTTTTGCTCTTTGTAATGCAGTTTTAGTAGTTTTGACAAGTTCTGTGGCTTTTTGTTGTTGTTGTTGTTGTTTGTTTGTTTGTTTTTGTTTTTTTCGAGACAGGGTTTCTCTGTGGAGTCCTGGAACTCACTCTGTAGACCAGGCTGGCCTCGAACTCAGAAATCCTCTGCCTCCCAAGTGCTGGGATTAAAGGCGTGCACCACCACCGCCCTGCTCTGTGGCTTTTTAAAGTAAACACTGCCAGACTTCATGGCCAGCGACAGATCTTGACCTGAGTAGAGGAAGCCTGTCAGATAGCCTACAGATCCCTTCATGGACGCTGACTGAACTCTCATCTGTCTTCACTGATCACTGAGATTAGTCACGTCCCAGGCTGCTCTGTGGTGAGTTATCTCTAAGAAGATCTTTAAGGAGCCTGAGATTCAAAAACAAAACAAAATTCTATCCATGTGTCTGTCATCCTGGACTGAAGCAGATTTTAATGGAAAAAGACTACCAGAAAAGACGTCAGTACCTCGGCCAGCCTCATCTCCCACCCCACCCCCACCCACCAGTTAGCAGCAATACTTGTGTGGCAGAGGTTTTCAAATTGTGAGTCCCTACACAGGCTGTCTTAGCTCTCTAGGACATTTTAGAACCATCCATCCTCAGAACCACCCACCCATACCTACTGTGAGAAACGGGCAGAGGGGTCAGCAGTCTCTGACTCTGATAGACAGTTTGAAAACCTCTACTCTTAAACGTAGCCAGCAGCTTGGCCAGTTTGGTCAGTCAGAGCCTTACAGGCAGCCATGAACCCTCATTTGGACTTCCTGTTAGGGCTCTGGGGACCAAGCACTGACTGGTCAGCCAGGGACAGACAAGGCTTCAAGTGCACCCACAGGGCTAAAGAGCTGTTTTTCTTTTGTTTTCTGCGTTTGTAATTTTGATCCACCAGAGAATGGAAAATTTCTGTCTTGGATATCTGGGGCAATGTGTTTTATCTCTTAGGGACCAAACAGGAAAGTTAATGAAACGTGGCTTGTCTGTGTTCTCATTTCATGATAAAATCAACATCACAAGCTCAACACGTAGTTTGTGATTATTTACAGTAATAACATTTGAAAATTATTTGTATGTTCATCTGTTATATTTCTAAGGTATATAAATATCATATGCGTATATGTTTTAATGAGCATTTATCCTTTAGAGAGGTAGAAGATTTCTTATCGTACTGTATGGAGTGACAGGTTGGGCAGTGTTTCTGATAGCGGTAAATATATCTTCAAATCCTCAGCCCCATTTTTGTCCTGGGTACATCTCTGGCCTCATATTCTTTACCCTCCCCCCCATCATGTACACCCTTCTACTTTCAGTGGCCTCTTTGTGGTCCCTAAACCTACAAGTGACAGTCTCAAAGAGACACTCATAACTGACTCTGAAATATCACACATACTCATTTCAAATACACATATACGTCATATCTCAATGACCCCTTCATTTATATTTTTTCTCTTTAGCAGTGAGCTTCTGATGTATGTGTGTGTTCACACTAGAATGTAAGTCATAATAGCATAGATTTTTATCTGCTCCTTATATTGCAAAAGTGTCCTGTACATATACATAGTAGATACTCAGTTACTATCTGCTGGTGAATAAAGATCTCCACATTTATGCAGATTTATGTGGCTGATGGCCACGAACACTCTGTAGGATAGTAATTTTGCTTTTATTATCACTGCTGAAACGGAACAGGTGTCAGTTTATCGTCTGTTCTCTTTGGAAAGGGGTCGCCAAGGAAATAATTCCTGCCTTTGTGCCATTTTCCATTTAGAGACTAGAGTCTGTCTACCGAGCTCCGGTTAACCTTGCTCCTGTCCAGCTTCTCAGGGGGTAGGAATGGGACAGCATTATGTGGGGTGTGTCCTTGTGGGTCACTTTACACCAGTGGCTCCCTGGTTTAGAGATGGATGCTGTCTGTACTGGTGGAGCAGCAGTGACTGTCGGAAGTGAAGCTGGGTCAGGCACCTAACCGTGGTCGAAATGCTAGATTTAATGTTATATCTGTTTCGCCCCATGTGTGGGGTGGGGTGCTAGAGTCTCGAAGTGTGGTCTAGCCAGCCCGTTAGAGATGCTCCTCCCATTTGGGTATGATGGTTAGTTCTGCCATGCAACAGTGGAGGGGTTGCTATAAGCTCAAAGCCAGCCTGGGATGCATCAGGAGGCTCTGGATGAAAGGGTGGGGAAGAGTTAAGAAGAGGAGAGACACTAGAGGGCAGTGGCTGTGTGGTGTGTTTCAAACAACCTGCAGATGACTCCTACACAAAGGTCTGAGGGGATGTGTCTGTCCTGTGAAGAACTACTGAGGAGTCTTCTCACACCCTCACAACCTGGTAACCACCTTTGTCAGGACTTCTGGCCCCTTTGGGTAGCGCCGAAGATTGCTTTAAAGATTATTTTTGAGTGATGTTGGAACATGAACCAAACGGTAGAGCCTGCCGTGAGTCACATCTGTCTGCCAGATGCTGCTACTTGTCTTTCCAATCTGCCCTCAAGTCAGACCAGCCCTGGTGCTGTGAACTGTATTCCCACATTCAGGATGAGCGAGCCAGCCAGAGCAGTAGCACTTCATCTCCCTTGACATGTGACACCTGCTGCCCTTAGGTGACATCCCTGTGGTCACTAGTGCTGAGGTGGTCATGGTGCTGCTGTGACCACAGACCTAGAAGAGGAAATGAGCAGGGTCATTAGGAGCAGTCACTGCAGGTGGCTTTGCACTGAGGGCCAGATTCTCTTGTGTCAGTCAGTAAGGTCATCGTTATTGTGTAAATGAAAGCTGCCAGGGTTTTGTAAGGCCTCCATGATCTGAGGAACATTGATTGAAGAAAAGTGAGGGAACGGTGGTAAGAACCCTGAGACTCTAACTCGGTTTGCTTCATTCTCCTGTCAGCCTCACAGCAACAAGGAACGCGGCAGCCTCAATCCTAGTCATAGCAGGAGCTGAAAGGCAGAGGGATTAGCAGCTCCCCACCCAGACCCCAGAGATTTCTTATTGTGTAGCAGTTCACAGGAACTTTCCAGTCACAAAGCTCGTGTTTCACCTGATTCTAAGCTATGCAAACAGCTTTGTCTCTGGGACATTTATGGAAAACAGTGGTGCCTGTTGCTTGTTTAGTGTGGAGCAGAGGTGGTTTAGAGCTGACTAAACGCAAGCATCTAGAAGGAAACGCTGAGGAGGGTGCTCATTCTGACCTGACAAGCTCCAGTGTGCTGCTGGGACGGAGTGCCTCAGGAAAGGCCGAGGGAGGGAGGGAGGGAGGGCAGGCTCCGAACCCGCCCTCACACTTGCCCCACTGGGGCTGCCTGTCTGCAGCTGAGATGGGCTTCATCTCAGGCTGGCAGCAAAGGCTCCCAGACTTATTAGTAGGAAACTTAATCTAATTGTCAGGTGACCACTAAACTAAGCAGAAATTTCTGTGGTCAACCAAATACATAAAGAATACAAGATAATACTAAAAGTAATTATATGCCCAAAATTACATAAAGTAGATGAAAAGGACACACCTAGAAAAAACAAAAATTACTGAAACTGAGCCAAAATAATATTTTATAACTCTGACCCAAACACTTAAGGAGAATTAGAAGTAGACCTTTACAACTCTCAAGGAAGAGGAAAGGGCTGGAGATGTAACTCAATGTATTATAGGTGTGATGGCATACACATATTAACCCAGCACTTGGAGGCTGAGGCAGAAGGGTTAAGAGCTTGAAGGCAGCCTGAGCTGCATAGTGAGATTCCCATTTCAAAACACTTCCTGATTCCTTTAATGGGGGTATATTTATTGACTGGTACAATCCAGCAGAAATATCAGAAGAAAACTACAGCCTCCCATCCCTTATGAAGACAAATTCAGGAATCCATAGAGACTGGGGTTCCGTATGAGTAAGGGGCAGAGGAAACAGAGTGGCTTTGGTTAAAGCCACCCCTCCTTCTCTTCCTCACTGCTCCAGTCGCAGGCTGAGACTCGCAGGCAGGTGATCTATCCTCTAGCAAATGCACATGTGCCCATAGAGCTGTGAGCTCCTGTATGAAAGGTATGTCCTTGGCCTTCTGTTCCCAGAGTGCCAGGCCCAGCCAGATCCATCACTTGCACCTTCCTGCTTGCTTTCCTGCTCAGTGGTACCTCCTAGAGTTTCCCTCTTTGCTTTGTCCCTGGACCTGGGCTCTTCTACAGTCCCCACTCTGGGAACCTGCTGTCTCATGCCATAACCTCATTCTGTGACTCCCTGTTTTCCCACTCCCATTAGAAACTTCTGTATGTCTCTGCTTTTAATTATCTTTAATCATTATGGTTAAATTATTCATATAGATAGTGAAATTTTCTGACTAAAATATATTTCTTAAAAGTATTCTTGCCGGGCGTGGTGGCGCACACCTGTAATCCCAGCACTTGGGAGGCAGAGGCAGGTAGATTTCTGAGTTCGAGGCCAGCCTGGTCTACAGAGTGAGTTCCAGGACAGCCAGGGCTACACAGAGAAACCCTGTCTCGAAAAACCAAAAAAAAAAAAAAAAAAAAAAGTATTCTTTAACAAAGGATCTGTTTCTTTGCTGGCTAGTTTTTTGTTAATACATAAGCTAGAGTAATCTGGAAGGAGGACCCTCAACTGAGAAATGCCTCCATAAGATTAGACTGTAGGCCTTTTTTAATTAGTGACTGATGGGGGAGGGCCCAGTCTCCACTGTGGGCTGTTGGTCCTGGGTTCTATAAGAAAGCAGGCTGAGCAAGCCATGGAAAGCAAGCCAGTAAGCAGCACCCTCCAAGGCCTCTACATCAGCTCCTGCCTCTAGAATCCTGCTCTTTGTGTCCCTGTCCTGACTTCCTTCAGTGGTGGCCTCCAATGTGGAAGTATAAGACAAATAAACCCTTTCCTCCTCAACTTGCTTCATTAGGTTGTGCTGTCTCATCACGCGATAGTAATCCTAAGACACTGTCTTTGGCTTTGTTAACTAAAAAGGCTTTGGAATACTGACAAACCATAAATGTCCCTACGGAGTCTCTAATACCATCCCCCAGATCCTTTTGGAGGAATGTGTAATTTCAAGTTAGGGATGGAAACATTCAAAGTGGGTCTGGAACATGTTGTCATAGAGGAAGGAAACTGTCAGCAGCCACTTACCTCATGTGGAAGGAACTCGGAAGCCACCTCAAAGGTCCCTCCAAACCGAAGATGGGGACATTTGAGGACTGCCAGATAATGGAAGTGTTGAGCATTATGGTACAGGCGCTCCTTACACTGCTTTTAAATAGAAGATGCACCTGCAGAGGTTGTAAGAACGTGTGTGTGTGTGTGTGTGTGTGTGTGTGTGTGTGTGTGTGTTCTCTTGTATACATGTGTTTATTTGTGTAAATATTTATCCAACAATCCTATTGACCCTATACCCAAGAGCCTGCAATTTGTGATGAAATCAGTAGGAAGCCATTTCCTCCATGAACACACAAAGGAACTTTAAGGGGTAACCTGGAGTAACCTGATCAAATTACAGGTCTTGGGGTGGGGAAGGAACCGGCTTAGTACTTTTTGACAAAATCTCAAAATAGCCTTCAAGTCATTATGTAGCAGAGAATGACCTGGGACTCCAGGCTTCTGGGCCTCTGCTTCCCAAGTGCTGGGATTCCAGATAAGTGCCACCATGCCGCGTGGCACCCAGGTCTCCGTGTAGTGCAGTAAGAAGTATACACAACCTTTCTAAAAACTCCAGCTTGACTCTTTTTTTTTTGTTTGTTTGTTTTGGTTTTTTTTGTTTTTTGTTTTTGGTTTTGGTTTTGGTTTTTTTGAGACAGGGTTTCTCTGTGTGGTCCTGGCTGTCCTGGAACTCTGTAGACCAGGCTGGCCTCGAACTCAGAAATCCGCCTGCCTCTGCCTCCCAAGTGCTGGGATTACAGGCGTGCGCCACCACGCCCGGCTTCCAGCTTGACTCTTAGCAGACCTCAATTGCCTGTCTTTAAGAGACAGGAGTAATACTGCCAGGCTGCCTTCATGACTAGACACGTGTGGAATGTATCTGCATAGAATTTACTGACAAAGTGTCATGCTATAAATTTCTAGTCTCTTAATCGGCAGAGTTATTGTATGTTAAAGCATAGCATCTTAGATACAGTCGTCTCCTACATGCGTGTGGCTTGTATGCTTTACATACATCCTATTTTCTAAACAAACGAACGTATTTTCTAAGAGAGCTGAATTTTTGTGTTTTCTTTGCTTGTTTCTTCGAGATAGAGATGCCCAGGCTCACCTTGAGCTCACTCTGTGACCTCAGCTCGCCTTGCATTTGAAGTCCTCAGGCTTCAGCCTGCCAAGGACTGTGTCACCACACCCAACTTTTATAAGTTAATTTGCATTTTGTGTATATAAATGAAAACTTGCAGACTTGTCCTTCTGGGGAGTGGGGTGGTGTAAACAGGGTCTTGCTATATAGCTGGCCTGAAACTCCATGTAGCCCAGGCTAGCCTCAGACTTCTGATGATCCTCCTATCCCTCCCAGCTGCTGGGATTACAGGCCTGCACCACCACACTCAGCCACGTGCAGAAATTTCTCATCTTCAAAAAGCATCAGACTTTCTCTCTAAAATATGTATCTTTCTTTTAGGACATTGTTTTAGGTTACATGAAAGAAATGCTTCCTCATCTCTAAGGTTTACCAGAAACACTGACTTGAAGAGGATCAGTGGATTCTGCACCAAGCCACAGGAAAGTCCCAAAGCTCCAAACCGTAAGTTTTTTATTGCTTTATCCATTAAAGGGGAGCCCCTGTCCCTACCCCTTAGAATTATTTGCAATCAAAAGAACCCTTGGTTGTGTTCACAGTGCACACTGTGCATGTGTGTGTGTGCGCGTGCGTGCGTGCGTGCGTGCGTGCGTGCGTGCATATGTGTGTGTGTGTGTGTGTGTGTGTGTGTGTGTGTGTAGGCTGCAGGTAAACATCAGGTGCCTTAGGCATGGCATCCTCGGTGGCTCACCCTCCGCCGAAGCTTACCTTTCCTCCTTATGGTAGGGTTAGGGTCAGGGAAGGTTATGGGACCTTCTCGGGACATTCATACATTCAGACTTGAACAAATCTAAGATGGCGTTTGTGCCCCTTCCCTCCGTAACTGGTTATCTCCATGAGGTTTTGGCTAACCGTACCGTTGGTCTGAGGTTCTTTCAGAATCCATCCCTGTCTTAACTCTGGTTCAGAGCCTGTCCCCACTTTTCCACCAGAGCTCCCTCCTGCTCTCCACTCTCCGCTCTGTTCTCTTCCACCCAGTGTGAAGACTGAGATGAGCAATGCCTTCCCCACCTCCCAGGCCCAGCTTAATATGCCTTGACTAGCTCAAAGTCGAGGCAGTTCTTATCCATCCTGCTGCTAGCAAGTACTCCCCTCTGGCACTTCTGAGTTAACATCTTTCAAAGACTTGTTTTTTCAGACTTATTTTTATTTATATGAGTACACTGTAGCTGTCTTTAGACACACACCAGAAGAGGGCATCAGATCCCAGTACAGATGGTTGTGAGCCACCATGTGGTTGCTGGGATTTGAACTCAGGACCTCTGGAAGAGCAGTCAGTGCTCTTAACCGCTGAGCCATCTCTCCAGCCCTAAAATCAGTATTTCATCTCTGCTACTCAAACACAATTGAGGAAGTGGCCCGAGTGATGCTCGCACGGGCCTTTAGAGCTGCTCTTTCTTCTTCCTTGTCATGGCGATCTCTCCTCTCCTCTTTTCCAGTTCCTAGCCCGTGCAAATCCAAAGGTCTCGCTTCAGTCTACCTGCCCAGCCATTGGCCGTTGGCTCTTTATTGATCAATCAAAAACTAATTGGGGACAAGGACCTCCACTGTTTCACAGTTGGGACACACAGATTCTCAGTTTTGGGGGCTGGATTAATTCAAAGAATTAGAACCAATCCCCAATACCTAGGAGACAGCGTCGAGCAGATCTCTTCCTTAGCTTGGGGTTGAAGGTCTTTTAATGCAGTCTAAACAGATACGCCTTTTTCTGTTGTCCTGGAGACAGGCAAGCCTTGCTGGTCTCAGCTCACCCTCTCCAGCCCATCTTCCCACTGTATAGTGACTGGGGCTCCTTACCTTGTGCCTGAATCTTCACGGTGTTGTGGAATGTCCCTTGGGAATCAAGGCATTCTGTGCTATCTTGCTCACATAGCATGAAACGCTGGATAGGCCTGAAGTCTCCTGGGGTTGGTGTTAAATGAATAACTGAAAGATATAAACAGCATTTTTTTTTCATTGCTTGATTTGACCATTAAAGTCTCAAGCCAGATTCCTGCCTGTTTTTCCCCAGAGTCTTACAGACACAGGGTGCCACTGCACAAGCCCACAGACTTCGAGAAGAAGATCCTGCTGTGGTCAGGCCGCTTCAAGAAAGAAGAAGAGATCCCGGAAACAATCTCGTGAGTGCCGAACTGAGGCTGTATGCAGCCTACGCTTCTCACTGGTCTGTAAGGGGAAAGTGGAGTACATTTGAGTTCTGTGTGAAGCCTGCTGACCAAATGTGCGAGCATTCCTCACTCTCTACATGTCCCCTCGCTGGAGTACCCAGAACAGTGTTGGGAAACTGTTTATGTGTCTCCTAGCGACTGAAGGATCTGTTGGGTGCTGAAGTCAGCTGATGCATAGTAACACCTCCTAGCTCCAACAGTGCAAAATGGTAATCTGCACTATCTTAGTTTGTTTTCAAGCTTAGCATAATGATCATAACTACATCCTACAAAATCCACACAAGTATCAGCCTTGGGATTAATACTGTTTTGATGCAGCTGCTTTGGTTGCATCTCAAACAGCTTCCAAATGCCCACACGTGTTGGCTCTCTTAGGAAGTCATAGAAACATTAGGAGACGAGGCCTAGGCAGGCAGTAGTAACCTTTAGTCCTGGCACTTAGGAGGCAGAGGCAGGTGAATTTCTGAGTTCAGGGCTAGCCTGGTTGGTCTTTAGAGTGAGTTCTAGGACAGCCAGGACCACATAGAAAAACCCTATCTCAAAACCAAAAGGAGAGAGAATGGGGGTTGGGAGGCTCATGGGAGATCTTTAGGGATCTTAATCTCTTCAGCTTTTTTGCTTCCTTCAAGGTAAGTGCTGCCCAGCGCCCAGGGCCTCACACTCCAGCAGGGTATTCTACCCTCACACAGATCCAAAGCTGTGGGTGCATTAATCTTATACTGAAACCTCAAAAACCCAAGTAAATTGAACCTTGCCCTCATCTTAAGCTGGTCACCTTGGGTGTCCTTCCTGGTAACCAGGGAGAGGTTCCCCCACCTGCCTCCTTCCCCCTTGGCTGCAATTCAGACTTTTTCAGAATTCTAAGTGATCTCTGCCGGTTCTCCCAAGCCAGGGTTCTGCAGACTTAGTTAGTACTGTTGACACTTTGAAATGGAATATTTTGGGCTTTATGATCAGCCATGTGGCTGAATGATGTTTAACCACATCCCTGGCATCTACCTCTTTTTTTTTTTGTTTGTTTGTTTGTTTGTTTTTTGTTTTTCGAGGCAGGGTTTCTCTGTGTAGTCCTGGCTGTCCTGGAACTCACTCTGTAGACCAGGCTGGCCTCGAACTCAGAAATCCGCCTGCCTCTGCCTCCCAAGTGCTGGGATTAAAGGCGTGCGCCACCACGGCCCGGCGGCATCTACCTCTTAATACAGCAGTACTCTCTTCAAGAGTGTCTCCAGGTCACACGTCCCCTAGGGGCAAACCTGTCTGTCTCAGGTGGAAGCATTGTTCAGCCTGTGCTAAAGACCCTGACTGGCCAGCATGTTGGCCAGGAGTGAAACTCTCCACTGTTCGCCTCCTCAAAGTAAGGAACTTGACTAAGTTCCCTTTCAACAAGAAACTATTCCTGGGCCTTCTGGCTCTGGTCTCAAGTCACAGTTGAAAAAGACCTGGGTTGGAGCAGGAGACTGAAGATAGACAGGTTGTGTCTGCTTCGAGTTCAGAGCGCCCTGCTGCTCCTGCTGGGTGAGTTGGAGCTTTAGAGAGCACATCAGCATCACTGGAATTATTCCAGCAGCAAAGCCTTAGTCCTCCTTACCCAGTTCTTGCTGGTGCCTGGTTTCTTGATAATATCTTAGCAAAAACAAGATGATGTACTTCAGGGGATGGGACGTCGGGAGGGGCGCTGCTCAGCGTTTGTCCAGCATACCTGGCCTCCCTTGTCCGGTTCAGAGATCTTCTCAGACCTGATACTATCTTGCCTTTCATTATTATCATTATCTGAGGATTCCTTACATATATAATATGTGATTTGATTTAATTCAACCACCAATTCCTCCAGTGCCTACCACATTTTCCTTGCAACTTCATGTGATCTTTCTTTTTTTAACGAAACTTGTTCCTTTTGAGATGGGTGGCAACTGTCATGGCCATATTTAAATCTTTCTTTCTTTTTTTTTTTTTTTTTTCTTTTTCAAAACAGGGTTTCTCTGTGTAGCCATGGAACTCACTTTGTAGACCAGGCTGGCCTCGAACTCAGAAATCCACCTGCCTCTGCCTCCCAAGTGCTGGCTAAATCTATTTATAAATGGTCTCCTAAGTGTACGCTGTGCCACTGTTCGGGAGGATCGTGAGATCTAGTTAACCGATCACATAAAATGTTATTGTATTCTGTTAAAAAAAAAAGTTGCTCCTATAAAACACTATGACCAACCCCACTTCCAGAGGGTTGGGGCCCAGCAGGCTGCAGACATGAGACTGGAGCTGTGGGCTGAGAGCTCACATGTCAAACTGTAAGCAGGAATAGGGAGGGTGAACTAGGAAAGGCACGGGGCTTTGGAAACCTCAAAGCCTGTCCCCAGCCTCATACTTCTTCCAACAAGACTACCCCCTTAATCCTCCCCAACAAGACTACCCCCTTAATCCTCCCCAACAAAGACTACCCCCTTAATCCTCCCCAACAAGACTACCCCCTTAATCCTCCCCAACAAGACTACCCCCTTAATCCTCCCCAAACAGTGCCACCTAATGGAGACAAAGTCCTGATTAAAGGACAGAAAGAATGCTAGTTCTGTGTCTGCCCAGGGGTAGACTTGACAAGGTTCTAGTCTGGGGCCAGGGCTCCAGGACTTAAGGTTTTGGTTTCTGGGGACCTGCCTTTCCCCTGTAGAAACTGGAGTTGTCAGTCCCACAGCCGCTATATGCTTTATCTGGGACACACGAGATAGCCTGGGTTCCTTTCGTGCAGCATTGCTTGATTAGCTTCTTGCTGACCTCGTCCCATTGTGTGATAGCTTTTACTGACTCTGTCCTACCCACCCCCCCCACCCTCACCCCCACCCCACCCACGTGCCACCCTCCTCACACACTCTCTAAGATTCTGTACTTCTTAATAAACTTGCTTGGCATAAGCCATGAGCTTATACAAGGCCTCCTGGTCCTGACTTTCCATCTTCCTTATTTCCTTATCCTCAACCCTCCCCCTTGGGAACCTATCACGGGAGAACAGCCTGCTGATCCAGGTCAGCCAAGTATTAATTAGCTCTAGACTCTGGGAAGACATTCTCATTCAAACCATCACACCTGTTAAATATGTTTTTGTTTCTTGTTTGTTTTTGTGGCTCGTGGGATCTCCAGTGATTTTAGTTAAGCAGCTAAGTATTTGCTGTCTTTAGAATTTGTGCCTGGTTCCTTCCATCCTGCAGACCCAGCGTCAGTACCTGATGAGCTCCCCACAATTCTGCCTCGCAGGTGCCAGCTCTTACATCACATTGTGTGTGTTCAGCGTCCTTCTCCCACCTGGGCCTCCCCCAAGACAGTATTGAAAGCCATTACTCTTGCTGATGCGCAACATTATATGTGCTGGCTATCAGGGAAGGACAGAAAAAGCATTCCAGTCCCATTATTTATGAGGAATGTCACACCTGCTGGGGAGACCCCATTTGGACTTCATGTGTCCTGCCTTGAGGGTCTTCTGGGTACCATGTGGCAGGAGCGCCACAACCTACTGCCTTCCTTCAGACTCACAAAGATAACTAGCCTTCTCTTACGTTGTTTTAATTTACAAGTATTTATTTAGTGTCTTGGGTAGAGCTCGTGACACCCCACCTGCGTCAAAGTTAGACAACTTACACAAGTCCCTTCTACCATATGGGTCCTGGGAATCCAATTCAGGCACCTTTACCTATGAGCCGTCTTGTGTACCAGCCTTCTCTTGAGACACTTGCACATCAGGCCTTGTTGTTTTTGTCTGAGAAATTGTCTGTTAAGGCATGTAGGTCAGCGGTTAGAAGACAGCTTATAAAAGCTATTTTCTAGCTGTTTGCCGAAGAGCACAGGCTCCACTGTCATTCAGTTTTGGCAAACCCTTCATGACAAGATTAACATTAAGGGACCATTGATAAAGGGATTGTTTCGCTGACCAGGCAGTCGCAGGTCTATTCCTGGTTCAAGATAGAGCTAGGTTAGGAGCTGGAGAAAAATAACAGTTTAATGTATTATTTGAAACAAAGCCTAAGGTTTGTTTTGTTTTGAGAGAGGGTCTCTGTGTAGCCCTGGCAATCCTAGGACTTGCTGTGTAGAACAGGTTGTCCTTGAACTCCCAAAGCGGCTCGTGTCTCTGCTTAGGTTCAAGGCTTGTGCCATTATTCCCAGCAAATATGAGTTTTGTTATGAAATGCACTTTTCAATGAGTTGATAAATATGGAGACTTTGAATTGATAACATAGTTTCTGACCTCTCCCAACCCCAAACCCAAAATCAGTAATCGGGGATGCAGAGATGGCTCTGTGGTTAAGAGTGCTGGCCGCTCTTTCCCAGAATGGAGGTTCAGTTTCCAGAACCTACATATGGCTTACAACCGTCTACAACTCTGGTCCTAGGGGATCCAAATCCAGTACCCTCTTCTGGCCTCCTCAGACACTGCGTGGATACACTGATGTACAGACATCGCTGTATGTGAATAGAAAATGTTGTGATGCCCAGAATGATTGATCCTCCGACACAGTGAGAAAGAGGAGGGTTAATTCTGTTTTCTCCTTCTGCTGCTAGGTTTGAGATGCTTGATGCTGCAAAGAACAAGCTCCGGGTGAAGGTCAGCTATCTCATGATCGCCCTGACAGTGGCAGGATGCGTCTTTATGGTTATCGAGGGCAAGAAGGTGAGGGTGGGCTCCTCTGCCCGCCATGCTTTCCCCAAAGGTGGAGGAGAGTGGTGATTGGCTAGAACATTTGCTCTGCGAAGAGGAATGCACTGTATTAATT
Source organism: Apodemus agrarius (assembly GCA_964023405.1). Lineage (NCBI taxonomy): Eukaryota > Metazoa > Chordata > Mammalia > Rodentia > Muridae > Apodemus > Apodemus agrarius. The sequence continues at coordinate 64,407,265 of OZ030018.1, forward strand.
TACTGGCTCTAAGAAGACTTTGCTTTAGTTTACTGACTGAATGCTTACTGCACTCCAGGCTCTTCTGAGTGGTGTCCCTCATGTGCACCTCGCAACAGCTTTGCTAGATAGATGCTACCACAAGAGGAGGAATCTGTAGCTTAGGATGCTTTAGCAGCAGGCTGAAGAGAGAGAGAAGGGGAGGGAGAGGGAGAGAGGAGGGGGGAGACCCAACTCCTGAGACCCATCCTGGATGCTCCGTAGCACATGTGTGCCTACACACACAAGGAATAAATAATCACGTTTAAAGTCAGTGTCAGCACCCTGCCCAGACACCATGCATCTCCCTAGTGACAGAGTTTAAACCTAGACATCATTTCGGTCAGAGGAAAATTGTTCCTTAGCACGGAATGTGCTATCCACAGCAGCAGCTGTTAAGCTCACTTACTGGATGTAAGAACCCGAGGGAAGCTTTCTCATCAACAGGCTTTATGATGAAGGAACCTGACGTTTACACATGCACCATACACGTTCCGAAACTCACATAGTTAAGTAGAGACAAAAACTTAAAAAAAAAATCAAAAGAACAAACTTTAGATCTAATTTTGCATGTTACCAAATGTCCTATTACACAATCTTGTCATTACGAGGCTGGAGAGGTGGATCAGTGGTTAGAACCTCTTGCTGTAGAGTATACCCAGGTTCAGTTCCCCCAGCACCCAAATGGCAGCTTACAACCACCTGTAAGTCCAGTTCCTGGGAACCTGAAGCCCTTTTCTGGCCTTCACAGGTACTATGCACATGTGATACATGTACATGCAGGTAAATATCTAAAATAATAAGTAAAATCTAGAGTGTGTATGTGCACTTTTAAATTCAAAGACACACCTTGAATATGTCTAATTCTGTGTCATAGCTTTCACATAGAGATCTCCTTTAACTGTTAGTCCATATGTAAGATACTTCTAAGAAGCACTTGTCAGCTGATCTTATCCTGAGCAACTCCAGAGTGCAGAGGAAATGAACTGGTGACTCTGCACACTGTAGTCACACAAAAGCAGCAGCCATTTCAGTGTGGCCTCCCAGGAGCACAGAGGGCCAGGAGTGCAGCCTGGGGGACGTCCTCTTGAAAGGAGCCTGTCTTACTTTCCCCATCTTCCCATCTCACGGCTGCCCACCACTCGTGTTTCTCAGACCGAAAGCTTTAGGAGCCTGTGCACGGGCACATGGATTCCTAGAACTCTGAGGAATGGTTGACTGGGGGTTAAAGATCTCCAGAAGCAAGGTCCTCTCGGACGTCCTCCAACACCTCCCAAGGCTGTGCTAGAATGGGAACCTTTGCATCAACATCACTTATGAGTTAGTTACCGCCACTCATTGTCCTTCCCACTGACATTTGTTTCCCATCTGTTTTCTCCTCCCACCAAATTCTTCGCCCAGGAAGTAACACATACTTGACATGAACGCTGGTTTGATTATATAAGGTTCATACACGTTTAACAGTTCCCATCAAGGGAAGCTGAGGAAATGGAGGTGCTCCTGCTGCCAGATGCTTTGAAAGGGTGGAGTTCTGGGATAGATAATTCTAGAAGTCATCAGGGGTGACATTTTAGTAAAAGCCTGGGATTCCCAAAGCGGCATGTTTTGTTAAAAGAAGAAAGGGCTAGAAAGGAAAGTACACACGAGTTAGGTAAGCAGAAAGAAGAGAGAAATGGAAATGAAGTGTCACATTGTTAAAAAAAAAAAAAAAAGGGGGGGGGGTCGTGAGGAAGGCATGGGATTGGAGAGGCCGTGCAGAGAGGGGGAGCTTTGTGTTTCCATGGATGGGCTGTTGGATTCTTGAGAGAGGGGTGGAAGGGGGCATGACTGTTCAGTGTCTGGGCAGCTGACCATTCCTGGCCTGTGCTGCAGTTAGCCTACTGTTGTCAGCATCCAGGGAGAACAGCCTTCCAAACCTGCCATCATCTCTTCTCAAATGTGTTTCCTTTCAGGCTGCGAAAAGACATGAGTCTTTAACAAGCTTGAACCTTGAAAGGAAAGCCCGCCTGAGAGAGGAGGCAGCTATGAAGGCCAAAACAGACTAGAAGTATTTGTGCTGGATTTGGAAAACCCAGGAGTAAGGCTGCAACAAGGAGCCTGCTTTTAAAAGGATGTGATCTGAGACCCACTTTGCCGACATGCATTTTGCACAGATGTATTCCACTTCCCTATTTCTGCTGTAGAGGAACAAATAAATTTTCTTAAAGAATGACTTGTTTTGTTGCTTTGATCCAAGTAAAACCTAGCCTCCCCATTTGCAAAGTGAAAAAGAGGCAAATAATTTCAAATTTAGTATTATCTCTTCTTTGGAGTATCAGGTACATTGTCTAGCTTCTACTCACCTACCAAAGGTGATGTATTCTGAGACATGGGTCTTGTGGGTTTCTCTTCTGTATACTATGTCTGACAGGATAAGAAGCCAGGTGCCTTTGTGAAGGCTGGCTCCCCAGAGCCTGGAAAGAAGCCAGGCCATGCACTGAATGGGCTAGCATGCCAGTAGGCAGAGACATTTTGAAGAGCCTTTGAGGATGTCCTGGCAGCAGCACTGGAGTACTCTGGCCATGAGTTCAGGAGCTTGTCACTCACCATGGACTTGCGGGGCCAACTGCTACCTCCTAGTCATGGCGGCTCCCAATAGTCCCTACTCTCAGGGAGTTACATTTGTACTTAGGAAAATGCCATGCCTGTACTTATTAGTGTTGGAAAATAAGCACTTATATCAGTACATCTTCATTAGCCTTGTCCTTGTGCTACCAAGGTGTCTGGTCTTCAGGTAGTTTCTGCTGTGACACTTCACTGACTCTCACAGGCCTCCCTAGTGCTAACAGATGACACATCATTAGAGCCACCAGACATGACAGTTCTCAGAGGTAACAGCTGTGACTTTAAAGGTCACTTAATGAACTTTAAAGGAACTTAATGAGACACCCATTTACAATGGGATGCTGTCTATAGCTTCAGAATCTAATGGTCCTAATGCTGTCTAGCTATATGTACTTTTTGACTTTGCTTCATTTTAGACATCAAATGCTTTGATTTTTATCACTTGTAAATTTATCAAAAAGCAGTGTGTGTGTGTGTGTGTAGGATAGATTATCATTCATAGAATAAACCGGACCGTGATTTATTGTCCCCCAACTTGACAGATTTGGCAATTTGATGCCCCATCATGTAGAATAACACCAAAAATATGCAAGTGACAGGTAAAACTTCTCCAATCCTCTCATTACCTCCCTAATGTCACTGCCCTTAATGACCTCCCAAACCAGAGGCTGTACATCCCTCCTCCCCTCAGTCATCCTTTTGTGTCACCTTTCCAGATATCCCAAAAACCTTTCCCTTCTGGGAAAGCTATTGAAAGAATGAGACACTGTCCAGGGATGAACACATGAGATTCCTAGGATTCATAAGCCCTAGGTCCTAGACTTGCTTTTATAGGGGTCTCATTTTGCAAATTGTCTGATTCAAACAAAGACAATTTGTTAAGCTATGTGCCAGAATCCAGAGACAATCCTCTCAATTTTGTGTCTAACTTGGCTTTCCTTATCACCTGCCAGAAACTTCAGCAGTCGCTCGACCACACTTTAATTGTCTTATCATTTTCTAACGCTGCTGATGCAATGATGTTTTCTGTAGGGTGACAGGCTGCTGAGATCACAACATCTGTGTGACCTTGTAACCTCTGTACAATCTCTTTAGTCTGAAGGTTCCAGATGTAAACCATGTTGTCCTCTGAACCAGACACAACCCACTTTCTACCAGTAACAGAGAAATTGGCAAATATACAGTATTTCTCATTCTTATGACCAGTGTATGACTTCAGGCATCTGCCCCTGCTGTAATCCCACAGTTTAAGAGTATTGTCCAAAGTTGCAGTGAGAATGTATTTACCATTTGGAGAAAATTTTACAAAAGACACCGGGGGGTTACCTTCATCAGCAAGTGTTCTTAAACACTGGCCTGACGCAGCATCCCAAATCCTACAAAGACCATCATAGCTCCCGGACACTATCAAGGACCCATTACAATTAAAATTTACAGCAGAGATGGGATCCGAATGAGCAAACAAAGTCTTGAGGCACTTCCCAGTTTTCACTTCCCATATTTTCACACTCTCATCAAAAGATCCTGAAACGATGAGGTTGGATGCAGGGTTAAAATCACAGCAGAAGACGAAATCGCTGTGTCCCTTCAGTGTTTTCAAACATTTTCCAGATCTCATATCCCATACCTTTAGAGTCTTATCGTCTGAGGCTGAAACAAGACGACTAGAATCTGAAGACCATGCAACATCTGATATTTCCAGACTGTGACCATGGAGTGTTTTCTTACATTTCCCATCATATGCTCCCCAAATCATAATTAGAGCATCAGCTGCAGAACTTGCTAGCCATTCGCCATTCGGACTAAATTTAACTGATGATATGGCTGCCGAGTGCCCCTCAAGAGTAAGTCTGAGAGCATAGTTGGGCTTCTGACGCACCTCCTCGCGCTGGGTGGCAGAGAGGAGTGACTGTGCGCTCTCTGCTGGCAGGTACTCGGTCGCCATGGATCCAGCTCTACAATTTGCGCAGGCGTCGGGCCCGAACCTTACAGAAGTTAAAACTTGCCGTTGGAAGGCGGACGGTTTTGATGTATCATGGGCTTGTCTATAAGTTCCGTTCCCAGTCAGCAGCGAGGTTTGGACCACTCCCCTCTTGCTTTCTTCGATAGCCTAACAGATCACAGTGGTCCTGGGATCCGTAGTGTGCCGAGTGCTATTAAAGGACTAGGCTGACCCGCGGGGGTTGGGGGTTGCACCTAAAGTCCTTTTCCACGCCCTCTCCAGCTCCAAAATGTTGGCGAACCTTCAGCAACGGATGACATCACACAAAACAGGATTTGTGAGGCTCAAGTAGAGCCCAGGACGACTCAAGGTACTCTTCCTGCCAGTCTGCGCAGGCGCCTAAGGAGACAAGCATTTTGCTTCCGGTTCTCCGGGGCAGGAAGCTGACACTGAACCCGATTTTTTTCAGAGGGTTGGGTGCAGGAAAGGGCGTGGCAGGCACTTCAGGAAGGCTGTGCTTCTTGAGAGGGCCTCTGCCCACACCCACCCCGACTGAGTTTAGCTGCTACAAGGCTTTTGTGGCTAGACTAAAACAGAAATGCACTGGCCCTAAGAACCCAAGATTACGATGGAAACAATCAGCAAACCTTTGGTTTTTAGCCAAGTTTACGCTTCCTCAGAAAACACATAGTAATTCAAATTCTTGGTATGTCAGAGTGCTGTCCTGTTAATAAGCAAGAAGATTGCGTGTGACTACCCTCATTTTCAGTGCATCCTTTTTTATTGGTACTTTAAAAAAAAATGCATGAATACACCACCATCAGTTTCTCCAGACACACCAGAAGAGGTCACCAGACCCGATTACAGATAGTTGTGAACCACCGTGTGGTTGCAGGGAATTGAACTCAGGACCTCTGAAAGAGCAGTTGGTGCTCTTAACCACTGAGCCATTTCTCCAGCCCCTTCCTGGTACTGATAGTCATGTCATAGTCGAACCTAAACCCATGGTCCTAATAACTCCCATTTCCAATGTGTTGGGGTTGCAGGTGTAGACCATCATTTCCATTCACGAAGGGCAGGGACCAAGGTGTTGACCCAGGGTTTCGGTTCCACTGTATCCTAGACTGGTCTAGAATTTATAACAATCCTACTGCCTGAACCTCCAGTCCTGGGATTATAGGATTGCTGCCACGCCCAGGCTGCCTGTCTTAGTCTGGCCTTCCCCCACCACCACCACCACCACCTTCTTTTTTATAGATTTATTGTGAGTACACTGTAGCTGTTTTCGGACACTCCAGAAGAGGGCATCAGATCTCATTATGGATGATTATAAGCCACCAAGTGGTTGCTGGGATTTGAACTCGGGACCTTTGGAACCTGCTGAGCCACCTCACCAGCAAACACATATGTGGGTGCTGGGAAGACCGAGTCCTCTAGAAAAGCAGCAAACGCTCTTACTGGCCAAGCTCCCTCTCCAGCTCCTTTAAAGAGGTGAGAAGGAGAGGATGGATCACTCTCGTTTATTAGGTGTATGGTTTAGTATGTACGTATGTTGTATGTATGTATGTGTGTATGTATGTGTGTATGTGTGTATGTATGTGTGTACGTACGTACTTTTGTGTGTCAGAAGAGGCATCCCATCATCCTGGAAATGGTTCTGAGTCGCAAGTAGGTGCTGGAACAGTCCAGGCCCTCTGATGAGGCACTGAGCGCCATCTGAAGCCTTAACTACTGTGACTTCTGATATAAGAGACTCCAATTCAAAACGCTCCATTTTTATTAACTTACCTAAAGCACATCGCATAGCAAATTTTAGGCGTTATCTCAAGTAAATATATTTTTTCTAATGACTAGAAAACCAAAAGGAAATAATGTATACAACCCATGAGCTAAACCTGGAGGGTGCTAGACGTTTAGTTCACTATACACACGAGGGACAAAAGGTGTGCGGATTTGCTAAGTTGGTAAAAGACATGACTTTTAACTTTGAAGAGTAACACACTTTTTGATGTGTAAGATACCTTGTTTATAAATAGCATTGGGGACTTCCAGAAAGAAAAGGCTGTGAATAATACTGTTGTCATTATTCATGTTCTAATATTAACAAACTGTCCTAACAAATAACTAGGATTGGCTTAGTTGGGGAGGAGTGAACTTTGGTGAATGTTCAACAGGAAATAATGGGAGCAATCAGAGTAAGATCTCGCATTCCTAAGCAGTATCATGCAAGCCTTTCACAACAAGCTACCCTTCTCATAAGACAAGGTAAGGTAACCTCTTAGTTTTGTTTTGTTCACTGAAAAAAATAAAAAATGTTTGTCCTGAAACTCACTTAAAAAACAAACAAACAAACAAACAAACATGTGCCACATTTACATGGTCTTAGAGATTACTCCTGTCAGGACTGATTTAATTGGTTCCCAAGCCTTGACCCAATCTGGAAAACCTATTCAGACTAAACAAAACTGAGCATTGTTTAAAACCTAGTAGCCTTTTTTTTTTTTTTTTTTTTTTTTGGTTTTTCGAGACAGGGTTTCTCTGTGTAGCCCTGGCTGTCCTGGAACTCACTCTGTAGACCAGGCTGGCCTCGAACTCAGAAATCCACCTGCCTCCCAAGTGCTGGGATTACAGGCATGCGCCACCACGCCCGGCTCCGAGTAGCTTTTAAAACCTGAAGATAACACAAAAAAATAGGGTGTCGATTGATCCATAAAATTAAAAGCACCATCTTCAGCAAGTCATTGGTGACTTCGTCCCAAGACATATGATAATCATGCTATCCTTGTAAACTCACATTCTTACCACTTGCTGGCCACGCCCCTCCCAAGCCCTGCACTATTTTGTCTCCAACACAAGTCTTTTGTAATTTATTTTCTCCTTACCTATACAGTTCAATTATCCATACAGCTAAAATTGTTGAAAGCCAGTATCCCTTCTTGCAATCCCTCTTCAAGACTCCACTGTCTTCCCTGGGCTAAGGGAGTATGGACAGAGATGTGTAAAGCATAACTTTATCCTCTGCAAAAACACTGCAATCACAAAGGAGCCTGTATACTTAGTCATTCTCAAACCTGGGTCAAGCTGAAATATGGATTGACAGAATACTTGCCTAGAAGCCGGGTGGTGGCGGCGCACACCTTTAATCCCAGCACTTGGGAGGCAGAGGCAGGTGGACTCTGAGTTAGAGGCCAGCCTGGTCTACAGAGTGAGTTCCAGGACAGTCAGAGCTACAAAGAGAAACCCTGTCTCGAAAAAACAAAAACAAAAACAACAACAAAAAACCTTGCCTAGCTGGGCGTGGTGGCTCACGCCTGTAATCCCAGCACTTGGGAGGCAAAAAAACAAACAACCCCCCCCCAAAAAACAAAAAACAAAAAACTTGCCTAGCATTCTCAAAGCTGAAAGATCAGCCCTCAGCACCACTCAAGAGTTGGGTGTGGTAGTACCTACCTATAATTCCAGGACTCCAGCACTGGAAGCATGAGGACCAGCTCAAAGTTATCAGCTACAAAAAAGTTAAAGCTAACCTGGGCTCCATGAAACCCTCACCTAAAAAAAAAAAAGACTGCTCCCACCCACCCATATATAGGTGAATGGACAAAAATCATTCAAGCTTTGTAGTAAATCTATACAGTCCACAATTTTATATTGGACATGAAACAACAGTTCACAGAAACTGAAGCTATGTTTTGTTTTTTGTTTTTGTTTTGTTTTTTTTTTTTTAAGAGAAACTGGCTTTTTTTTTTTTTTTTAAATTGATTTATTTAGTAGCTGTCTTCAGACACACCAGAAGAGGGTGTCAGATCTCATTATGGATGGTTGTGAGCCACCATGTGGTTGCTGGGATTTGAACTCAGGACCTTCAGGAGAACAGTCAGTGCTATTAACCTCTGTGCCATCTCTCCAACCTGAAGCTATGTTTTGATTTAAAGTTCTTTTCACAAAAATACCTGACCAGTAAACCTCAAAAGGAGAATGAAACTGTCAGAGTAAAGAAATGTACTTTTTGTCTTCATTTGTCTCATGAGTCTAGAAGAATAAAGAAAGCATTCTTCTGCAATATACACAGTATGTGAAAATAGGAACTCTCAACAGGCTGGCCACCTGTTCCCACCTCAGGTGGATATATTAACAAAACTTCTAATATTTTAAAATATGCCAAACAGATTGATAAGGTGCTATCTGCTATATATCACATGTACTAAAGTATGTGTCACTTGCAGAATAAACCAGCAGCTTTTCCTCTTCCTCTTATTGCTTTGATGTCACAGCCTTCTGGTGTGAAACTGTTTCTTTTCAGAAACTTCAGGTCCCTCTTTGTATCCTCAAAGGTTCTACAAATGAAACACTATTTTGATACATTTGCTTTAACAATTGTCAGTTTTGGTTTCAGTCAACTGTGTGAGAGAATTCCTCTTAATTCCCTTTTGCAACCCAGCACCCATTACTATCACAGGTGTATATTCCTCATTCACTATTGAAAACTGACCATGTGCAAAGCATTCATCCAAGGCCTGGCAGAGTGCATTCAGTACAAAGAACCAATAGCCATTCTAGATCAAGTGTACAAACAATGTCAAGAAAGGGCACAGGATGGTCAAAATGTCCTGAAGTAGAAAATAGATAATGGATAAACAAAAGATATATGTCTACAAGGCAATCTATGTTTAAGAGCAGGCTTAAAAAATATACTAATAGCCGGGCGGTGGTGGCACACGCCTGTAATCCCAGCACTTGGGAGGCAAAAGCAGGCGGATTTCTGCCAGCCTGGTCTACAGAGTGAGTTCCAGGACAGCCAGGGCTACATAGAGAAACCCTGTCTCAAAAAACATATATATATATATATATATATATATATATATATATATACACACACACACACACACACACACACACACACACATACTAATAATTATTCATCTTAAATCTCAACTAGAGAATTGATTAAGGGAAAGCCCTTAGCCAACTACCTGGAACAAAATATACACTAAATATGACTTTATTTGACCTAAAGGAAAACAGAAATTTGTCTACTCTTAGCTGAAAACTGAACCTCAAGTCCACTAATATTCCTTAATTCTTTCTTACCTTAAGCCTCCAGATGATCTTATGACCAACATATTAAGGTTTGCTTTTATCTGTAAGTGCTTGCTCATAAGTATGCATGTACACCATGTGTACATGTGGTGCCTGAGAAAGCCAGAAGGCGGTTCCGGATGCACTGAAGCTAGAGTTACAAGCAATATGGGTGCTGAAATGGGTGCTGGGATCGACACTCCCATCTTCAAGGGCGGTGACTTCTCATAATATATGATCTCATAACACAAGAGCCATCTCTCCAGCTCTAGCAATGTGATATTTTAAAAATATTAAACCTCTACTTTATTAAACATTATCCTGATGTCTTGGTATTCATTCTTATAAGCTAACAATAAAGAATATTATAGAATATCATTTATATTAAAGGTAAATATTATACTTAGTCACATCTAGTCTCCAATTACTTTTGACTAATTTTGAATGATAGGAAAAGTTAGACCAAAGTCTTCCAACTCTGCAGATTAACTATTTGTTTACCTCAAACAAAAGGAATTGGCTCTACTAATTTAGGATTTCAAAATGAAACTGCAAGAGAGCAAACATTGGAATGTGGGAGGTAGCACAGTGTGTATGCATCCTGAAAAGAAACAATCCCCCTCTCAAAAACCAACCCCTTTTCTTATGGTACATTACTCAACACACTTTCCAACTTATATAAAAAGCTCTAGCCCCTAAAAACAGTTGAAATGGCTTGCTTATTGATATGAAAATTTTCCCCAAATTTAATCAGAAATAAAATAAACCCCATAACCCAAGGACAACCTGTTTTACAATACAGCCCCACGTTTGGGGTCAGACAGCTGAAATGTTTATTTAGCACTACAGAAATCAATCAAAGTTGCCGGTAGGTAGTCATGTACAACAGAATTTGGTTGACAAATTATACTTACATATGTTTTCTTAGGCATAGTCAGCAGCAACTGGAATAATTCAGATTTATTATAGGACAGTAAGGCTGAAAAACACCCAGAGTCCAACAGCTTTGTCTGGTGTGTGGAAGAAACAACCCTAGTGCAGCAGTTTCCAGCAGTGGGCTAACGAGGGCAGTCTAAACAAGGCTTGAACGAGTGCCCCACAGCCAAGGCTCCTAAGTGCGTTCTATACCAGCATCTGTGCGTTCTGGGCTTTTTCTCCACCCAACTGTATTTACCTTCTGGTGCTTCAGGTGCCAAACATCTTTACATCTCCAATTCTCTGAATGTTTTTTTTTTTTAATCAAAGTTCTTAGTATAAAATACATACTTGGAAAGTCTGGAGGGAGACAGAGAAGGAAAACAACAAAGCCACTTTGCCCTGATCACTATCTAAAATCCTTAAGAGGTTTTGTGTTATAAATACTAACATGCTTCTGTAATAAGTAACACCTTTCTGGTAAAAATAGTCAAAAGATTAAAGTAAATTAATAGACTTTGCCAGGTGAAAGACTAAAAATAGGATTTACAAGTACCCCTTAAAATTCCACTTGCATTAAAAAACACAAGTCTTCTTTGTAACCACTCAGTTCCAGAACATCTATATTTGCTGGGGTTTGGCTGACTACAATGTTTAGATTTAAATAATCATTTTACTATAAAAACAAAGTTCAGAATATTTAAAGTTCATGAACTTCTGGTCGGGCTTAAGATAAAAGAGCTCACACTGATTACTGGACCTGAACTTACTGGGCCACCCTATATTGCTACGAAAGTTCCAGCTGTATGCTCCTGGTAAGGTGGGGTGACAACTCTGTGTGCTTTGTATTTCTTTTCATTCAAACTCCTTTATAAGATGCAAAGGTTTTAACTATCCAATAGAAGGTACATAATTTAAAACATTCTATAGAAATAACATGTTACCAGTAATTTACAATTTAAAAAGAAATCAGCCACAAGAAAAGTCAAAGCTAAAAACAAGATTTTTACTATGAATCAGTGCTTCTATTACCCTTCTCAAAGAAGTGATACTGTAATGTGATGTAAAGGCAACATTGAAAGTTCATCTTTAAATTAATCACCTAATTTATCCCTAAAATTACAAAGAATCAGTCTTGTCCAGGTCCAGTTCAGTAAACTAACATGTTCTCTCAGCACAAAGCAGCACTAGGAAACAACAGGACAGATGGGAGTTGCCTAGTTTTGTAGTGTCTGCTCCATCAGTAACAGACATCAGACGGCATCCATCCCAGAGCAGACACAAGTAAAGACTAGAGCAAGAATGTATCACACTCTTGGCTGAGAAAAGTCCTTTGTCTCTGGAACTTTCTAGTTTGAATGAAACAAATTTTTCAAAGTAAATCAGGTCGTATAAGTTGGCTGCTTAAATAACATCATGATGAGGTATGAGAGCTCTGAATATTCCTTACATTCAGCAGGATTTACCAGAGATGTGCAATAGCTTGTCAGGGCAACTTCTAGATAGCTTTTATCTATTTGGGGTCACGATGAATTCTAGAAGAGTAGTCTAAAAGATTTAAAAGGGTATGCTCTGAAACAGACATGAGCAACTTTTCCTTCAGAATTCATTTTGAACAGAATATTTAAAAAAAAAAAAAAAAAAAAAAAGACTCCTCTCTGATAGTGTGTCCCAACATTGAGCCAAGACGGCCAACTAGCACCGAGAAGTCGCATTCAACTCATTTGCAGTTCTCTTGGCAATTATCCTTTTTTTCTTGTTTCTTTCCCCCTTCTAGTCCAAGCACAAATGTGGGTCAGTGAACACAGTACTGGAAGCGCCATTTGCAGGTACATTACAGTCATCATTAAATAAGCAGGAGGTGTGCATGTTCTTCCTAGGGGAGGTAGGGTACTAGTAGGAGATGAAATAAAATCGGGGGTATGATACTGAGGTTATTCGATCCCTGCCCTTTGAGTTTGGAGGTCACACTGAGGAGACTATTATGCATTTTAAAGATGAGGACGCTGCACTGCAAGAGCATGTCTGCAGCACGGTTACTTTAGGACCGAGCTGCACTCAAAGGGAAAAACCCTAAGTAACATTTAAATATGTGTTATCTGCCAGTCACAAAGAGGAAAAGCACCTAGGGTGAACTCCAATTGACCAGGACCTTGATCAGGACCACAAAGCCTGAGTATCTTTTATAATGCAGAAACACAGCCTCTAGTCACACTGGTTTAAACAAAGTGATGGGTTTTATGTTCTTACTGTTTAATTGAATTTTAGAACATGGTTTCACTTAAGGACTTTTAGCCTTCATACCAGCGTTAAAACTGAACCACTTCCAAATCCTAAGAAACGAAACCAAAGAGAAGCAAAAGCCATACAAACTAATATATGCTTCTCCTTCCTGCTTTAAGAAAATCTGCCAAGCCAGGATCACATTTAAAAGTCAAAATGTTAATTCTTCAGCATTCCTGACAACTAGAAGCACATTCACTGAAGGCTGAAGGTGAGGGATTGGATGGTTTAACTTTAATATCTGAAGAAAATGACTCCATTAAAGGAAAGAAAACCATCCCATCTCAATAAGGATTAATGCAAACGTGGCTAGAAAAGCCACCAGGTACTCCAAGGGTTGATTCACTGTGGAAGAACTCGAGAAGAGTACTCTGACGTATACACAAGTCTAAATATCTCCCTTGTCCAAGTAGTTGTGTAAAATTCAAGATAAAGGTTTTAGTTTTATCTTTTAATGTCATTTTCCCCACTACGGAATGAGGAAGAGTCCTCTTTTTTCCCCCACAAAAAAGGGAGCCACATTAGTATGTGTATATATTCCCATGACTCTAATGTAAGTGCGGATCTCCAAAGCTTAGGGATTTTTCCATAAGAGAGTGGGCCGTTCTGGTTACCCTTGTAATAAAAGGGTATTCCACCACAGAGAGCCAGAGGTTTTCCAGATGTGTGTAAGAGAGCAGGTGCGCAAGGCAAGCAAATGAGCGCAAACAGTATTATGGAAAACATTTGAGAGATTAGCTCCATGAGGACTGTGGGCTCCACAAGAGGACTTGACTGGGTAGCCTGGTCTGACACAGGAACGAGAAAGAGAGGACCGCTTCAAAGCTGGAAACCTTCCATAGGGGCCTCACACTGCTGGAAGATGTACTGCTGCTGGCTAAGATCAACTTGGGGTGCGATGCTGCTGTCCTCATCTTCGGTCCCAAAGTAATGCTCAATAAGATCAAAAGCCTTTTGATAGATCTCCTGGTTTTCATGACTCTGTAAGAACTCAATTTTATCCAGACCTAAAATGAAGAATAAAGAAGAAACTTTCTTGAAAATCTTAGAAACTACATTCTTAATTCTACTTTTTTGATGTAAAGATTCTCTACGTACATATCAGAAATGAATATTACTATTACATCCAAAAGCTAACATTATAAACTAACATCTTAAATGCACATTGCAAGCAGTTTCTGGCCTAAGGAAGCAAAATTTGCTAATGTCACTGTGTTATCCACTGCTTCCATGTTTTTATATAATTATTATTCATTTCCTCATTGGCAGCCAAAGGCTACCTAGTCAAATTCTTACCATATGCTTCCTCAATCAAAGCACAGTAAGGATTAATGCCTGAGCCATTTCTTTTGGCTTCTTGTTCTCCAAGCCTCAGGATATTTTCTAAGCCATTTAGGGCAACCTGTACAATTTTTGCATCCATGACAGTGAGAAGATCACAGAGTGGCTTGATACAACCCAATTCTACTAGGTACCTGAATCAACAAAAAAAGGACAATTTAGTCATACAAAATATTTAATTCTGTTAGATTTTTATTGAACTGTGAGGCATCTTTAGAAATAGAACTAAGCTATCAACTATGGAACTTTAGAGAGGAAGAGTTTATTTAGTTCACACATCTTGACTACAGTCTCTTATTGAGGGAAACCTTCACAAGGCTGCAAAGCAACCACTAAGCCATCTCCCTCAGCCCAACCAGTATACAGAATTTTGGTAAGTTAATGTTATCATTATTTCACACTTCTCAAACACAGGTTGTATGAGGTAAGAGAAGAAGGAAACAAAGGACTCCAGCAGGACTTAACATGTAAGGCAGACAGTGTATGGATAGGAGACACAGACGGCTGTGTCACAGTCATAACAGATAGTCACGCAGCCCCATCCTTCCACTCTCTCAGGTTGTATATGGAAAAAACAGAGACAACCAAGGTGGCTGAAACCTATATGCACAGAATGTCATCGTGGAACTTAGTACTTGACTTTATATCTATTCTACACTACTTTAAACTTAAATACATATAAAGATCTCTAGAAGGAAGAGAGAACACATAAAATAACATTATTCTACTATATAATAAAGATGAAAATCACTTCTGATGACATGGTGTTTAAAAAAATAATCAAAATCCATTTTTGATTATTAATTTAAAAACTAAGGATAGAGGGAATATGATAAAGAGCCATAACAAGAAATGTTTACCTAACATCATATTTGAAAACAAAGACATAATTAGCAAGGAATACTCTCTAACTATTGCTATTGTACACTACATGCAATCCCAAGCAGTATTTTTAAATATTTTAAAAAAGTATTTAAAAGGAGTATAGAAAGGAATGGAAGAACAGTCTTCCATTACTGTCTATGCAGGCTAGGAAACGTGTGTGTGTGTGTGTGTGTGTGTGTGTGTGTGTGTGTGTGTGTGTCTGACAAAGCTACAAAGCTTTTAGCGTACAAAGCTAATACACAAATTTAATGAACACTTAGAATCTGAGAGTAAAAACATAGTACCACATGGTAGCAGCACTAGGTAACAGTCTAATCTGGTAGGGCATGGTGATATACATCTTGAATCCCAGTCCTCCAGAGGCAGAGAAGGGCAGCTCCCTGAGCTCCAGAACAGCCTGGTCTACAGTCAGGGATACACACAAAAGTTCTATCTTGAAAAGCAAAACAAAACAACAAAGAAAAACTGAAAATGAAGGAGGCTGTAGAGACGGCTCAGTATTTAAGACTGTTTGCTACTCTTGCAGAGGGCCCAAGTTCAGTTCCCAACACCCCATAGAACAGCTCACAACTGCCTTTAACTCCAGCACTAGGGAATATAAGGCCCTTTTCTGGCCTCGATGAATGTCATAATCATGAGGCAGGCACGTGCACATACAGGGAAGGATGGGGGAGTTTTTTTTTACATGCATGCCCACACAGAGAAAGAGAGAGGTCTTTTTTTAAATGAACAGGGGAGCGGGGGAATCTTGAAAAACTGAAGCGAGAAAACAAATATTATAAACTAAATGTAAGGGTTGCGCAGATGGCTCAGGGCGCTCACAACCACCTGTAACTTCAATTGGTCTTGTCTTCCAGGCATTTGCATTTACATGCACACACCACTCATACATGAATAATAACACTTGAAAAATTAAATCTTAAAGACTAAATGTACTTCTAAGTCTAATTAAAATAATACTGATAATTTCCCAAAGTGCCAGAGTTAAGTATTCAGTCAAGAAATTCCTTTCTAGTGATCAAGGTTTTAGATTACATATTGGGTTTGGGGAAGAGGTAAATGTGCTTTCCTTTAATTTGCAAGATGCTACCAAGGTAATACTTACTTGATCTGCTCAGCTGATCCTCCAGAAGTTGCATTTGTGATGGCCCACGCAGCTTCCTTCCTTGTCCGGAACTCTGCTGTTTGCAATATACTAATAAGAGCTGGGAACATGTTAGCATCTATCACCGTCTGAAATTGAAGAGAAAGTTAAAAGAACAAGGACGTTACATGATTTGTAAAAATATTACTAATTATCATAAGGTACAGGTGTTTTTTGCTTTGTCTTTTGAGACCAAAAACAGCTCTGATTTGACCTAGAACTTGCTGAGTAGACAAGGCCCACAATTCACAGTTCTAACTGCCTCTGACTCCTGAGTGCTAGGATTAAAAGCATAAATTTTGGGGGGATATTCCAAACTTCTGGGCTAATATCCACTTATCAGTGAGTGCATACCATGTGTGTTCTTTTGTGGTTGGGTCGTCTCACTCAGGATGACATTCTCCAGTTCCACCCACTTGCCTAATAATTTCATGAATTGTTTTTAATAGCTGAGTAGACATACCAAATGATGCCCAAGAAGGAGGAAGGAAAGGCCCCTGATCCTAGAAAGGCTCAGTGCAGCAGTGTAGAAGAATACCAGGACAGGGAAGTGGGAAGGGGTTGATTGGGGAACAGGGGAAGAGAAGTGGGCTTATGAGACTTTCAGGGAGTGGGATCCAGGAAAGAGGATATCATTTGAAATGTAAAGAATATAGCAAAATAAATAATATATCAAATAAAAAAATAAAACACGATGTATATTTTAAAAAAGCATAACTTTTGAAATAACTTGACAAATGATGTTTCTTTTTCCTGTTACCATTTTTTATCATTATTTTATTAATTATTTATGTGGATATGTGAATGCATAGACACAACACTGGCTCTCTCCTTCCACCATGGGTTCTGAGGATCAAATCCAGGTCTTTAGGCTCACTGAGCAAATGCTCTTACCGGCTGAGCCATCCCACAAGAAAGCCATGTTATCTTTTTTGGAGGATAATTCTTAGTACCATAGATAATATAATATTCTTATAAAGTTTGTGGCTTAATAGTGAGATTCAGGCCAGCTGGGGTTACCAAAAGGCCTTTTATAGTCTAAATTTTTTGTTTTGGTTTTGGTTTTGGTTTTTTTGGTTTTTCGAGGCAGGGTTTCTCTGTGTAGTCCTGGAACTCACTCTGTAGACCGGGCTGGCCACGAACTCAGAAATCCACCTGCCTCTGCCTCCCAAGTGCTGGGATTACAGGGCGCCACCATGCCTGGTCACTAGTCTAAAATTTTTAAACAACCTAACATATAGTTTCACTGGAAAATATAATTTAAAAAGAAGTAAAGTCAATCTATTTAGCATACAGTCCTAAAAACATTTTGAAAACACAAGTACTTTTTTTGGATTTTCTGTAAATCAAACTGTAAAGAGAAAATGCATGGCTAAGTAAAAATATCAAAAAACTAATATCAGAATTAAAAAAAATTAGACTGAAAAAGTAACACTGGGAAGTTGATAGTTCTACAAGAAATGCTTAAGTCTGCTGACCAAAACTTTACTTAATGATTTAAAAAAAAAAAAAAAAAAAAAAAAAAAGTCTGGAGAGATGGCTCAGCTGTACTACTCTTTCAGAGGATCTAAGTTCTGTTTCTAGCACCCACAGATGGCTTACAACTGCCTGTGATTCTAGGTCCAGGAGATTCAGTCCCCTCTTCTGGTCTCCAACAGCATCACATACACATAACAAACAGCAAAGCAGGCACAAACACGTGACGGACGATGCACCTCTCATACAGGAATGGAGGGGCAGGCAGGGGCGGCAGCATTACCTGGATCTGAGCCCTATTTCCAGCTGTAATATTAGAGATTGTCCAACATGCTTCTTTTTTGATAGATTCCTTTGGACTACTCAGCAGATGCAATAAACTCTGAAGAGCTGAGCAATTCAAAATTACCTAGAAGAAAGAAAAAGTTTTAATTATGGCATCGTTCTCAATTTATCATTTGATTTTGGATTTTTGTTGTGTTTTTGATTCTTGAGACAGGGTCCTATGTAGTGGAGTGGCCTCAAACTCAATGCCTAATATAAGAGGATCTTGAAAGCCCAGATATTCCTTCCAGTGTCTACTTCCCTGGGGGTCAATCAGTACATCTTTAATTCAACAAACTTATTTTAAGACAAATGTAAGAAAGGAAAAAAAAAACCCTCCTCTATAACATACATAAAGTATTTTTAACTTGCATTTATTCGTGTATGTATGTAGGCTTGAGTGAAGCACAGTACATATGGAATCAGAGAAAAGTTCACAGCAGTTGACTCTCCCCTTCCATCTTGTGTCCTAGGAATCAAATTCAGGCCAGCAGGCTTGGTGGCGTTACCTTTATCATTTGAGCAAAATTACCAACCCAATAAAAAAATAAATAGGGTGAGTCTGAACTGGCTTCACTGTGAACATTCACGACCACTGGGCCATGTGTGGTGGTGCGCACCCGAAATCAAGCACTTGGGAGGCAAACAGGAAGAGCTACAATTTGAGGACAGCTTTATCATTATAGTCAACTGGCTCTCCAAGAAACAAACAAAAAACTAAAAAGAAACAAAACAAAAAACCCACAGTACAACCTCTACAATGATGTTAGTATTTAAAACGCTAAGAGGCACGGCACTGGAGAGAGAGATGGCTCAGCAGTTAAGAATACTTGTTGCTCTTGCAGATTGGAGGCAGGCTCAATTCCTGGAACCTACATGGTAGTTTACAGCCATGCACAACTCCATCCAATTCCAGAGGCTCTGAAGCTTTCCTTCTGGAAAGCTTACATATGTACACACAAAACACACAAAATAAAATGAATCAAGTTTTTTCTAAAACAACTAAAAATAGGAGCCCAGGTGATGGAGACACATACCATTAATCCCAGCACTTGGGAGGGTGAATTTCTACTGAGTTTAAACACGGTTTAGTCTATACAGACAATTATAGGACCAGCCAGGGAACCATGGTAAAACACTGTCTCCACTGAAAAGAAAGGGGGTAGGGAAACTATGCTGTAGGCCTCTGGTGCTAAATGACATTCTAAGCCTTTGGGGCTGATTTTCTACAGGTCAAAGAGGGTTTGCCCTCTGGAATCTCTCTACCTTGTACTCAATAAACGAATACATTCTGAAGTATACAAGATACAAAGAGTATAAAACCAAAACAAACCTAAATAAAAGGCCAAATACCTTAAAACAGCTTTCAAAGGCAAGAGAATCAGATTATATCAGAAACTAAAATTATACAGATAAAATGATTAAAATGGTTGTGGGAAAAGTTCAAGAATCCACCACTGTACAACCAAATAGACTCTATTACAAAAAAAAAAAAAAAAAAAAAAAAAAAAAAAAAAAACAAGTATTTATAAAGAAATAAATTCAAACTAAAAGGTTTTCGGGGGCTGGGGAGACGACTCAGTGGTTAAGAGCATTGATTGCTCTTCCAGAGGTCCTGAGTTCAACCATATGTTGGCTCACAACCATCTGTAATGGGATCTGATGCCGTCTTCAGGTGTGTCTGAAGATTGCTATAGTGTACTCGTATAAATTAAATAAGTAAATCTTTAAAAAAAGAAAATAACCGGGTGGTGGGGGTGCTGCACAACTGTAATCCCAGCACTTGGGAGGCAGAGGCAGGCATATTTCTGAGTTCCAGGACAGCCAGGGCTACACAGAGAAACCCTGTCTGGAAAAAAATAAAAAAATAAAAAAATAAAAATAAAAGGTATTCTAATGGTTTTACTTAACTACACAAGTAAAATATCCCAAATGGATGGAATACATATTTTTTAAAAAATAAATAACTTACCCACAATGTAGCCAGGAAAAACAAAATAAAACAGCACATTTTGGGCTAATCTGGAGATGCTGTAAGCTTTTCAGACATACAACATTAAAATGACCAAAAATTAACATTTCATCTACTAAAAACTGCTGCATGTCAAAAATTCCTCAAATTAAAATGTATACCATATCATATGAAAAACTATTTTTAACATGCACTGGCAATATGGGTAAGAGGGTAAGGGCATTTGCTGGCAATTGGCCTGATGACCTGAATTAAGTGTCCATGGCCCATATAGTAGGAAAAAACAGACTCCCATCAAGTTATCCTCTGACTACCATACACAGATCACATCAACACCTGCACATAAAGATACAAAATATATGTAAAATAAAATTACCACAAATAATTTATCTGTTATATAAATTAAAAGGAAAACCCTAAAATTAATAGAAAATTTATTCACAAGTATAAATAAACCAAAATTAAAACAAAGCCATGTATTTTCTATTAAATGTACCAACTAAAACAATAAAACATACAGCTAAAAGTCTCTCTCAGTTTCAAAAAGAGTATGGTGGTAGTGGTGCATGCCTCTTAATCCCAGCAGAGTTCAAGGCCACCAAGGTCTACACAGAGTGAGTTCTAAGACAACCAAGGATACACAGAGAAATCCTATCTTAGGGGATGGAAGTAGAACAAGGGAGAGAAGGGGAAGGAAGGGGAGAAAAAGAGGAGGGGAGAGAAGGGGAGGGGAGGGGAAGAGATCCATTTCTCATGTTGCCAGTATAAAGAGCCTTCTTGAAGCCAGGAGTGGTGGCACACCTGTAATCCCAGCACTTGGGAGGCAGAGGCAGGCAGATTTCTGAGTTCGAGGCCAGCCTGGACTACAGAGTGAGTTCCAGGACAGCCAGGACTACACAGAGAAACCCTGTCTGGGGGAGGGTGGTGGAGGTGGGGGGCACTTGCAAATAAAATAAATATCACCCACCAAGATTAATGAGACCTGAAGTCTGTAAGTCATTAAACCTCTATGTAGTTAAAGCTGACCTTCTGAATCTATGGGGCTTAACACGCTCACTACTAAATACGTTATACACTCAGTCACCACCAAAAAGCATAACAAAGTTAGAATGAGAAAACAATTAGCTTTATTCTTTCATAAGTTGTGCCTGAAAAGCTGGATAACCTAAAATAATTTTTTTCTAAATGTATATATCTACCAAAATTAAGCCCTTAAGATATAAATAAACAGACCCTTGACCAGCAATCAGACTGAAACTGTTATTAAGGGCCTGTTATTAAGAAACTGTTATTGAGGCCAGATGAATTCATTAGAGTCCTAGCAAACCATCAAGGAAGCCGTCATGTCAGTTCCTCTTTATTTGTTCCATAAAAAATAAAGGAAGCCGGGCGGTGGTGGCACACGCCTTTAATCCCAGCTTTTGGGAGGCAGAGGCAGGTGGATTTCTGAGTTCGAGGCCAGCCTGGTCTACAGAGTGAGTTCCAGGACAGCCAGGGCTACACAGAGAAACCTTGTCTCGAAAAACCAAAAAAAAAAAAAAAAAAGGAACACTACCAAATTTATTCTACAAAGCTAGCATTACCTTGACATCAAAACCAGGTCAAGACATAACAAAAGAAAATCAAGCGGGGGTGGGGGGTGGGGGGGTGGGGGGTGGGGGTGGGGGTGGGGGTGCACACCTGTAATCCAAGCACTCTGGGAGGCAGAGGCAGGCAGATTTCTGTGTTGAGGCCAGGCTGGTCTACAGAGTGAGTTCAGGACAGCCAGGGCTATACAGAGAAACCCTTTCTCGAAAAAACCAAATGGGGGGCGGGGGGAGGGGGGAATGGCTGGCACAAAACTACAATACCTCAAATTTATAATAAAAGATATAGACAACAAGCCTATAGCCAGCATTAAATGGAGACAGACTAAGAGCATTTCCTGAAAAATGAAGGACATATGTACATTTTTCCCCTCTCTTTTTTGATAACAGTGCCCAAAATTTTAGCTAAAGTAACTCATACAGGACAAAGACATAAAGGGGATTAAAACAGAAAGGGAAGAAATCAAATTCTCCCTATTTGTAGAAAGGATTCTGACTTGGTTTTGTTTTATGTTTTGTCTTTATTTTGTTGTTTTGAAGCAGGACTGTGTAGCTCTAACTGGCCTAGAACTTCCTATGGAAACCAGGCTGTCCACAATGCAGAGATCCTCCTGCCTGTGCCCCCTCAGGTGCTAGAACTGAGGGTGTGTGTCACTGTGCTCAGTCTTGGGTCTAATAAATACATTAACATTCCAAGTTATAAATTCAATATAATTAAACAAAGAACATTCACTTATACCAGCAATCTATTCTCAGAGAAATTAGAAAAATATATTCCATTCAAAATAATTCCCCATAAAATCTAAGAAACTATTTAGCCAAAGAAGTGAAAGACCTCTACAATAAAAACTTCAAGACATTCACAAAATTTCAGAAGATACTAGACAATGAAAACAGATTCTGGATTGGCACAATAAATTTTGTACAAATGGATATACTATCAAAACTAATTTACAAAATTAATGTAGTATCTAGGTTATAATTCTAGATTATCTACCCAGAAGAAATCAACAAATTTCTTATGTTGTTTTTCTCAGCTTTAGAAAAAGCAATCAATACAGGGCTGGAGAGATGGCTTAACAGTTAAAAGCACTGACTGCTCTTCCAGAGGTCCAGAGTTCAATTCCCAGCAACCACATGGGATGGGCTCACAACCATCTTTAATAGGATGTGATGCCCTCTTCTGGTATGTCTAAAAACAGCTACAGTGTACTCATATAAATAAAATAAATAAATCTTTAAAAAAAGGAAAAAGCAATAAAAATTTTCATATGGAACAACAATAAAAACAAAAACACCAAAAAACCCATAGGTAGCCAAAGCAATCCAAAAGAGCAAAAACACTGCCTAAGTACCAGAGAGCCAGACCTCAAGTTACACTACACAACCACAGTGCTGGAAACAGCCTGATACAGACTACCACATGACACCTCTAGTTCACCCTCGGCAAATACCCAGAGAATTCCATACCCTGCCACAGAGACATCTACAGTGCAAGGTTTAATGCTGCTTTCTTTGTTATAGAAAAAATTAGAATAAACCTAGTTATCCATTAATATAGATGAATGGATAATGAAAAGTTGGTATATATATAAAAAGAATACTATTCAGCTCTCAATTAAAATTAAAAAATTTGTAGGATAATAGATATGCTTAGAATATAAAATATTAAGCAAGATCATATAAACTCAGAAAGATAAAACCCACATGTTCTCTCATATTCTCATATGTAGATAATAGCAACATGTATACATGTAAATAAATGTACACGTGGATATAACATGTAGAAAAGAAAACAAGAAAGGGTAAAGAAGAACTAAATTAAAGAACCAAAGTGTTTTGTTTTTTTCAAATTATTTACACAAACAATTCTAGATTATCTACCCAGAAGCAATGATAAAGAGGTTAAATGAGCAATAGGAAAAGAACAATGAAAACAGTTACACACGGGTTTCACAGAAGAACAAAACTGCAAAAGGTAAACATGTCAGAAGTGTCTAAGAGGAGCAGAAGTAGTTAGGAAATTCAATTAATTGTTAATGCTGAGGGAAATGAAAGATCATCAAATTGCCGAGAGATATCATAATTCTTAAATTAAATACAAAGAAGTGATCTAGAAAACAAATGTTTTACTCTTACATTAAATTTAGTGTAAGGAATTAAAAAGAATACAAAGTGAAGGATATTCTAGAAAAACTTCATGGGGAGGCGGCCTTGAACCACTAATAACTTCTTAAAGAGAGAGAACACTGCACAAAATGGCTAAAAGGGGTCAGGTGGGCACAGGGGCCACCAGAAAGTACTCTTAAGAACAAACAAAAGCAGTGACTAGGAGTAAGGCTATTAGGAAGTTTATACTCCCAAATAGATAGGCTCAAAAAAGAGAATGACACTAACATCTATGTTAGGAATTCATCAGGTTCTTTGTAACACACAAAACAAACTGTATCTAAGAGGAAAATAATTTTGTTAAAAGGTCAGGAGGAGATCCTGAGCTGTTCATGAAGCTGTTCTCTGAGACTGTGATGTGAGTGGTACTCAACTTCAGGGAAGGAGATTCTGTCCTGGAATATATAGCTGTCTGAAAATTTCACATCCAATTACAATGATGCATGTTTCTTGAGTTTCAATGATACAGTTGCAAGGCCCCCATGTTCCTGTAAGTAACCCCAATAAACCCACTGCTTCTGTAAACCCAAAAGAATCCTTTCTTTGGTCTATTTTTGTATTATCTATGGTGAGTATGTGATTCTACGTATTGCCTGAGGAAAAAAGATCATACAGGGAAGAATAAATTGAAATAATGGTTTGGGATGAATAGGAAGGTAAATTAAGTAGACATGGTAAAAACAAACAAAGCAAACCAAAACCTCCTACACCACTCTATCCAACACTTCCCCATATCCCCTCAAGATAGTAATAATAAATAAAATAACAGTAATAACAGCAACAGGAATAAAAATTAAAAATCTCACGATGTGCCAGCGGTGGTGGCGCACGCCTTTAATCCCAGCACTTGGGAGGCAGAGGCAGGCGGATTTCTGAGTTTGAGGCCAGCCTGGCCTACAAAGTGAGTTTCAGGACAGCCAGAGTGAAACCCTGTCTCAAAAAAACAAAAAACAAAAAACAAAAACAAAACAAAACAAAAAATCTCACTATGTGGCCTAGCTGGTCTAAGAGTCACAATCTCCTGCTACTGGGATTAGAGGCATGCACAATCCCACCTAGCAATACATATTTGAGTACTTTGTGCTATGTCAGAACCTATTAGATTATAGAGGCACACACATGAGTGAGGTTAACACAGTATAGTTCTAAAATTATACAAGCTAGTGTTGTTTAATATGAAATTTCCTTACAGATTCATGTTTTAAATACTTGGTCTCCACCAGGTGGTGGTGGGGCACGCCTTTAATCCCAGCACTTGGGAGGCAGAGGCAGGCAGATTTCTGAGCTCGAGGCCAGCGTGGTCTACAGAGTGAGTTCCAGGACAGCCAGGGCTATACAGAGAAACACTGTCTCAAAAAACAAAAAACAAAAAACAAAAATAAAATCTTGGTCTCCTGTAGGTAGCAGTATTTTATAAGGCTGTGGAAAGAAACACTGAAAGGTGGAAACTAGCTGGAGGAAGCAGTTTGCTGAGTTGTGTGTTTGAAGATCCTACAAGTCTCTTCTGTTCTCTTCTGATGTACAAGCTCCTCTGCTACACTTTCTTAGAATCATAATGTTCTACTTTGTAATAGGACCCAAGTACAGAGTGAATATCTACAAGTAGAAGCCAAAACTAAAGCCCAATTAAAGTTTTTTTTACGCATTCTCATTTCTTTCTTTCTTTTTGAGACAGGGATTTTCTATGTAGCCCTGGCTGTCCCCAAACACACAGATTCACCTGTCTCTGACTCCCAGGTGCTGGGATTAAAACTGTGTACCACCACTTCCAGCCCAAATAGCCTTTTAAGTGGTTTAGGGAAAGAATTCTTCAGAGATGAGAAATATACCTATGATAAATGCTCTTGTAAAAGATTACCACCTAACTTAAGATTCTGAGGTCCAAACAAAGCTTCCAAGAATACAATGCTAATACAAAAAGCACAAAGAATAATGAGTCATTAGCAACAAGAGTATTATGGGGAAAGCCAAGCCAGGACAGGGATAGGGGATGAAGGGGTAAAAGCACACGTTAACTTCAGAGCTAAGAGTGGTCAGGCAAACTGAGGTACAAACAAAAAGCACGGGTGCAACAGGGAGACAGTGAGAATGTTCTGTTGTGTGGGGCTGGGAACTGAACTCAGGACCTCATATATATTAGTAATCAGTTTATCGCTGAGCTGTATGTAAGTCCTACAAACTTGCCCCCGCCACCTCCACCCCAAGTAAATACATTAACATAGCTAAAAAATCCAAGATAAAACAGGCTGGCAAAATATATCAGTGCATAAAGTCATTTGCCACAAAAGTCTGGAAATCTGGATTTGATCCCTAAGAGTCATTTTAGCCAAAGAATAAAACTAACCCACAAAGATGTCCTGTGACATCATCCACAAGGATGACCGCACAGGAGCTATGGCACATGTATGCACATAATATACAAACATACATTTCTTTAAAAATTCAGAATGTATACAGACTGCATTGGTTAAAGACTTCCTTTCTTTTCCTATTTTCCAACAACCAAGTTCTCCGCTGAGATAATAAAAAACATTAATAGCCTATGTACAGTCCCAGAGAAATTTTATACAAGTACAAATACATATCCTTTTTCTCTTGTCTAAGACATCTACACCACACAATGCAGGGATGAGCAGGGACTGAATACCAATGGCAGATGGAGCAATAGAGTAGATCCAAGCAAGTGCCTGCATTATTGGCATGGGCAACTGTTAAAGCCAAATACTGAGACTGGAAACTATAACAGATAAAGAAGGGGCAAATGAGTTCCCTTGTAGGTAGAATAAACTCAAATTAAAAACACTTTAACTATGACACTTGAGAACATAAATCTAGATTAGAGAATTGGAGTTGAAGCTGATTTACACCTAAATCCTAATTTTCTTTTTTCTTTTTTGGTTTTCTGAGACAGGGTTCTCTGTATAGCCATGGCTATCTTGGAACTCACTCTGCAGTCCAGGCTGGCCTCAAGAGATCTG
Organism: Apodemus agrarius; assembly: GCA_964023405.1. Taxonomy (NCBI): domain Eukaryota; kingdom Metazoa; phylum Chordata; class Mammalia; order Rodentia; family Muridae; genus Apodemus; species Apodemus agrarius. The sequence goes on from OZ030018.1 coordinate 64,433,978, forward strand.
CCTGCCTCTGCCCGCAATATGCTGGGATTAAAGGCGTGCGCCACTACTGCCCAGCTAATTCTCAGTTCTTATAGCCCATGCACATAAGGGTAATGACTGAAGTTATAGAATCCAGGGATGAGGCTGAAGAACTGCTCCTTAGAACATGCCCACAACAAATGAGAACAAGAAAATAGAGACAAATAAATTTCACAGGACAACAAATCGATATTGAAGATACTGAGAATATTAAACACCATGTCAGTTGGGATGCTTAACACCACAAAATTCAATATAACAGAACTGTGCTTGTGAAGTTCAGTAGACTCACTTTAGAGAAACTGTACCACTTGTTCATACCTGTGTCTGAATATCATCCCCTGTGACAATGTTTCCCACAGCCCGCAAAGCAGGAGAAACCACTTTATAATCATTATGCCTGCAATCATAAAAAAAAAAAAAAAGCAATGTTAGAGACAATAGTTCTATCCAAAATCTTTTCTTTGGGGCTAAAATTCAAAACAAGGAAAATGTGGCTCAATTTTAGAGCAGAAAGGCACTTCATGACAGTGGCTATTTAGGGAATCTACCATGGCAGCACAATTGACCATTGCCTTAAAAAGCAATCGCTCTCCTTATGTTTAAAGAAAATTCTTTCCTAGTAATCTTTCCCAGCTTCTTGAGCACTGAATTCCACACTTTTATTCTTTGCTACAAGGCCCCTCTTTGAGCCCTTACTTGGCCTCCTGGAACTGCTGAGGTGATGGAGAGGCACAGGCAACATTTATACACTGCTCCTATTTCTGAAACTGCTATGTCAACAGTTCAGCTAATTTCAAAACCCAAGTGAGAGTCACATCTCAAATACTCTTCTGTTTCCACTAAACTACAAGGCTGCCTTAATGCTCAAAAAAGCTTTCCATAAAGCCTGCTGTGTATATGTAGAGACAGACATTGAGGACAGATTTCAAGGTAAATAAATACCACTGTAACTGCTCCCTATTCTCTTGCTTCACAGTCAAGATCTAAGGACTAAAATGACACAAGTTGTAAGCTTAATACTAAAGTACTAATGCTTCCCAGATTTGTATTTCTTTACCATGCTGCCTTTAACTTGGAACAATACTACACTTCTGGTCTACACTCAGTCTGTGATCAGCTAGAACACAAAAAACATGGTACATGTTTTGTACATGAATTAATGTCATGCTGCTTATAACTTTAGTATTTCACCATCATATTATGGCTACATTTTTTTCTTCTAAGTATTAGCTAGAGATTTGGTTAATATAGTCTCATTATTTAAGCCAAGAGTAAATATTCCATGATATCACCAAAAGCATTATAAAAATATGATCCAAAGTCTGAAACTAATCTTTTTTTTGTAAGTAAAAAATGGCAATTTATCATAGCAATATGCCTTTGATTTCTAGTACGTGACCTTAGGCCTTCCAATGTGGGTGGAATAACAGAAACACACAGACAAAGCTTACCAAAGCATTCTGCTAAAGGACTAATAATGGTAGAGGAATAATACATTCTTCAATAGGTCTCAAAAAAGAAACTAAAAATGACATCAATATAAACAAGAGGCAAATGGCCAATGCATAATAAATCAGTAAGATTTACAATCAACTAATACCAGCGTGCTAGGGATATGGGAAAATATAGTAGAGTGCATGAATTAGCATCAGCTGCTAACTTGGCACAACCTGAGTAAGGCTCATCGAGGGGCTGCCCAGATCCAAGTGGACCGTGGCTGTGGCTATAACTGATGGAGGAGGGCAGGGCACAGTCCACTGTGATCAACACCAACCCTAGTGGAAAAGGGGCTATATTGGGCAGTTTAGCAGCAAGCTGAGTTGGGCAGCAAGACAGAACAAGCCAGTAAGCCCCAGACATCCGGTTTTTACTACTTCCCTGGCTTCCCTCAGTGACAAACTGTGTGACCTGGAAATGAAAGCCAAATAAACCCTTTCCTTTCTTCATCTAAGACTTTTAGTCACGGTGACAGGAAGGAAAACAACCTAGGAGTGCATTAGACACTTTCTTAAAGATCATCTTACATCAGAAGCTCCACAAGTCTCCTGCATACTCCTGCATCGATGACTGCTTGGATTTTATCATTGGGTCCGTCTGACAGGTATGAGAGGGCCCAGCAAGCATCAGCTAGTACATCAGTGTCACTGACAAACAGTAACCAAGAAAGGACATTCAGACAGGGAGAAACCTGGGGGGGAAAAAAAGATGATTACAACTTCTGGAGTGAGCTAAGACTCTCAAGAAGCCTACCAAGACGCTGAATAAGTTATGGAGTGGTTTACACTTCTAGTTAGGCACTCTCAAGTATCTGAAGGACAGTCTATCTCTGGCAATGTAGTCAGTAGGTATTCAGTTTACTAAACTGAGGTAGTCAGAACACAAGAAAAATTATTTCAGGAAGAAAACTTTTAAGCATTTATCCTTACATCAAGGAGGTAAAGGGACGTCCACAAAACCTGCCTCAGCCCTAAAAGTCATAATAGAGCTTCATACTGGCCCTGAGAAATTACCCTAAATTGAAACAAAAACAAACTACCAAGAGCATTTTCTCTATAAACCAATACATTTTCTAATATTCTAAATAATTTTATCAAAAATTATCTTAGCCAGCTGGTGATAACTCACACTATCCCAGCATTCAGGAAGCAGAGAGAAGCAGACCTCTGTGAGTTCAAAGACAGCCTGGTTGGTCTGTGGACCAAGTTCTAGGATGGCCAAAGCTACAAGAGAAATCCCTGTCTTTAAAAAAAAAAAAAAAAAAAAAAAAAAAAAAAAAAAAAAGCAAGCAAAAACCGTTTTCTATAAACATTAATGGTTAATAGCATTTTTCCCTAACAATTTCCCATAAGCAGTGTTTACCTTAGCAAATTCTGGAGGTGGGCTCTTCCCTCTACAGAGATTAGATAAAGCCCATACTGCATTCCGGGTCATGGTCAAGCGGTTTTGCTTTGAAAATAACCTACAAATAGAATGGTTCCATGGTAAGATACTAATTCTCTATAATGTAAATAATACTACTGATGAAGGAAGTCTCTAACTTTTCTCCAGAACAATAAAGATTAATTCCTTTCCTTTATTATTCATTCTCTGAAGACAAACTTCACTAGTTTTAACACGTTATTTCAGAATTTCAATGAATGATATCAGTCTAACAAAATAACAAGAAGATACTTAAAATCAAAATAACACTAGGAGATCCAAAATGACATCCCCAGATGTAGTACTTCTCATATATTCATTACTCATAAAAAGAAGACACTTACTGCAGAAGAGGGGGAAGGATATTGCAGTCTAAGACATAGTCCCTGCACATGGTACTATCGCCAGCAATGTTGCCAAGAGCCCAGACTGCCTGTGAAGGAAGCATTCATCAATAGAGTTGCAAACTTTCATTCCCTCATAATTCTTTAAGAGATGCTAGTATACCACAGTAACATTTTACAAAATCATGTAAAAGACTACTACTAACTCTTAATCCCTCACCAACATTTTATATAAAGACTATTACTCTTAAAATTGCTCATCACGGAGTCAAACCAGTTCCAGAATTAGAGTTAGAAAATATGGGTCTGTGTGGAACAAGCAAGAGGAACAGTTGTTCCATTAAAGTAAAACCTTTACTAGTAAAAGAAAACTTTTTTCCAGTACTGGAAATTGAAGTCAGGACTTCACACAAGCTGAACAATTGCTCCCTCTACTAAACTATACCCCCAATTTGGAGGCAGTTACTTTTAAAGGATCCTATCATCGCTTATAAGTAATAGTTTATAGTCCTTTGCACAGAACAAGGATTTAAATGGCTTACTTGGTACTTAGGCTGCTTTTAATAGAAAATTCTAAGCACATTGCCAAAATAAAAATATAGACATTTATTAAACTTATGAAGGTTTAATAAACAAAGGTTTCATACGTGTACATGCCATACTGTACACTTTCATAAATTTAAAAGACAGCTGAAAGCTGCAAGAATCCCGTGGTTGGAAGGGAAATACTGGAAGATTTCTTCCTCCTATTTAAACAAGCTATAAATCACTGTGGTGGAGTGATCGAAGTGAAGCTAGGTATGACTGGGAGAGTGTGAGCTCTCTCTCATCTGTGTCATGTAGGGTCTTACCTGCTCCTGGACATCTTCAAACTCTGAGCTTAGCAATTCGATGAAGATAGGTACGGCTCCTGCCTGAATCACATTCCGAGTCTGAAGAGAGTTTCCTGAAGCAATATTTGTCAAGACCCAAGCTGATTCAAACTATAAAGACAAAGGTAAGTTTTATAATCTTATTAAAATTTAGAAGGTTAATTACAAAAAGCAATACAATATTTGGTACATTAAAAAATGTCTGGAATCAGACTGGGACTATTATTGGCATATTGTAAATATCATGATCATTTAAAATAATTTCCAGAATACCTCAGTCTATAAATGAATATTCAAAGGTATCTAAAATTTCAGACCAATGTATAGTTAGCATAAAACCACAGGGGGAAAAACTGTGTTTCATACGTTGATGGGAATGATCTCTAATGAAAGGAACAAAATGACAAATATACTTCAATACAGTTAATATACATATTGTACATGTAATCTCTGGATAGTAAAGAGAAACCATCAATAAGCTTGCACGGATAGGCCTAGATGAAAATGGAAATGACCTGGAACTCTCTATGTAGTCTAAACAGGGCTTAAAATCAAGAGGTCTGGGCAGGAAAGATGGCTCAGCAGGTAAGAGCACCGACTGCTCTTCCAAAGGTCATGAGTTCAAATCCCAGCACCCACATGGTGGCTCACAACCATCCGTAAAGAGATCTGATGCCCTCTTCTGGTGTCTGAAGACAGCTACGGTGTACTTACATATAATAAATAAATAAATCTTTAAAAAAAAAAAAAAAAATCAAGAGGTCTGTCCTCCAAAGTGCTAGGATTAAAGACAAACGCCACTGTGCCCACCAGTCAAAGATAAGTTTCTTATAAGAAAAAGGAAAGGGGAAGGAGTAGGAAGATGACGAGGTGGTGGCAGAGTTGAACAGAGTAAAAGTAAATCTAGTATTGCAGCACTGGTAAGTAGAAATGAAGTTATTGTCAACAATAATTACAGCATATTACTAATTTTAGAGATCCCTAATTTTCTCTTTAGCTTAACATTAAGAAATCCAAAAATGAATATATTCCTATATTCAATCAAGACCCCTGAATTTTAGGTTAATTCCTTCTACCATTTTCTATTCCTTAATGAATAGTGTATGAAGTAGAAAAAAATGTCACCTTTCTATTTAGAGGTATAACTATGAATAAAAATCAGTTACATGTCACCAAAAATACACTTGTGGATATTTCTCTAAGATTTATATCAATTAAAAGGCAACTGTCAGCCGGGCGTGGTGGCGCATGCCTGTAATCCCAGCACTTGGGAGGCAGAGGCAGGTGGATTTCTGAGTTCGAGGCCAGCCTGGTCTACAGAGTGAGTTCCAGGACAGCCAGGGCTACACACAGAAACCCTGTCTCAGAAAAACCAAAAAAAAAAAAAAAAAAAAAAAGGCAACTGTCATAGGGAAAATTAAGCTGTCAGTCATTGGATGTAGCAGAACAAATCCATGTGACTGATAGTAAATTTACAGCAGAAGAAACAAGAAGTGAGAGAAACCTATGTGTTCTTTCTTGTCCCTTACTGGATCTTTGGTTTGCTTATTTTTAAGAGTAAAGGACCAGTAAAGGGTTACATCTATATATGATAACTTGATTTGGTCTATAGTTCAGAAAATGTCACCAGAACTAAAGGGCGGTCAAAGATACTCTGAAAGCAGAAATGTGTGGCTAATATGATTATATGACTTACATAAATGCAACTATACCAATAAAGACAGGGAAGGGGGTAAAAAAAAAATTAAAGCCAAAATATCATGGGGGAAAATATTTGAAGAAATGTTCAAACTATTTTTAATCTGTTTGAAGCATATACATAGAAATATTTCATTTACTTTTAGTTCTACTACCTAGGGAAAGTTCAAACCGTATACCACATTATTAATCCCATAGAGGCGGGGTTGCCTAAAATGTAGTTTATGTAACTCACTATTTAAAATTAATTGGTTAGGTGCTGGAGAGATAGCTCAGAGGTTAAGAGCACTGTCTGCTCTTTCAGAAGGCCTGAGTTTAATCCCCAGCAACCACATAGTAGCTAATAACCATCTATAAAGAGATCTGGTGCCTCCTCTGGCATGCAGGCATACACGCATACAGAACATTGTATACTTAATAAAAAAATAAATCTTTAAAAGTAATTGGTTAAAACATAGTCCAATGATGTAAGGAAGCAGCAAAATGTCCTATCAGAAGGCAAGCACAAAGTTAAAAAAAAAAAAAAAAACAGGGGGGAGGAGTAGAGATGGCTAAATGGTTTATAGCCCTACTCTTCCAGAGGTACTAAGTTCAACTCCCAGCAACCACATGGTGCTCACAACCACCTGTAATGGGATCCGATGTCCTCTTCTAGTGTGTCTTAAGAAAAGACCTTGTATTCACATGCATAAAGAAATATTTTTTTTTAAAGTTCAAAAATAATTACTGATTACTATAGAGTTCAAAACAAATGAAGTTCAAAACTCTGAGGAAAGGTGATCTAGAAAGAGTAGTCCCTATATAGATACTACAAATCCAAGAGCATGTTAAAGAGTTATCGGTGGGAAAAAAAATCAACTCAAGCCAGGCAGTGATGGCGCATGCCTTTAATAATCCCAGCACTCGGGAGGCAGAGGCAGGTAGATTTCTGAGTTCAAAGCCAGCCTGGTGCCAGGTCAGCCAGGGCTACAGAGAAATCCTGAAACAAAACCAAACAAAACAAAAAATCAATTTGAACATTAACTGTTACCAGGGTTCATACTACTGGAACTGGGAAAAATAAGAATCAAAAAACCGACAATAAATAAAACAGAAAAACAGAACTACAATGATGATTAGAAAAATGGAAAAGTCATCAACAACTAAACATGGATGGTAAACAAGAGATGTGTTTTTGTTGTTTTGTTTTTGTTTTTGTTGTTTTTTTTTTTTCGAGACAGGGTTTCTCTGTGTCGCCCTGGCTGTCCTGGAACTCACTTTGTAGACTTCAACTCAGAAATCCGCCTGCCTCTGCCTCCCAAGTGCTGGGATCAAAGGCGTGTGCCACCACTGCCTGGCTGAGATATGCTTTTGAAAGCTAATGTGCCATTAGATACATTACATAATCATGATAGTAGCCATCTTTGAATGCAAAAAAAAAATTCCAGAATGAAAATTAAAAAGTAGTTTTGGTATTTATTAAAATGAGGTATAGCCATGTGTGTAGGAGAGATGAAATGAGAAAGAACTCACTTCAGGAAAGTAAGCCCACTAATGTCAGCCACTATCCAATGTGTTTAACATGTAGGTAAGTATTTTTTTAAACCTGGGTGTGAGCAACCTAAATGTCATTTCCTCATCGTCTGTATTACACACAAGCTCCATTTCACTAAGATAGGAAGCTTTGTTTTTAATATTTCAGCCTTGGATGCTAAATTAGAATGCAACCAGAAAGAGATTGTGGAAGAGATTGGTAAAAGAGGTCGTGAAACAGGAAAGCTCAGAACTAATGGTGACCACAAATACATAAAGATATGATACAAAGAAACAGTAATAACAACTACTTAGGTAATTGTATTAACTCAGAGAACAATAACCTGGAAAGTGAAAGGGAGTATCTAAGGAATGTTATCACTAAAGGAACAGAACAGGAGCAAAGTCATTACAGCCTTAGCCTTCTCTTGTCCACTGATGTTTGCACAGGAACTTGCTAACTAAGAACTGATTTCTACCACTGCAATCTGTGTTCTTCAGGTCTGAGGTTTTCTCTCTGTCCTCTCTCTGAATCTCTACCTTCTGCTGCTCAGTTCCTTTAATAATAAGGAAAATGAGAATCCAAAGCTGAAGTACTTCTGACCTCCTATCAAGTTTCCCACTCCAGGTTGAGGTACGCCTGGCTCCCTTTCTCCATTTGGATCAGGACTCTGTTGCTGGCCACTTTGCCGGTTCCACTCTGGTTCCTAGCAAATGCCAGGCTCACCTGGAGAGCAAGTGAAAAGAAAGGCTCACATCAGAAAAATAAACCCAGGTTATCAAACTCTGCAGAGAAGAGCACCTGAGGTATCTGAGCAACCCTCCAGGAAAGGCAGAGCTGAGTGAAGACGGAGGGAGGGAAGAGGGTGAAGCTTACTGCAGTTTATCATACTAAGTTTCCAGAGGGGACAAGAAAGTCAAGAAAGGGGAAAACTAAGCCAACTTATTCAAATTTGCGACTTTTAGAGGAGTGCCATGTAATGTTTAGAAGCAGGAAGCAATTTATTATATCTAGATATTTTTATATTAGGTTTGGCAACAGTGTCTCAGCACTGCAGAAGACTGTATAAAGATGCTGGGCCTGAACTCAAACAAGTGAGCCCATATAACATCTCAGAGAGCAGACTAGTCTCATGCCAAAGGTTACAGGGAGTCACTAAGCTTGACCATACTCCTAAGCTAAGTAACTGCTTAATTCCAAATCCTAGATTCTACCCAAAATCACCTCCAGTTTGAATGGCAAGAGAGTTTATCTGGGTAGTGATGTTCAAACAGAGTTATTTTTAGCTCCCTTATTTGAGATACTCTACTGGCTTCAGTAGACAAAATGGTGGTGATTTTCACTACCATTCTTTAGCTATGGGATGAAAAAAAATTAAACGTGGCCCAGGGCTTTATTATTTACTGAACCATCCAATTTCCTTTCTGTCACATACTATTAGTCTCTTTCTGAAAGAGAAATGGCAAAAATTTTATCCAAAGACACACTACTCACATCTCCAGAAAGCAGGCAGGTATAAATATGCTACCTTACATTTAGTGCTCTCCTCAAGCCACAAAGCTTTCCAGAGCACATCTACTTATTTGAAGCCATAGCAGAGCAAGTATGTCTCCCTTACATACTTAAATCTCATACTGCTTTAGAGGTGATGGGTGCTACCCAGTTCTCACACTAGAGAGAGTAGTGTGCTGTGTTTCACACATGCAGAAGGAAAGCAGGAGACGACAACCACAAACACTAGACTGTTGACTTCTCAGTCTTAGAGAGTTAGGGCAAAAATGTATGAAGTGTTAACTTGAGAGGAATCATTTTTCGGTCTTTGATCCTAATTACTAGTATGGACAAGGGTGGAATCTAGAAATTTAAATAAAAGCAGATCAGAGTTTTTAAAGCACTAACCTAAACTCTAACCAACTATGAATCACAAAATGATACAGGACTTTATATGTGTCAGCCAGGAAAGGGAACTGTATATGAACATACTATACTGCTTATAAAGTTCAAAAGAAGGTGAGAAGTAGGGAGATTTGTTTCTCAAGGTTTATCATTTTAAGTCTACAAGATTCTGCCTTACTTCATTAGTGTATTAGTAGGTTTCTATAATCATCTAATAAAAACTAAAAACTGCCAATCTGATGGTGTAACTGGTACTGTTCAACACTCATTCCCAGAGACTGGGGAGCGACATTTTTATAATTAACAAAATGGCTATCTTCCCTACCTCCCTTTTCCCACAAACCATTGCAAATGATAAACTGCAGTAAACTCCTCTTTTGGTCCCTGTGGTTCTCTTGGCAGGTTGCTTAGGGGCTCAGGCTCTGTTCTCTGCAGTTTTGGTTGTCTGGATTTCCTTTTTTCTGAGAAAATCTCTCTTTCCTTGCTCTCAGTGTAAACATGATTTTTCAACTGTCTGGACTTAAATGGAGACCAGAATTATAATCCAGGAGGCAGCAAGCAAAACAGAATCTTAATTCAAATAAACATAGGGATTGGCAAAGGTCAAACTGGAGAAGAAAAACTGATGGGACAGAGAAGTACTCTACCTTTTCTGCATTTCTTCCTTCTCCTCTAAAAGAAATTCACCACTGTAATAAAGATGTAAAATAAAGAGAAAGATGGAGCAGAAAGAGAAAATATCAAGACAAAGCATTAAGACTCGAGTCATCTGCAATGGCTTTAGCCAATAAGGAGCCTGGGACACTGGGACATGGAATGCCGTTTATAAAATGCCTTAGTCATGAATAGACAGAGAAGGTGAAAATTAACCTTATTATTAGCAAGCATTTCTCCCATCTTGTGATCTACTTGTGATTTAACCAAATTTTATAGCTGCAGAGTATCTTTAAAAGGTCTGAGCCCTTCTTTGGTGAGAACTTAGGGGCTATAGGTATTTGTCAATAATTCAGATATTAAAGGAATCCTACATATACCAAGGATGTACAGCTACTGAACATTCAAAATAGTAGCAAAAGTTTAACTTTACTGAGGGATAACATAGTATTTTTTAGAATTCCAGACTGTGAGCTTGACAGCTGGCCCTTTATACTGTAAAATTTACTCAATCCTAAGGCAGTAAACTCTCTGTACATTATTAGAAGATCAAACTTAAAAAGTTCTCATGGTAAAGTTTCTTTGTCAGAACTTTTGGTGTAGGAGGGGGATAAGTTAAGACCAGGTCTGATTACTGAGTTTCTGGGCCAGTCCATGTTATGTGTACCATCTCAAGAAAGCTAACAAGTAGTGTGCCTCTTGTTTCTCTCTCTCAAAACTTAACACAGCTTGCATAGGCTCCTGTTATGCAGACTCCTACTGCTACAATTCAAGTAAAATACAAATTCTGTGAGTATTAACTAGAACCTACATAGTTACAAACTTAAACAAGCAGTTTATAAGGCAGTTATCCCCAATACCACTTTAAGCAAACAAGCCTTCATATAGATTAAAATAAGTTAACTCATAGACAAAAAGTTTTCTAAAACAAAGTTCTACAACAAAAAAATGAAAATAACCGCACCTGCAATGTACAATTTTCTTTTCGTTTGAGGAACTCCACAAACCTGGCCACTACTCCTGGTGTGTTGATGACTTCATCAATAGGAGGATTAGGTTCTGTTTCCCCATAAAATAAAATAAAGAGATCTCAATATAATGACTTTACAGATCAAAATCAATCATAATACCCCTCTCTTCATTCTCTGACCACCTCTCATATTAAAATCTATCCCCCCAAAAAAGGCTAAAATTGAGTTTGGTCACTTTAAAAGTAGTGTGGCTTGAAAGATATCACAAAATAATCCTGAGAATAAAGGAAAGAAATAATCCTATGTTTTGTTTTGCAGTACAAGGGAAATCTCTTGTGTGTGCACCCTCAGCACTGGATCTTATATGCTAAGCAATTTTTTTTGTTTTTGTTTTTTTGGTGTTTTTTTTTTTTTTTTTTTTTTTTCCCAGACAGGGTTTCTCTATAGTCCTGGCTGTCCTGGAACTCACTCTGTAGACCAGGCTGGCCTCGAACTCAGAAATCCGCCTGCCTCTGCCTCCCAAGTGCTGGGATTAAAGACATACGCCACCACCGCTCGGCTTAAGCAAATTATTTTGTTCACTGAGACACATCACCGGGTCCCAAGAATTCTTAAAATTAATGCCTCTACTAGTGTGATTCCCAACCTTTCTAATGCTGTGACCCTTTAATATACAGTTCTTCATATTGGGATAAACTCTAACCCTATAATTATTTCATTGCTACTTCATAACTAAAGTCTGCAACTGCTATGACTCTAATGCAAATATCTGATATGCAGTTTAACTGATATGCAGCCCCTGTGAAAGGGGGTCATTTTGACCTATAGGTTGAGAAACTGCTGTTTTAGGAAACTCAGAAAGCAGGGGAAATCCAAGGACAACTGCTATTATCCAACAGCAACAACTATTATCAGTATTCTGATAAACTTTCCTTCAGTACAGGAGGTTTCAGTCTTCCTAGAGAACCTGGATAAGAATCTTAATGCACTTACAGGATTTCATATCATCCCTAACAACAAAGTGCCAGCAAGAATTAACACTCATTTTGATTTATGACAATGACTATACATTGACATTTAATAAATACTTATTAGGTGAACAGACAGGAAATATCAGATTATCAGACCAATAATTTCAGATTTTTTAACGCCAGAAAAACACAGTTAGAATAGTGACACCTAGGGAGATCTTTAGCCAGTCTTATTGTAAAACAAGGTAAACCAGGCATCGTGGTTCACACCGATAATCCCAACACTCCAAAAGTGGAGGCAGATTTGGAGTTTAGCTTATCCTCATGACAAGTTACAGGCCAGTCTGTGTGCTACATTAAAGCTCTGTTTTTGTTATGACAAAAGATTTAATTAGTTTAATGTTAATTTGGAAGGAAGGAGTTTTGATAACATGTCCTCTGTTTGGTTCAACATTTTTATCAATCACTCAAACATAACAAACTTGTTAACATTGAAGATATACTAGTTAATAATATTCTGAATTATAAAAACATTGTATTAAAAAAAAAAAGGAGGAATAAATTAAAAACAACCTTTTGGTTGGTGGGTTGTCAGTACAGGAGATAAACCCCAGCCTTGTGTGCATCGCAGGCAAGCAGTCTACAATTAAGTTCCTTCCATGGCCACAACAGCTGATTGTTTTTATTTGTATTTTGAGATGTAGTCTTGCTATGTTACCCAGGTCAGCTCTAAATTCTGAGATTCCCACCTCAACCTCCTAGAGTGGCAGGCAAGTCCACAACCATCTTAATAACTACATATATTTTGTCCATATTTTAAATTTACTTATTAATTTCTGTTTGTGTCTCTGTGAAGACCCAATGGCATGGTGCGTGTGGGGTGGCTCACACAATGTGGGTACCAGAGATCAAACTCAGGTCAGCCGTCTTGGAGCCCAGAGACTTTATCAGCCTGATGGCCTAGCCACTGCAGTTGTCTAAAGACTTTTTAAAAATTCTGTTATGCTCATTGTCCTGATTGAACTGTCAACTAGACAGAACCTAGAATTATCTGGTAAGAGAATTTCAACGGAAACTCTGCCTACATCAAGTTAACCTGTTGGAGGGCATCTTGATTGCTAATTGATGTATGAGGATCCTGCTCACATTATATGCAGCACCATTCTCTAGGAAGGTGGTCCTGAGCAGTATGAGAAAGCAAGCTGACCCTAACCACCCTGCCTGCTAGCCAGCAAGAGGATGTCCATAGCATACCTGCCACACTTATTGTTTGAATTGTGTTCTTTGGCATGCAATAGCAAAGTAGGCCTGAATTCAAATCCCCCTTTACTTCCTACAATGGGCTGTAGGCTGCAGTGACTTAGTTCCCATGGATTGCACACATGAACACTTGGTCCCTAGCTAATGGCTATTGAAAGGATTAGGAGGTGGGGCCTTGCCAAAGAAAGTATAGTATGTCAGTGAGGACAGGCTTTTGAACATGAAGTGTAAAACACATCATGTGCTCTCTGCCTCTCTATGGTTGGAGATGAGAGCTCTCAGCTAATGCTCTGGTCTCCTACTGTACACTCCTCCCTCCATTATCATGGGTCCTAACCATCTAGACCTGTAAGACCCTAACAAATTTTTCCTAAACAAAGTCTTAGCACAGGAATAAAAAAGTAACTAAATCATATAAGCCCTTTGCCCTAAGTTGCTTTTGGCCAAGAAGCTTTGTCAAGACAACAAAAAACCTGTATCATTGAAAACTACAGTTCAAGAAAAGTTTCTTTGATAAAAATAAGTCAGATACATAACTATGCCACACCCACTACTGTTCTCTTAACTGACACTAGAACGGATAGTCTTCTCAGGAGAAGAAAGCAAATCTCTTGCCATCAATTTCAGTAATAAACACATCTAGAGTAAACATTCTCGTTACTACATTTTAAAGAAGGAAGCTGGCAAACTAGAAGACATGTAGGAAAGCAATGGTCATAAAATACCTTTATATAAAAACACCATGATAAAAATGGACATGACACAGAATTTTACTAAACTCTCATACTAAATACCACTTCCTTTGTTTTTGTTTTTAAGATTTATTTATTGATTTACTTATGTGCATGTTGTGAGCTGCCATGTGGGTGCTCAGAATTGAACCTGGGTCCTCTAGAAGAGCAACCAGTGCTCTTAACCATCGAGCCACTTCTCCAGTCCTAAATACCATTTCTTCTTCTTCTTCTTCTTCTTCTTCTTCTTCTTCTTCTTCTTCTTCTTCTTCTTCTTCTTCTTCTTCTTCTTCTTCTTTTTGGGGGGGTGGGGGTGGGGTGGGGTGGGGGGGAGGTGTTTCAAGACAGGGTTTCTCTATGTAGCCCTGGCTGTCCTGGAACTCACTCTGAGGACCAGGCTGGCCTCCAACTCAGAAATCCACCTGCCTCTGCCTCCCAAGTGCTGGGATTAAAGGTGTGTGCCACCACTGCCCGGCAATACCACTTCTTATATGTGTGTTAAATTATGATAGTCAATTTTTAAATGCAGTTATCATCAAGATATACTCTTAATAACATGATTTTAAATAACCATAATTTAATAGTATGGTTCACTATTTATTATCACTGTTTTAATACTACTCAGAATTATTTTTACCTGCCCAGATTAACAAGTACTATATACCAATTCATTCTAATTACACAAAAAGAACTTTTCCTATTACATAATAAATCTATACTTAACTTTCCGTGGTAAAATGCTAACATTAAAATCAGTAATTACTGGGCTAGAGAGATGGCTCAGCAATTAAGAGCAGACTGTTTTTCCGAAGGTCTGAAGACAGCTACAGTGTTCTTACATATAATAACAAATGTTTGGGCCGAAGCCAGCAGAGGTCCAGAATTCAATTCCCAGCAACTACATGACGGCTAACAATCATCTGCACAACTGCAGTGTACTCATATACATAAAATAAATAAATAAATCTTTAAAAAGGAAAATCAGTAATTACCATTCAAATAATTTTTTTTATAAAGAGCAGAGCTTTTCAACTTCAATCAGCATAAGTATTATTACTTACTATGAGGGTTTTTTTACATGACAATTCGCAAATGAAGTAATGTTCCTTTCTGTTAAGATCCCATAAATAAGAAAGGAAGTATTTCTACTTATAAAACATACTCCAAAAGAAAGCACAGAGAACCCCTGTAGAAAAAGAGATTATGTACAAGAAATGGTTTACATAAGGATGAAATGTCTTTGAGACTTACCTTTTGAAAGTAGTTTCCTAAATTTCTGTGTTGCAGAAAGCTGCTGTTCTGGGCTATTTGAGAATATCATATCAGTCATGTCAGAGGTAATGACTCCCCCCTGGATCACAGACAAAGAACAAATACAATATTAATCTTAGTTCAGTAGAAAGACAACATAAAATGCTATCAAATTAATAACACATTTTTCAAAAGTTGTACAAGTACATAAAAATCTTTAAATCCAAAACTGTGTAAGAGCATACTGACGTGTGTCTCTATTAAGAACCTCATGATAGCTGGGCAGTGGTGGCGCACGCCTTTAATCCCAGCGCTAGGGAAGCAGAGGCAGGTGGATTTCTGGAGGCCAGCCTGGTCTACAGAGTGAGTTCCAGGACAGCCAGGGCTACAGAGAAACCCTGCCTCAAAAAATAAAAAACATTAAAAAAGAAAAACAAAAACAAAAAGCAAAGCAAAAAGAAAGAAAGGCAGGCAGGCAGGCAGGAACTGATAGTAAGAAAGCCATTTAAGTAGTAAATGCTGAAGAAGACATGTTATCATTGTCCACTTAGCTCAGCATATGGCTATTATTGCTATCAAAACTAAATATAAAAAATGTAAAGGCTGAATTAGAGAGATAGTTCAGCAGTTAAGAGCACTGGCTGCTCTTCCTGAGGACCCAGAGTCCTAGCACCCACAAGGCAGCTCACAACCACCTCCAGTTCTAGGGAACTGCCATTCCTCTTCTGGGATCACTGGGCACCAGGAACCCAAGTAGTGTATAGGCCTACAAAGAGACAAAACACTCACATGCATAAAATACAAAAATTTAATATTCTTTTTCATGACCTCTAAATCTAAGCAACTGTTCTACATATCTGTTATATCAGTCATTCTAATCTATTCTTTTTATTTATGAGACCAGATATCATGCATTTCAGGCTGGCCTCAAACTCTCTAGTTAGCCAAGGGTAACCTTAAACTTCTGACCTTACCACCAATTCCTGAGAGCTGAACTTATAGGCATGACCACTAGTGCCAATTTAAGTGAGACTGGAGATTCAGCCTAAGTCTCTTTACAGGTAAGTACTCTGCTACCTAAGACATCCCACAGGCCCAGCTTATTTAATCACATATCTCTCTATCACTATTAGGTAGTTTTCCTAGTTTTTTGTTAATATCTGAGCCTCCAGATTAGTATAATCTTCTTGATACCCAATAACCCTGTCTTTTGTGTTTATTTTTTCCAACATAATAATAGGATAGCATTAAGTATTTCTGTATACATTAATACTACTAGTGATGGCTGTCAGGCAAGAAATGTTCAACTAACACTTAGTAAAGGAGATGGTAGTGATCTTGCAGAAACCACAGATTCTAACCACTGCCAAATTCAAAAATTGAGTCTGATTCCTGATTAAACAAGTTACTATGTCTTCATATATGCAAAAAATGTACACCTATGTGTACATAATAGTGTTATACACAGTAAACTATTCTTTTTTTTTCCTTTTTATATATCCTCATTTTTAAATTTATATCATGGTATTTAAGTTACAGGACATCAAGAAGAGTCAACACTACACAAAGACTTTTGCAATCTCTTGTAGGGAGAAGGTTGGTTACATAAAATCTATACCATGTTAGATGAAAGCATGACTTCCTTATCTGTTTGAAGCTCCATATGGTTTAAAAGTATATGTATGCCTAATAAATAATAAGTCGATTCTGATACCTAATTTTATGTGTCAACCAGGTTACCTAGACAAATATAAAGCTAAATGTTACTCTCAAAGTATAGATGTGATTAACATTTAAATCAGGACATCTAAATAGAACAGATTATGATTGCTTTTCTACTGTGGGGTCAACTTAATTAGCTATAGGCCTTTTAGATTGAAGTTTCCAGGAAGGGAGAGAAAGAATTCAGTCTCATACTACAACAATACTTCTTGAGTTTCCAGCCTGCTGATCAGCCCTCCAAAGTACTTGGCTGCTAGCTCCCATCATAAAAGCCCCTCCCTTCCTCCCTCTCTACCTCCCTTTCCCAGCCCCTCTTCATGGTTCTTTCTCCAATAAACTCTATACACATCTAAACATATCTAGAACACTATATTCTAAAGAAGTGGTTAAGAAGTTAAGAGTACATATTGCTCTTGCAGAACGGCTCAAGTTCTGGTCCTAGAACTCACAGGGATACTCACAAGTACCTGTAACTCCCACTCCAGGGGATCTGATGCTCATTTCTGGCCTCCTTAGATACAAGTATGTACCCACACAAAGAGACATTCTTTAAAAGCAACACTACTACACTCACTTAGTATCCCTTTAGTAGTTGGAAAGACAGACTGCCTGCCTGTGTATCTGTTTTTCAGTGTCGTTCTGCCTGGCCTTGAACCCAACTCTGTAGACCTAGCTTGCCTTGAACTCAGATCTGCCTGCTTGCCCCTTCAGAGTGCTGGGATTAAAGGTGTACACCAGACAGATCTTCTAAAGGCCTGAGAAAGATTTAACAAACTGATTAAAATGTTGGCCACAATTTCTATGTTTGGAGAAAACCCAATCCCTCTTGGCCTAGGCAAACTGTAACATTTCCACAGAAATCTTACCAACAATCCCTTAATACATTCTCACCATATTAATGTTGATCCCAGCACCATTTGTGGAGCTGGGATGCAGCTCACTGGCTGAGCTCTTCCGGTATGCACAAGTTCCTAAGTTGATTAATAAGACACAAAATTGTTCCAAATGTTTTCTAATGAAAACTGGGACGGATATAATTATTACTACTCTATTAGAGACAAATACTATTAGCATTCTGAAATACTTCCTTAGTTATATATAATATACTTTGATATATAAAATAGGTTTAGCACTCACCTATGTCTGTCTGTCTGTCTGTCTATCTATCTATACCCATTTATACTTAGTTTAACAATGACCTCCTATTATTAGAATAGTCCATTTTCCAAACTGTGTTCTACACTGTGTATGTTTTATTTTGTAGTATAGATATGGCTTGAATTTATTTTGAGACATATGTACAACTTTGGACCTGTTTTCTTTTCATCTTTCACTTTTAACTGTTTTGATGTTATATGATCAGAATGGTTATCTGTGATTTATTTTGGAGTTCTCTCAATTCATTTTTATAAAACAGATGTAACTGGTCAGAGTGTCATTACTTCATCTTGGGGTAATCTCAACCTACGCTGCATCATGGACACTTAAGCTTCTCTCTGTTCAGAGTTCATTCACCTCAGATAAGTTTCTTTCTTTTGGAGGGAGGTGGGGGTACGGGGTGAGGGTGTGGGTGTCGGTGTGAGGTTGAGACAGGGTTTTTCTGTGTAACCCTGACTATCCTTGAATTCAGTTTCTAGACCAGGCTGGCCTCAAACTCAGAGATCTGCCTGCCTTTGCCTCCCAAGTGCTAGAAGGTTAAAGGTATGAACCACCACCACGCTCTAAATTTCTATCCAAGTAAGTTAAAAGAACATGAACCCTTAACTATTATTGTCTCCTAAGTTCAAGCCTCATATGCTTCAAGATTTGTTATAATATAAAACTCAAATGCCATTTTACCATAGAAAGCACAGTTCTAAAACAATGAGATAAAAGAGTACGGTTCCAGTGAAATGAAGTGCCAGCCATAGATATGAAAGAAACATAAATGCATCAATACCAACTGAAAGGCCAACCTCAACAGTCTACACAAGAAGTAATTCTAACCATGGTGTCCTGACAGAGGCAAAACTATGGAGAGAATAAAATAATCAGTGGCTTTGATGGGTAGGGATAAACAGGAGTTTCAAGACAGTAAAACTGGGTCTGATCCTACTGAGAGGACCCAAAAGGAAACAAACCTCCAGCTCCAGGTAAGAATGCACATTAACTAACTAATGAGACGCTCTGATGACTGGGCTAAGGAAGGGAGAAGCTGTACATGGAGAGAACCAGAACAGTACAAGGAAATCTTGTCATTTTATTTTAGTTTGGTTTTTGCTTTTTTACTGTTTTGCTGTGAAGCTAAATGTTCTAAAAACTTTCAATCTATTAAAAATTTCAGAAGGAATTATACTCTGTCAAATCTAAAAGGAACCTTCTTCTGTAAACTGGAGAGCTATGTAGTGACATAAAACACAACAGTGTAGCTGGGCGTGGTGGCGCACACCTGTAATTCCAGCACGTGGGAGGCAGAGGCAGGCGGATTTCTCAGTTCAAGGCCAGCCTGGTCTACAGAGTGAGTTCCAGGACAGCCAGGACTACACAGAAAAACCCTGTCTCGAAAAAAACTAAATAAATAAATAGGTAAATAAATAAATAAATAAATAAATAAATGGATTTGATGACATTTTCATAAATGCATAGCATATTTTATATAATTAAAATTATTTAATTAATGCAAAAAAAAAACCCTCAGCAGATCTGATCCATCTCAGTATAATTTCTTAACCTTTTATGTAACCCTCAAAAAAGTTACAACAAAACTATCTAATACTTCTGATACAGAATCTAGTTTTCCAAATGCATGTTGGTTCTATTATCACAACTCTGGGGAGGGTGCACATGCCATAGCACATGTGGTGGTCAGGACAAGGGAGAGTCAGTTGTCCCCCTCCCGCTATGAGTCAGAGACTAAACTCAGGTTCATCACTGAGCCACCTCACCTTCCTGTACTTCTTCCTATGGTGTATTTTTATACAGCATACCTTCACTCTATACATTATGAAATACAATGAGATGTTTCAACACGTATTTTTTTTTTTTTGAAACAGTATCTATAAGACCAATGAGGGCCTGAAACTATCCTCCTTCCTCAGATTCCCCAGTACTGAGATTATAGACACATCACCATGCCCAATTAACAACCTTTCTATTAAACTTTAAAAACAAAAAACAAAAAACAAGAAACATCTCTTACCTTCATCACAATACCAAGAATTCTTTTTATAGCTGGGCAATGGTGGCGCACTTGGGAGGCAAAGGCAGGTAGATTTCTGAGTTTGAGGGCAGCCTGGTCTACAGAGTGAGTTCCAGGACAGCCAGGGATATACAGAGAAACCCTGTCTGGGAAAACAAAAAAAACAAAAAAAAAAAAAAAAAAACAAAGGGGGGGGGGTGCTGGAGAAGTGGCTCAGCGGTTAAGAGCACTGACTGTTCTTCTAGAGGTCTTGAGTTCAAATCCCAGTAACCACATGGTGGCTCACAACCATCTGTAATGGGATTCGACGACCTCTTCTGGTACATCTGAAGAGAGCAATAGTGTACTCACATACATGAAATAAATAAATCTGTAAAAAAAAAAAAAAGAATTCTTTTTATTATCATACTTACTGGTGCCATCTCCATGTTATTTATCTGGGCCTCATGAAAGCCACCATCAGACATAACTTCTTCTTCTGTTTCTTCTTCTGCTGTAGCAACATTTCTCCTCTTGAATAACTGAAAAGCAGACAAACGTTAGTCTTATAATTTTAACACAAGGGAATTCAACACCTTTTTAGTTCTAAAGCTTTGTGCTGCCTTTAGTGTTTCCTGGTAAGGAAGACTTCAGACTTCTTTCTCTTCAATCTTACAAGTGAATCAATGAACTACCACACTATCTATGCCAGTACTCAAGAGCATAAACTTAACCAAGAGAAACTTGCTTCTTCAGGAAAAAATGATGAAGACACTATTAGAATGATTCAATACTTCATCTTAACAACCTTTAAGGATAGTACTGAGGTTTCTAGGGTTGCCCAGCTCTAGGAATCAATGAGAGCAAAGGAAGACTATATGGACAGTATCCTTTAAAGCTTCATTAATTTTCTGAGGCAATACTTTATGTTGTCTAAGTGTTCAAAACCTATTCCTAAGCTTGTACCACTCATAATTTGAACTTTTGATTGTAACAAGTCACCACCATACAGGACAATCAGCTCAAAAGTTTGCGAAGTCCGGGAGATAGGTGCAGCTAGAACCTGAAGCTCTACAGAACACACTTTCAACATTACTGGTTCTGATGATGTCATCCATCTACGCAACTTTGGATAAAGGACAAGGGATAAGCAATTCATAAAATGCTTAGAATTGGGTGGGCACTCAAGAGATAGAAGCGTGTAGATCTTTGTGAGTTCAAGGCTAGCCTGGTGAGCCAGGGCTACACAAGGAGTCCTCCTCCACAAAAATGCTTAAAATGGTGCCTCATATAGCAAACACTCAAAAGTTAACTATTATCCACACTTCAAAGTATTAGTTGGTTCAGTTCACTAATTTAGAGGTGTATAGTCATTTACGACAAAAAACTAACATACTAATTTTCCTTGTATAGTCAATAAAATTTTGCAAACTAAAAAATATTATAACTTTTATATAATGAGACATAGAAAAGTGAGAATGAGGCTTTTCTATGCCTGTAACCCTGTTGGGCTGGGTGTAGTGGCACACACTTTAATCCCAGCATTCAGGACAGAGGTAGGCAGGACTGCTCTATGTAGACAATTCTAGTTCAGACAGAAGGAGGGAGGGGAGGTAAAGGGTAAAAGAGGGAAATAAATAAATTAAAAAGAAGGAAAGAAGATGCAGGCTCATAAAGTATTACAAATACTCAGAAATTAAGCACATCAGGATAGTTTAAAAATAAGAAAAGAGAAATTAAGAACATTCTATAAAGTTTTTCATTTGATTTCAAAGTTGTGAATTGTTTAATTAAGCCTACCACAACGAATAATTTTTTTTAAAAAATCGATATTTATCATTATAGACTTCAGAATTGGGGGAAATATTTAAAAAGAAAATAAAATGTACGAAGAAGCAATGGTAGCATTTGGAAACCAGTCTGAAGGAAGACAGTGTCAACATTCTAAGACTCCCCTCTGTGTTTGAGGGGATGAGGCAGAGAAACTGCCAGGAGTTCAGTCTTCCCAGTAACCGCCAGGCTGGGCAGCGCTATCAGGCAGGACCCCAGTTTCTCTATGCCCCCTACTCAAAAATCTACTATACGACTCACTTCAGCAAGAGGAGGGAGTTAATGCTTCTAGAAAAGCAATTCTCATCTGTGAGTCTTGGGGTAAAAGGACCCTTTCACAGGGGTCACCTAAGTCTATCAGGAAATAACAAATGTTTACATTATGATTCATAACTAGCAAAATTGCAGTTATGAAGTGGTGACAAAATAATTATACAGTTAGAGGTCACCACAACATAAGGAATTGTATTAAAGGATGGCAACATTAAGACAGTTGAGAACCACTGCTCTAGAAAACACATGAGATTAAGGAGAAAGGATCATTTTAAGAAAAAGAAATTCCCAGTAAAGAAGTCTCAGTACAACAGCTACACAGCAAGTCAACAGGATAAGCAATATTAACTGATCCAAGAGAAAAAAAATTATATTGGAAAGGACACACACACACACACACACACACACACACGAAATAAAGCCAAAAAGTTATCTGAAAAGTTTGCAAATACAAAATTAAACTAAAAATTATAAGCTAAAATTAAAAATTAACAGAACATAGTAATATATGTCTTTAGTCATATATTTGGGAGTATTTGGGAGGAAGAGGCTAGCTTGGTCTACACAGCAGGCTCCAGGACAGCCAAAGTTAAAGAGTAAGACCCTGTCTCATAAAGAAAACAAATGAATAATCTAACTATAGAAGGGAATGACTAAATGTTAGAAAGTTAAAGAAAGCTATAAAAGTTTAAAAAAAAAAAAAACAAAAACACGTTGGGGAGGGAGGTTTGCTGGAGAGATTATCTCAATGGTTGAGAACACTGCTGCTCTTTCAGAGGACCTGGGTTCAATTCTGAGCACCTACCTAGTGGTTCACGACCATCTCTAATTCTAGTTCCAAGGGATCTAACTGAGCCTCTACTGTCTTTCACAGGTACCATGCATGTACAGAGTATATATAGACATACATAGAGACAAAACACATGTGTGAAATGCAGAAATAAAATATTTTTTAAAGGGAAGGAGATGGCTCAGTGGCTAAGAGGATCATTGTTCTTGCAGAGGACTAGCCACCCCAAGCTCATAGCTTCCACATGGCGGCTCACAGTTCCCAGATCTGACATCCTCTTCTGGCCTCCATGGGCACTGCATGCACATAATGTGCATGCATAGATACACATGCAGAAGAAATACCCCACACATAACATATAAATAAATGAATCTTAAAAAAGAAAAAAGAGGGCTGGAGAGATAGCTCAATAGTTAAGAGCACCAAGTGTACTTCCAGAGGTCCTGAGTTCAATTCTCAGCAACCACATGGTGGCTCATAACCATCTGTAAATGGTATCCAATGCCCTCTTCTGGTGTGTCTGAAGATAGTAACAGTGTACTCACATATAAAATAAATCTTTAAAAAAAAAAAAAAAGTAAAGAAAAAAGAATGAAAACTCCAGGAAAAGAAAAAAGGGTCATAAAAGAAAATGAGGCTGCTTAATCCATGATGGATACTGCATACACACAGGAATACACAGTATTCCATTAGTAGAAACTAATGGAAAGGATGTGGCCACAAAGGAACATCAGTAGACATTTTAAACTCACCAATAAATATATAGAAATTACTCAGAAATTTAACACCCACAAGAGTTAAAATCACCTTACCTCGGAAACTGCTCATTAATTTTCAAGTATTTTAATACTATTTGGCTTCCCCTACTATGTCTGCCAATCACTTACAAAGTAGGATTGCAAAAAGAAAGTGTAATTGCCCAGACAATCATGCTCTGTATGTATGTAGGACTACCAAATACAGAACAGGTTACCTGGACTCATCAGCCAAGCCAATTGAATGGGTTCTTTCTGTTCAGGAAAATGTTTAGTTTCAACTGTCTGAGAACTAGACAGAGGTCATTTATACACTCTACCTACACAACAAATATTAATTTCTACTCTACTAGAAGGATGGCATTAAGATGCAGCTAACACTTTGTTCTGGCAGTACCAAATGCTTGCCGCATTTCACTCAGACCTAACTGTTGGCACAAACTAGTGACTTTTCCAGATAAATAACAAAGCAGTTATGAGGGAACCAACTGTACCAAATTAATTCCCATTTCCCTAATCTTCACTATCTTACAAATCAAGTTTCAAGCACTAGTATTACCAGTTTATCCATACAAAACAGAATTTATGACGTGACAAAGTTTAGATTTCTTGGGGAGAGGACCTAGAACTCCCTCTGAAGACTAACCTGGCCACCAACTTAAAAATATCCACCTCTCCCTGCTTCCCAAGTACTGAGATTAAAGGTATACCACCATACTTGGCTCAAAGTTAAGATTTTTTTAAAGATTTATTTATTTTTTTATGTATATATTTTTATGTATGTCGCTATCTTCAGACACACCAGAAAAGGGCATCGGATCCCACTACAGATGGTTTTGAGTCACCATGTGATAGCTGGAAAATGAACTCAGGACTTTTGGAAGGAGAGCCAGTGCCCTTAACCCCTGAGCCATCTCTCCAGCCCTCAAAGCTAAGATTTTAAATAGAGTAATATTCCAGAAAATTAAAGCCCTAGCACAATTTCAGATTTTCATACAATAAATATGGTAAACTTCCAACTATAACCACAAATACTTTTAGTCAAAAGTATAGTCATATTTTTCAATTTATACACTATGGAAGTTGAGCTTCTGCTTTTAGCAGTTAAATAAAGTTATGGAAATTTTATAACAGAACTGAAACATGAATAAGCTATCACAAAAAAGTGAGAATCAGTAAGGTGACACAAAGGTGCAAAGAAAAAAAAATGTTTACCTACTAAGCCAATTGCTACCCCAGGTTTTGTTAGTTTTGAGACACTCTGTAACCTAGGCTGTCCGCAAACCAGCAATGTTCTTCTCCCAGCTTCCCAAGTACTTCAACTATAGGTGTGACCCACCACACCAGCTTTGTCCTGAGCATTTTAAAAGTGAGACTAAGTCCTCTATCTTCTTGTACATTTTCATACATAAAATATTAATAAAGGGCCGGGCGTTGGTGGCACACACCTTTAATCCCAGCACTTGGGAGGCAGAGGCAGGCGGATTTCTGAGTTCGAGGCCAGCCTGGTCTACAGAGTGAGTTCCAGGACAGCTGGAACTATACAGAGAAACCCTGTCTCAAAAAACCAAAATATATATATATATATATATATACACACACACACACACACACACACACACACACATATATATACACATATATATGTATATGTGTATACATACACACACACACACACATATATATATATGTATGTGTGTATATATATATATATATAAAGGCACCCATGAGATGGCTCGATGGCACTTACTCCCACCCTGTGACCCACATGGCAGAGAATCAACGCTCATAAGTTGTCCTCTGACTTCCACATACATCCTTGGCTCCAACATGTCTATTCCTACCCTGCCACACAAACATCATGCACACAAAAACAACAACAACAACAATTCTATTACTATTATTCTAAAAGCATTAACCAAAATGCCCTTTTGGATAAAATACACTGAGAAAAGAAAAGATGTATTCCCCGAAATTTTATTTGAAAACATTAGGCATTAGAACTGTGCAGAGACCTGAAGCAGCCACAGCACAATGATGACAGTCACTCAGGTTAAGATATGGATTTATGAAGTCCATGAACTCTTAAACTTTGTTTATCTTCAAAGTTCAGGAACATTTTGTAACAAGAGGCAATGCTCTATCATGAGACTTCAGTAACACATGCAAATCAGAGCACATTGAACTTTTAGAGGCCACTGACAGTTGAGAATGAAGCATCAAGGCTTACCTGTTCTTCTCTTTTCTGCTTCCGTAACTGCAGTCCTTCTTCCTCCCTCCTCCTGCGCATCTCATCAGGATTCAGAGATTTGTTCTTATAACTTTTCAGGCGAAAGTTCTCTTTTCCTGGTGTGGACATGATTTCTAGAAGAAAAGAGAGAAAACAAATGAGTTTTAAGAGCTTTATTATTGCCGGGCGTGGTGGCACACGCCTTTAATCCCAGCACTTGGGAGGCAGAGGCAGGCGCATTTCTGAGTTCGAGGCTAGCCTGGTCTACAAAGTGAGTTCCAGGACAGCCAGGGCTACACAGAGAAACCCTGTACTAACATACATACATACATACATACATGTATATTATATACACACACATACCCATGGCTCACCATAAAAGTTATTTTCATATTTTTTTTTTAAGACAGGGTTTCTCTGTGTGGCCCTGGCTGTCCTGGAACTCTTTAGACCAGGCTGGCCTTGAACTCAGAAATCCGCCTGGCTATTTTCATATTTTATTCCACTTGCTTATTGGAAAGAAGGATACCAGCACACTGTATGGAGGTCAATCAGCCTAGCAGATGGAATTTGGGTTGCCAGGCTTAGTGGCAAGCATCTTACCCCACAGTCTCACAGTCCCATTTTTACTTCTAATAGCTTTATTAAAACATTCAACTCAACAGTTCTTACTACCTTAATAGATATGTACAAGCATTACCAGGTTGAACTTGAGTATTTTTATCACCTTAGAAAGAAACCTGTAACTATCGTATTTATTTTAAATAATTTATAACAGAATCATGTGACATGCAATCTTTTTTGACAGGCTTCATTTAGCCTAATGCTTTTAAGATTTTCACTGTAGCAAATTATCAATATTATACTCTTTTCTATGGCTAATATTCAATTGTATATGTCTATAACAATAATACTTATCTCTCATCAGCTAAGGGATATTTGGGTTATTTCTACCCTGTGGCTAATATGAATTACACGTCTATAAGCATTTATGAAGAAGGTTTTGTATAGATATATTTTCATTTCTTGTGCATATATAGCTATGAGTGGTTCTGTGGGTCACAGTAATTCTATTTTAATACCTTGAAAAACTGTCAACTGCTTTCTGAAGTGGCCTTATCATTTTATATGCCATCACTTCATGTGAATTGCAATTTTCTACATCCTAGCTAATGAAACTTCTTTAAATTAATCATCCTAAGATGTATAAAGTAATATCTCATGGTTTTGACTTGTAATCTTCTGATGACTAATGAAGTACAGCAGATTTCACAATTATTATCTAAATATGTATCTCTCAGATCCTTTATTTTTAAATTGGGTTTCTTGTCTTTTCATTGCTGAGTTTTTTGTCTGTTCTTTATACATTATAGATAAAACTCTTAAAAATCTTAATTTCATGATAGATAGTTCAGTGGTCAAGTGAAAAGACCATCTATGAACCACGACAGAACCTCTTGCCAAAAATTAAATGTGCCAGAACCTTGGCCTTGTCCTTTCTCGCATCCCAGAACCATGAGAAATGAATTTCTGTTGCTTGTGAAGCATGTAGCTGCCTGACAGCACTCCTGCTAATAACTAGTTTGTCATATATATATACATATAGTTTAGTTTAATGCCTTTCAATTCTATGTAATTGCTCTTTGAATTATCAATGCCTTATGTAAGTTTTAGAACAAGAAAGTATATTCATGTATTCCTCATGTTCTCTTAAAAGGCTGCCTTGACCATTACAGATATCTTATACTTCCACCTCAATTTTCAGAACCAGTCTGTCAAGTTCTACAAATCAGCTCAGATTCTAACAGAAATGTAATGAATATATAGATCAACTTAGAAAGTGCTGCCACCATAACAAGCTGAACATTCCAGTTTTTAAGCAAGTTAATTTTCTATTTATAGTTTTGATTTTTCTAATGGTAATTTTTAATCTTTATTTCAATGTTTGTGTATGTGCCTATTTGTATGTATGTGTACCATGTACATGCCCCATGCCTCTTGGGACACCAGAAGAGGGGGTTGGATACCTTGAAACTCAAGTTACAGACAACTGTGAGCCACTATGTAAGTGCTGGGAAGCAAACCCAGGTCTTCTGCAAGAACAAGGGCTCTGGACCGTGAGTCATCTCTCCAGCTCCCCATATAATATTTATACACTATTTTGAGTACAAATTTTAATTTCTTTTGCTAAGTTTTTTTCATTTTTTGTCCTAGTGAATCAAATTTTAATTTTATTTTAGGTTTCCCACCACGTGCCTATAGACATATAACTTATTCTTCTGGGGTTTTGTTTGGTTGGATTGTTTGTTTGCTGATCTGTTTTTGAGACAGTGCTTGAGGTAGCAAAGTTGGCCTCAAACTCCACCTCCTAAGGACTGGGTCCTAGACATGGATCACCACACCCATTTGCAAATGATTCTTACACACTAACCTAAAATATCCTTCAATATTGCTGTGCTGTTAGTGTTAACTGTATTTCAGTGGACATACAAGATCATTTCCTACAGAGCTCACTTTACTTACACTTACTAATCCTGATACCTTTATGTCTTAGCTTTTCTGGTTAAAGCTGTCAATACAAAGCTCAACATAAATAGGAAACAGACATTCAAGGGAGGCAGCCATTAAGCTTGTCATTACATTGGAAAGTATTTAAAACTTTTTGTTTTTTAACTTCTATGTATGTGTATTATTGTGTTTGTGTGAGTGTATGTTATGGTACTTGGGTGCCCACAAAGTCCAGACAAGGCATCAAAACCCCAAGAGCTAGAGTTACAAGCAGTACTGGGAACTAAACTAAGGCCCTCTGAACGTGCAGGAAGTGTTTTTAGTGTGAGCTTAGCTTTTTTTAAAAAAAAGATTTATTTATTTATTATATATAAGTAGCTGTCTTCAGAGACCCTGGAAGAGGACAACAGATCTCATTACGAATGGTTGTAAGCCACCATGTGGTTGCTGGGATTTGAACTCAGGACCATTAGAAGAGCAGTCAGTGCTATTAACCACTGAGCCATCTCTCCAGCCTGTGAGCTTAGCTTTTAATACCAAGCCCAAGAAATGCTCTTAACCACTAAACCATCTGTTTCCCATGGGTGTGCTCTACCATGTTGAAAAGCTTTCTATTCCTACATGAGTGTTTCTACTGCTGAAGGAATCTGGATTTTTGTCAAGTGCTTTTTCTATGTCTATTGAGATGTACTTTTTGTTTTTATTTTACTAATAATATATTACACTAACATATTTTAGACTTTAAACCAATCTTGCATCTCTAGGGAAAAAAATCCCACTTGACTATGATGTGTTAAGTCTTTTTCACTGTTGGACTCCATTTGTCCTCTGTTGAGAATTGTGTTCAAGTTATGACATTGGCCTGTACTTTTCTTGTGAATACCTTATCTTTGGTATATGAGTTTAGTATGGTCTTTATAAAATGAAAGACTCTGTAAAGACTTAGTACTGAGTCTTCGGATGTCTGGTAGGATTAGGAGTGAAGCCAGCAGGTCTAAGCTTTACTCTGTGAGCAGTTCGTTTTATAGCTCCATACCTTTTATGCTTTCATCTGAGCCTTTATTGTGATAAAACTATTGATCACATTCTTATAATCCTTTTATTGTAAAGATAGCTAGCTAGTAATGTCCTCAACTTTGCTTCAGTTTTA